>CM042009.1:65990903-66488403 GCA_023525715.1 Cichorium intybus | reverse complement strand
AAAAAGATATAGTTTGTTTACTTAGTTATTATAATCTGTTTAAGAGGTTAATCGCTTAATTTTGGAATTTGAATGTTTGAAATTATTTATAAAATTAGATAATATAAATAAAATAACTGTAAAACCTAATTACTATCCAAACATTGTTTGAAGTTTAACCTAAATTAACCGGTTTCCTCATTAACATTCCTCAAATTTCACAATGACAAAACTTACAATATTTTAATGTTTAAACTTCATAAGATAATTTTGAGTGTGATACGTTTATTATGTTTTCAGTGGACTCGTATTTAAATACGCTATGAATTGGTAACCCATTATTTCGAATGTAATTATTTAGTCATTTTTATTATTTAAATATATGGAAGACTAACCAATTATAAAAAATTCTTCAGAAGTTTGCTTATGTGATATGACCCGTTTTCTTTGTTACATTGCCACCGAGAGACCCACTTGGCATATACCATCACACCATATTATAAAGGGAAGTGATATTTCCCTTTATAAAGGACACAATTTCATATATTCCTTTATTTGAACACCATATGAACTCATCTCCTTCGTATTTGAACACCATGTTCCTTAAATTGCTTTTAAGCCCTAATGTCAAGGTGCAAACATCTTGGAAAAAAGAACCTCGAAATGAGGTTTGTTGTATAAGAAATTTGTTAAAAAGTCCCTATATTTTAGCTCTATTTAGGAAAAGGTCATTCCTGAATTTTATTTTGTGATTTAATCCTCTAAACTTGCAAAAATTTGTGAAAAAATCTGTTTCACCTGATTTAGCAGGTCAGGAGTTAATTCACAAGTAAAACTATTTTACAGGGATTTATTCGCAAATAAAATGTTTTTTTCTTCATTTTTGTAAGTGGCATAAATTTTTACATACCATGTTCAAATTCTACAAATTTTATATCTTTAGAAACGTGGTAATTAGTACTACAATTTTGTTTTACAGACAAAAGTCTGAATATGTTAAGATCTTTTGATACAATCCCTTAAACGTGAGCACAAACTCATTTATGTCACTTTTTAGTTATTTTCAAACATTCATATCTCCTTTGTTATAACTCCAATTAACCTGAGTCTTTTTTCTATGTTTTTTTAAATTTCAAATCATACAATTAACCAAGTGAAATTAATGTGTATAACAAAAATATATGCTTATTTGAAAATGAGTGTTCATACACATGAAATATTGAATTATTCTGAGATGCAATGTTTATAACAATATATCTCAAAATATATGAGGAACTGGAAAAAAGTCATCATTCTAAACAATGTATTATTTGAAATAATAAAAACATAGGAAAAAGATTCGGGTTAATTAGAGTTATGACGAAGGAGATATGAATGTTTGAAAATAACTAAAAAGTGACATAAATGGGTTTGTACTCACGTTTAAGGGATTGTAGCAAAATATTTAAACATATTCAGACAAAATTCTGTAAAACAAAGTTGTAGTACTACTTACCGCATTTCTAATGATATAAAGTTTGTAGAATTTGGAGATCGTACATAAAAGTTATGCCACTTATAAAAATGAAGAAAAAGTCATTTTATTTACGAAAAAGTCCCAAAAAATCATTTTACTTGCGAATTAGACTCTGAACTGCTAAATCAGGTGCAATGGGATTTTTCACAAATTTTTGCAGGTTTAAAGGATTAAATCACAAAATAAAATTCAGGGAGGACTTTTTCCTAAATAGAACCAAAATATAGTGACTTTTTGGCAAATTACCCTCATGTATCTGTAAATGTTATACATATATGGTCCCATCTAAAGATGTTTCTTTAAAATAGAACCTATGGTAGGTCAAGATGTGATTTCTTTAAAGACAAAACTGCAAAATTGGTCCTTGTGGTTTGTCAAAATCGTGGGTTTGGTCTAAAAAGTTTCCCACTTGCATGGGAAGTCCAAAATGAGAAACTTCTCGTGTTTTTGGTCCCTGACCTACTTAAAAAGACTAAATTACCCTTTTATTTTCTTTTTTGATTTTTTTAATATCTATTTCATTTTTTACATTAATAAATAAAAGAAAATTTATCCCCTCCTCCCCCTCACACGCTCAATCTCCTGTCTCTCTCTATTCTCTTTCTATTTCTTTATCTTTCTCTCTCACTCTCTCTCTTTTCTAACCCCACCATCTCCAACGATTCTTTTCTAACACTTCTTTTCTCTCTGATCACTGTTTCTGATACCTCTGAGTTCCATTACGTGTTCTAGATGCACCTCATGTCACCAGAAACGATTTTTGAATCAAATCGGGTATTCATGTCACCAGAATTAAACCAGAAAGTAAGTTTATGGCGTAGAACATAAATAATGTGTGTGCACCTCTTGGAAACCTGTCAAAACGCCCAAAATTAAACCGAATTCGGTTTCTTCAGCCTCACGTTTCCCTTCCCAATCGAAAGCCCAAAAATTTAGGGTTTGTTCTTAAACGTGTGTGAGGCAGAAAGAGATCGAGGGAAGGAAGGAGAGGGAATAACGATGGTGGTGCTGGTTGGCTGAATCCTTTGTCTCGTCGTATGAATCCGGCGGTTTCCACCACCGTGCTTCTTGAACCTCCGCCGATTTGCCCTCAATTTTTTATTTTCGATCTTGTGGATGTGTGTTTGTGTTTAATCGAGAGGGAGGAAATGTTTCAGAGAGGAAATCGTGCACACGATATAAGAGAGAGAGAGAGAGAGAGAGAGAGGATAGATGCTATGGGAGGAGGGAAATAGAATGATGAGTTCAGTGGTGGTCGCCGGTGGAGGTTCGGTGAAAGACAGAGAAGACGAGAAGGGGGTCTGCTAAGGTCGCCAGTGGAGGTTCGTTAGGGCTGGTTATGTGTGTATTTTGATGAATGCTTCGATTGTGAAGGTTTGAAGCGTCGGTGGGTTTATGGGGGATTTTTCATATGGTGGAGATATAGGTGGTTCGAGATGCTGATGAAGGGGTGGTGGTTAGATATGATAAGTGGATGCAAGAGAGATAGAGAGTGTGTGAGAGAGGTGGAAGTGGGTGAGTTTTTTTTATTTTAATAAATAATTATTAAAACCACGGTAAATTCTCGATTTTGGACTTCCCATGCAAGTCGGAAACTTTTTGGACCCAAACCACATTTTCTGACTAACCACAGGAACCAAATTTGCAGTTTTGTCTTCTTTAAATGAATTGATCCCAAATTGCATACTAATTAGTATAAAGCTAGTATGTTGGATATATATATATATATATATATATATATATATATATATATATATATATATATATATATATATATATATATATATATATATATATATATATATATATATATATATACATGAAGAACACGACAATTAAGGAAGCAAATGAGTGTGTGAATATTCAAGTGGTGATGAAAGCAATGGAAAAGGGAATTGATGGTTTCAAGACACTAGTGAAATTATGAATGGTGAATAGAATGGAGTCTGGACATTTTGAAAGAAAGAAAATGAAGTATAAGTTATTTACTTATAAAATTCTTATAGTAATCTTGTTCATTGCATACAAGTTTGTTCTAATGAAATGGATTACATGTTTGTCAGTTTGTGTAATCAAATTTACAATATCAATGGTAATTATAGGTGTAATCTGGTTTGTAATGATAATGAGGGAAGTTTGTAATGAAAGTTCAAAACGTTGGTGTATCTAGTTTGTACTGAATCAAGTTTCAACAAACTTATAAATTCGTTGATATTTTAAGTGCACCTGGGAGGAATGGGTGTACAATTTCTTGAACTGACACCAACAATTTTTATAAAATAACTCAAGACTTTGATTTATATATCAATGAATTACAAAGTAGTTTAAGAATATAATTCTTCCAACAAATAATTACAAGATTACTAAGAATATACAAAAACGAAATCTTAAAAATTTAAGGAAGAATAATGAACACAATTAATTTATAGTAGGTGGGCTCTATGTTGAGAGCTTAATCCACTTTGAAAGATATACTCGTTTGTCTTTACCGGCTTCACTAATCCACTAAAAACTCTTGTGTCTTTGAAGGTAGACTCAAAACCGTTGTACAAGTTTCCTATGTAATACTCTCAAACTCTATGGTAAGAGGTAATGAATCGCTCACACAAAACACTCAAAAACTTATATTGTCAGGGGTGTTAGGTGAAGGCTTTAAAGTGGAGAACACCATTACAAATAAGCATGAATTAGGATGTATGCCACTTACATATTTATTAAATTGTAAAGTCTTCCAACATGCCTCATATATCAAAAAGTGTTTTTGGGGATGTCCCTATCTCATGTTATATATAGAAGTGTGTTGTAAAGATGATATATACAATAGAAAATGCAAAGCACAACTCCCGTGACTCTTTTGATATGAAATTTCAAGAGCATTTGCTGTGGGGTTGAGAACATAGTCAACTTTGGAATAGACTCCACAAAGAAATATTCTTCTTTGTTGGTAGCTCAAGTTAGTGTAACCTTAGTGTGAGGGAATCATATTATAATTGTAGTTTTAGCCTTGTATGATTTATATGTTATTGTTAATAATGAAATCCATTTCTCTCTCGTTTGCTCGTAGATTTGAAGATCAGACTGATCATGTGAACCACGTTAATATTTTGTGTTTCAAATTTTACAGCTCTTCGTTTTGTAGAATTCTCGGTTTTATGTTCAGCACGTTGTTGATAGCGTATTTATCATTTTGTTTGAAGTGCTCAACTTGTTTTGTTTCTTATCCCAACAAACTAGTATTAAACCTATAGTCAAAGATGGAAAATTTAAGATCAAGAAATTCGATGGTCATAATTTCTGTTTCTAGAGAATGCAAATTGAAGATTATCTCTACCATAAAAATTACATGAGCCTTTGTTTGAAGAGAAACCTGAAGAGATGAACCAGGAGGAATGAGACTTGTTAGATCGAAAGGCACTTGGTGTAGTGAGATTATACATGGCAAAGATTGTAGCTTACAATATTCTCAATGTAAAGACTACTCGTGGTTTGATCAAGGCGCTCTCTAACATGTACGAAAAACCTACAACAAAAAAGGTCATTTCAAAAATCAAATCCCAAAGCCTTACACAAATAAAGACAATAATGAAGTCAATATGGTAGCATATTTTGAAGATGATGTGCTCATTTGCTATGTCGAAAACTCAATAGAACCTTGGATCATGGATTTTGGTATATCGTTTCATGCTAGTCATTCCAGATATGTAATATAGAATTTTTGCAATATAGAGGGAAAGCCAGATTAATAGAAAACAAGAGCATGTATATTATGGGTGTTGGGGATGTAGTCCTCAATATGAGTTTGGCTATGAATTGGATTTTGAAGAATGTCAAGTTTATTCCCAACTTGAAGAGGATGTTAATATTAGTGGGGTAGGTTGATGATAAGGATCACCATTTTACATTTGGTGACTATTATTGGAAAGTGATAAAGGGAAACTTAGTTTTTGATAGAGGACAGAAGCGGGATATACTTTATATGGTAGATGTTTTCAATGTTGAAGCACATATTGAAGATGTTGGGGCCTCCACTCTATGGCGCCAAAGACTGGTGCATATGAGTGAGAATGGAATAAATATGCTAGTCTCCAAAGCAAAAATAACATATATGAAGACTGGGAAAGTTGACTTCTGCGAGCCATGTGTTCTTGGTAAACAAAAGATGTTACTTTCGGAAAGATAGGTCATCCAACCAAATCTAGGAAGTTTGAGTTAATTTCTTAAAGCATAAGTCTAAAGTTTTTAGCATATTCAAGAAATGGAAATCTATTATGGAGAATGAAATAAACTTGAAGATCAAATGTTTCAGATTAGATAATAGATGCGAATATAGTAGAAAAGAATTTATCGTATTGCTGTTTTGACCAGGGAATCAGAATGCAAAAGACAGTTACAGAGACACATCAGTAGAATGGAGTTGCTTAAAGGATGAACCAAACATTGAACAAAAGGGCTAAGAGTATGAGAATGTATGCGGGTTTACCTAAGATGTTATAGGCAGATTCGATCAACACATCAGTACATTTAATCAATCAGTCCCCATTGGGTTAAGAATTCCAAAAGCAAAATGGCAAGATCATGAGATTTTGCTTAAATACTTGAAGGTTTTTTGTTATGTCTCATATTTCAAAGTTAAAGACTCGGAGAGAGACAAACTAGAGACTGAGCTAGACAAGGAAGTGTACCTTTATAGGCTATAGGTCGAATGACATGAGATACCATTTGTAGGATAACAAAAATAAAAGGGTTATTAGAAGTTGGAATGTAGCATTCAACGAGAATGCCCTATATAAGGATGAACTTGTAGAGAGCTCGGGTAGAAATAAACAACCATAGAAAGCAGAAAGTCAAGTTGAGTTTGAGGAGATATCAAAATATGACATTGTGAAACATTCCAATACTCTAAAGATATGTGAAAGTTCAGGAAGCAGTGGATGCTTTGATGTATCTGCTGTTGGGAACTTGTTCAAAAGTTGGGTTTCATAAACACATAAAATCATAGAAATGCAACAGAAGCTTTAAATCATTTGAGCAAACATAAACCTTTAATTCACATCAGGGAACAAGTTACATGCATGAAAAGACAAATTAACAACAGCCATAAAAAAGAATAAAGACTACAACCTTTGAATCCAACTCGAAAGTTGGATGTTGTTGAATTTGACAACAAAAACCAAAATAGATTTTTCACTAAAGGTATCCACCCAGGAAGATGATCACCAAAGAATGCTAGTTCTTAAACATTGTTTCTTGCACTTCTCTTAAATTTAAAAGACAAACAAACTTTAATTGTCCTTTCAAGAGAACAACATTCAAAACCTCCTTCTAGTTACTAACTTACTTAGCAAGTGAGAGGAAAGGGAAAATGAGAGTGTATTTTTCGTTCAAAAGGAGGAGAAAAGAGCTTAGAAGAATAAAAACACTTTATCTTATATCCTCTCACTTGTAAGACCCTCTTACATAATTATTTCACCTTGAACGACAAGATCATGCATAAGGGAAGTGAAGATCTCAAAGCTCTCTTATTGGCATCTTGGGGAGGTGCTTTTCACACCCAAAGAGGAGGGAGGGGAGAGAGTACCCCATATGCAAATGGGTTTCGTTCTCTCTCCTTTATATTTTATAAACATTTAGCTTTAATATAAACACAACTCTTAAATAAAATAAGTCTTTCTATATATATATATATATATATATATATATATATATATATATATATATATATATATATATATATATATATATATATATATATATATATCATACAATATGAATAAATTATATTCTTAAAATATCAAAACTTATTTATTTAGATCATTGAACTCTTTTAAATGATATAAGCCATACATTCTCAAATTAAATTATACCATATGAAATAATGTTAAGTTATAATGTCATTTTTATAACATAACAATCATAAGGTTCATGACATTTTATTTTGAATCAAATTCACAAGATAATATATCCAATTGTTGTGTTCTTGTTATTGGTGTAACCATATAGGAGCATATGTCATTACCAATATCATTCTATTGTGATTCTTGAGCATTTAGAACCAACAAATCTCCTACTTGCACAAGATTCATTATAGTTTGATACCAACAATAGTGAACGTCTACCAACCCCAATAACATACAATGTAGTGCCATTCAACAAGACCTAATTCGAGAGCTCAAAGTTTCAGTTAGTGTATACGGTTATCTATCAGTTATCCCTTTGTCACAGACATCATGTTGTATATGAGACATTAATCTCAGTCATTCTCATTTTTGTTAAAATTTTAGTAAGGCGCCTTAGATGTCAATATATATCTCAACATATAAGAGGAACAAACCCTGCCTTGACTACATACACCTCTCATGTAGTTCATACTATACCTGAAGATGGCCTTTATAACTACCTATTTTCAAGAACAACAGTTAAGCATATCAAATGAGATTCGAGAAAATTTTTAATGTGTACAAAGAAAAGTTAGACAATGTTAATTCTAACAGATCTTCTCAAACACGTGTTATTCAAGATGTAGTGTACATTGATGATGAGAATGACTTCATAGATGTTTCCTAGCTTCAACGGAAACGAAGTTGGCACAATACTTAAACAAGCAGCCAACACATACCTTAAGGAGTTTGGCATTCTACTTTGGTGGGAAAAAAAATGCATCACGTTGCCTGATTATATCTCGCATCACAAAGGGCATACATTTAAATATATATATATATATATATATATATATATATATATATATATATATATTGGGTAGTATTTGTTATATTTTAACACTTTGTTGTTTATGTTTATAGGTGTTTTGGGAATTCAAATTTCTACTGTAGCGTTCGAAGCGGCATTTAGTACAAACAATCGAATATTATATACTACCGAACAAACTTGTCTACAAACATAGTAGAAGCTTTGATTTGCACCCAATATTGTGTAAGAAAATCAAGAGAACCGATTGTGGAGTACATTGAATAGGTTTTAAAAGATGATGAAGGTCGTCTAAGAGTTGGAAATGCAATAAACAATGGAGGTGGAAATGGAAAAAGGATAATAGATATTACCTAGTAGTTATTTTGTATTTGCTTTATTGGTTAATAGTTATTTATTGTAAGTGAACTTGCAAATTGAACTTTGTTTTTGGTTAATGAACTTGCAAATTGAACTTGTATTTGCTTTATTGGTTAATCAAATTTGCTACAAAATTACATTGGAACGTTAAGACGTGAGACAAGTAATACCATTAATGTTTTGCGACATTAAGACGTTACATTGGAACGTTAAGACGTTAAAATTGCATCACAAGTTTTTTGAAAAATAAAACCGGTTCCGAGTTTTTCCCGTTTTAACTGGTTCTACACTCAAACCCGATTTTTTCGGTCATTCCGGTCCCATAACCGAATTAAACGGCTCATACCAAAAACCGATAGCATACTTTCGATTCGATTATCGGTCCTCGATAAAGTGCCTGTTCGATTACCGATTATTCCGGTTCTGATCTGGTACATAAAACGATTACATCCCTAAGGTTATATATGCTATGATAGTATGATACCATAAGCTTCACAACAAATGCCAAACTTTACTTTATCACCACCTAGTGTAGGACTACCTCGTGCTTATCATGTAATGAGTCGGAATGAAATAACAAGAATACATCACAATACGTATAGAAAGTGATATATGCTAAATCTCCACTATAAATGTGACCATGTCCACACATATAGAAACCCTTATTGGATGTGAAAAAGAAATAACACAATATTCTTGTAAATGGAATATGGGACCATTTCAAAAGAGTTCAAAGTGTGATCCCCTCAAATCAAACAACAAGAATTCTTTCTTATTCAAGAAAAAGTTTGAAGATATTTCTGTTATATATATTATAATAACCATTCAAATAAAATTAGTGCAAGATTTCACTTTAATAATTGAACATACAAATATATGCTTCTAATTATGTATCTCTCCCTACTCAAGTTTTTATTCTAAATCATTTCAAAAATACAAAAGACATGAAAATGTGTCTAGCATCTCGTTGTCTCATAATTTTCAAAAAGTAAGTATATTCCTTTTGAATGAAATACTATAGTTGATATGTTTATAAATTAAATTAAATATATATTTTTATATGAGTATTATATATATATATATATATATATATATATATATATATATATATATATATATATATATATATATATATATATATATATATATATATATATATATATATGAAAATGTGTCTAGCATCTCGTTGTCTCATAATTTTCAAAAAGTAAGTATATTCCTTTTGAATGAAATACTATAGTTGATATGTTTATAAATTAAATTAAATATATATTTTTATATGAGTATTATATATATATATATATATATATATATATATATATATATATATATATATATATATATATATATATATATATATATATATATATATATATATATATATATATATATATATATATATATATATATATATATATATATATATATATATATATATATATATATATGACATATGATGTCTAGCAATTGACATGTGATCACATGTCAATAATTTACGGTTACTATTGGTCAATCGTTAAAATGAGTACTAATTTGGAAGTATAGTAACACCTAGAGGTTAATGTACGTTGCTCATATCAACAGAAGATGGCAAAATACGGTTGTTTTCGTTTGTCTAATAACGTTGGTTGTGATTTATATTTTTATTATGTTACATTTGTGTAATATCAATAGCGTTGGTTGTGATTTATATTTTTATTATATTACATTTGTCTAATATCAATAGCGTTGTGATTTGTATTTTTTTATTATGGTCACCGGTCTCCCCAATGGGGATACTTGAAATGGGAGCACGGGCACTATCGAGGGGTTCAGTGCACCCCGGAGGTTGGCTCAGCTAGGTCATCCAAAGGATGGGTTAGTTGTGTTCCTCCGTTACCAAAAAAAAAAAATTATGTAAAATACTGAAATGAGCCATATAGTTTGGGTCAATTTGCAAGTCCCATTTCTATCGTCATTTTTCACTATGCTGACAAATCTAAAATGCAAATATTGCCCTTAGTCATTTTTTTCTAATTTATTTAGGATTAATAAGTTTGACAAAAATCCGGTGTAAGTATTATATATTTTTTTTTAATAAAACCTCTCATACTTTCAAGAAAAATTCATAAAAACCAATTATATTTTCAAAAAAATCAATTACGACCACTATAACAAATAAAAGTCATGATTGTATGCCACCAACTCGTAACATTCTTTACCCCTGTTGCATTCAAAATTTAGTGGATTCACTTGGACACCTTACGTACTCACAATGTGGCCGAAGAACTGCACTTACGAAAACAAAATTCACATGTAAACAATTTTATGTATAATTTTCACTGCAATTGAATTTCAATATTTGCTTCAAATGTCGATATAAAACTTTTTAAATAATCATTCGATGAAAATAAGTATTAAAAGTTATAAAATAAAACAAACAGTAGTCAATATTGAATTCTTTGAACGTATAAGTGGTTTTTATAGAACAATAAAAATATAATGGTTAAACCAGAATTTTAGAAAAATATAATGGTTTTTATGTTATTAACTTATTTATTTATTGATTTATTATTTTAAAATTTTCACAAATTGGACCACGGCCCCCGCCCCACCTCACCCCACCCCTCTCAAATATTTATGACTGGCGTTGTCCTCCCACGACAACTTCTTCCTTTTTCCGGCAACCATTTTTGTCCGGCAAGCCAATAAACTATTAGACAACTTCAGAACGAGTTGTAGTTCAACTAGATGTCTTTTTCTGAAATAGAATCAGAAAGAACCTATTAAAGAACTTCAGGTTTGGATCTGCGGTTTGGTATTGGAAAACACAACAGCGCCACCGCCGGAAATCATAAACACTTGTGAAGTCCATCATCGCGTTTTTGAATGAAAATCCATAGTTGTTAAGGTTTTTCTGGAGAGAGAGAGAGAGAGAGAGAGAGAGAGAGCAGTTGGGTGAATCGACGTGGAAATCATACAATCGTACATGATCGGAGGATCAAATGGCAAGAAAGAAGTTTCTCTCCGAGAAGAGAACCCTATTATGGTTCACCTGTAAACTTCATCTAGGGTTTTTACTTTTAAACGGACTTCACACTCATTTAATTTGGCTTTCAAACTTGGTCCAACCAGTGGTCTTCGTGTACCTTCAAAAGTTTTGAATTTTAATGTTTGCAGAAACTAAATTCTTTTCTGTAAAAGTGGTTGCCGGAAAAAATGTTGGCCGGAAAAACGGAAGAAACGGTTGAGGGAGGACGATGCCATGGTAAAGACTTTTCAGAGGTGTGGGGTTGTGGGTGGGGACTGGAGGATGGTGATGAGGTGGGTCCAATTTATTCTCAAAAATTACAAAATAATATATAAATTGAAACAATAAGTAAGGACAATATAATCACTTTTAACAAAAATATATATATATATATATATATATATATATTAGGGATGATCTAGTATAAAAATAAAGAGAAGGATAAAACTTGTAAGGTAACCAAACCTTTAGGACCATTTCACTAAAGTACTCTTCTAGTTATAAATTTATGTCAATGATATTGTGGAGCTAAATATCTATTCCATCATGGAAATAAATATAGTAGATTTAAATTTGACTTTAGGTTCATTAATAAGTTGAACTATGGATCTCATTCTATATGTTATATGCTTCTAAAATTGTGTTAGCAGTTAGCACACACAATTTGATCGTTTACCATGGACTTTTAATAAATCTGACATAAGTTTGATAACAGAGAATGTATATGAACAATTTGCTTATATATACGTACATGTCCATACATGCATGTATTATAATGTATGTATTTTAAGTATTTAGTTTTGTTACTAATTTAGTTTTATGGTATTAACGTGTTGTTCTTCAATATGACAATCACAATCATCACTTGAAACATAAATAAGAAATTTATGTATGTTTTGTCATAAGAAGTTTATAAATAACAGATGAATTATGTATGTTTTGTCATAAGAAGTTTATAAAATTGTGTACAAAGATTTCCGATGAATGAAAAGGTCAAAGATATGCTAATCTTTATACCTCGGAATTATAGTTTATCTCGAAGAATTATAGATATTATTAGTTGAGTAAATTACAATTTTGGTCCCTGTGGTTTGCATGAAATTTCATTTTTGATCATCGTTTCGTTTTTCCACACTGATGGTCCCTGAACTACACTTTTGCTTACACTATTGGTCCCTTGGCCAGGTAAAATGACCAATATACCCTTTTTAATTTCTTTTTCTTTTTTCTTTTGAAATATTATTAGTTTGAGAATTAAAAAAAAAAAATACCCAAACCCCGCACCCCCCCCCCTCTCTCTCTCTCTCTCTCTCACACCACCGTCTGGGTTTGTGAAACCATCTTCATCATATAGGGCCCTTTTGTTACACAGAATATGATTGAACAGAAAAGAATGTAAATATTTGGAATCACAAAAATATCCAGTTAACCCAAATCCTTTCCAAGAAGGCAAATCAGCTCAAAAGAATTTATACTTTTTAGATTTTATCCATCATAAATTCGGCTGTTTCCAAAACGCAGCAAAAGGAATATTACTGTGACAAAATAAAACAGGAAACAAACAAACAAACCTTGGACATCATCTGCAGTATAACTTTTGGATCCGTATAGATGAACTTATGAGCAAATCCAATGAAGTGCATAACCAAGGAACTATAGAAAAGGTAGTTTGATAACACAAAGCCTTGCCAAGAGGATGAATATTGATATGGTTTAGATATATTCATTGAATCTCTTTTCATCTCATCTGTATTCACATCAAGCTCTTGAAATTCATCCAAACTAACTGCCCATGGTTCCATATAGTTAATCCAAAGGGAAAACACCTGACGATTGTTCTGTGGATGGAATCATGTCTTTGAAGGAAGATCTAAGCCATGTTTTGTGGATGGAATCACGTCTTTGAAGGAAGATCTAAGCCACCTTGTAACAAGAATGCAATCAACCGGCGCCGATATCATCAAACTCGTTACAAACGCAACCGACATCACAGAATTATCAAGGAGTTTCCATTTGCTTTCACATTGCCAGGTATCACTACCATCGATTTTTCGTAATTTGCAAAGACCTGATTTGATTAAAGCCGATTTAAACAGAAATCATAGCATTTAGACTTCCGATTGTTGATTTTCATGTACCACTAATTGCGTACTCGACGGGAGAGCGAGGTCTTATTAGTCAATTACTATGTCCAAAATTTGGGGGCGTTTTCGTGTACGGATCGATTGCAGTTATAGAAGCCTCACAATTCGTGATTTCAACTAGAGTCGTCGAGATACATGTGCAGATGCAGCGACTAGTGGTGCTGAAAGGAAACAGATGGTGGCAACAAACCATCAGGGAGGTCGTGGCCGACCTACAGTGGCAGATGACGATTGTTCTGGAATTAGGGAGATGGAATTAGGGAGATGAACTGTGCTTGTTCTTGATTTGTATGAGAGAGAGAAATCCAGACGGTGGCGAGAGAGAGAAGGGGGTGGGGGTGGGGATGGGGGGTTTGGGGTATTTTTTTTCTTTTTTTTTTAATTCTCAAAATAATAATATTTCAAAAGAAAAAATAAAAAGAAATTAAAAAGGGTATATTGGTCATTTTACTTGGCCAATGGACCAATAATGTAAGCAAAAGTGTAGTTCAGGGACCATCAGCATGAAAAAACGAAACGATGACCAAAAGTGAAATTTCATACAAACCACAGGGACCAAAATTATAATTTACTCTTATTAGTTTATGTATCCCTCGCTAAGTTTATATTCTAAACCATTTCAAAAGTACAAAAGACATGAGGATGTGTCTAGCATCTTATTGTCTCATAAGTGTCGAAATGAAAATATTTTTCTTTTAAATGAAATACTATAAGTGATGTTGTAAGAATAAATTTAATAAAATATAATTGTTTTACGTATATGATGTCTCAGTCGACATGGCATAAGTGTCATGTCAATAATTTATGGTTACTATCATGTCAATGATGTTATTATTCGTACGAACAATGCTAAGAAAAATCCTCTCTGATAGGACATATGTGTGTGCGTGTTTATGTGTATATTGTTGACTTCTCATACATATAGTTTTTTTTAAGATTACCCTATTCGTACTCTTATTCTTAGCTATATAATTTTTAAGGTCAATCAAATCAATTAAGTTTTTGTCAAATCATTTTGTTTTTTATTTTTTATCTAATTTTACTTATTGCATCACATTATTGCTTATTGCACCATCTTATTTGATTTTTTGTTATTTTGTTATTTTAATTATTATTATTGTTATTGTTATTAAGACATATGTAATTTTATTTATAACCTTTTTTATTTTCTCTATTTTTGACATTATTAATAACTTATAGGATTGTTTCTATAAATACGACAAACTTTCATCAATTATGAAAGGTATCAATAATTCCACCATCATTCACAACGTAGTTTACGGATCATTATTAATATATCACATGAAAATGAATCTTCACCATGATACACTCAATTGTTTGAATATAAAACAGATGTAACAAACTTATTTTTTTTCAAACCAAATGATTTCATCTTTCGGTGAACTTCCACAAGAAGAAGAGAGGAAGCAACCATTATGTACATATCAATTGATCAAACATCTGAAAACCTATATAGACAATGGATTTTCACACTGATCATGTATCTATGTTATGTTAAATGGTTTTAATATATATTTATGTTGTTATATGTTTGTAAAAATGGTAAATTGCACCATCTGAGTGACCCATGTCAACCCGCCCAAGCCCACGTGGGAGGTCAATCACGGAACACTAACAATATTTTGAGTGTGTCATAATTTGAACCCTAGACCTCTTGTGTGGAATTCATCACCTCAACCACTATGCTCCAATCGTGGGGACATTATATGTTTGTAAGCATCAAGAAATTTTATACATTGATTATTTTTCATTCGTTAGGTGTTCATCAATCGGGAAAATTTAATAGAGTAGGTTAAAATTGTTATGCGGTCTCTTGTGTATGTGGTTATTATTAAAAGAACAAAGACGAAAACATGTAGCTATGTATCGAAAATTATTTTAATGTGTGATTGCGCTTGTGTGTATATAGATATGGGGAAGTCCAGCAAAATACTACAGGGACATGGAAAACAAATTGTCCATTTGAATTGGTTGCAAATTATCATAATACAAATGTCTTTTTGAGGTTGAAGGTTATAGTTGATGAAAATAATCATGAACCAACAATGTTATTGGAGGGTGTGGTTAAACCTTGGGAGTTAGGTGTGGTTAAACCTTGGTGTGAGGGTTTTTATCGCCAAGTGTACACCATATTAGAAAACCCCCCACTAACTCACCCTTTAAAATCTTGAAAATGATCACCACTCACCATCATTACATTACAGCTCATATGCAAGTGTTCATAATTCATGGCTCTCAAAGATCCATTAAAATGAAAATAAAATGGCAAACATCGAGGCTCCATGTGCATCTTTCATACACATAAATTCAGTTATGTTAAAAGCCATTGAAAGCCATTGTACCTTGATTTACTACTACAAAAACACAAAAAAAATCTTCAAAGCTCAACAACACGTAAAGTATCTAAATATCTGAATAAAGTGTTGTCTGGATAAATGATGTTTAAAAAATATCTAATAAAACGAAGGCAAATTAATAAACCTTATGAGATTAAACAAATTCTTGAATCAAATTCATTATAACCAACATCAACAAGACAAAGGCCATCAGGGGGTGCAGGTGGCGCCGTGGCGCGTCGACATGTGGCATCCATCAGCTTTATCAAACCATCATCGTCAGCACCAGCTGCTGCTTCTCTTATTGATGTTGCCACAAGAACACGAACCATCTGTTAAATGCAACATTTAGCAATGTACTTTAATTAATTTGTTAATCATAGCATCTTACTTTCATTTCTTCTCATTACACCATTCTATAAAAAGCAATTTCACTGATATAATAAGGTAAACAAACTCTCTTAATTATGCTCACTTATTAACATCTCCTTGAAAATTATAATAAACATAATAATCTACTAGTCCTAATCCCTATTTATAGATTTTCTTAATTAGAACGTACCTTATTAAAATACTAATCTCTATTTCATAAAATAAAATTTACTAATACTTGACTATAAAGTCTAATGACTAATATTTTTCCATATGCATTGATGTTACGTCCAATGTTGTAAAAGTGTATAAGGATACAGAATTAGAACGAATAATGCTTATCTGTAAAAATATAAATAAATCTTTATCTAAAAAGTAATTCTCATCGAAGATTTAACAGGTGGTTTTTATGTGGCAAAAAGTCATATATAATCCTATTGTTAGTGCTCACAATTGTGAACATTTAACACCTGACCTAGCTTTAAAGTGGTATCATCCTATATATGGAGCTAAAAAGAGAAATGGGACATAAAGTAAGTAAATCAAAAGTTTTAAAAGTCTCTATAGTGGCAGTCTTTTCAAACTACTTTACATTAGAATTAGACAATTAGTGCATAAAAACGAAGATAAGATTGCCTAAATCAGTGATTTACCTTGCGTAAAAAACGATTAGCAACCAATTCTATGCACATTGCTTCACTATATTCTCCTTTCTTCATTAAAAGCAAAAAAAAAAAAAAAAAAAAAAAAGCGGTTAGGTAGGCACAATGTTTTGTGTAAGTCGGCAAAATATCAATATGACAAAAATTGTAATTTTATTTCGCACCCAAAAAGGTGAGAGACTCGAAAAAGCTTTTTTCTATGTAAAAAAGGTTATTCTTCCAACAACCACTGAGCTGGCCTGGCCCACACTGTCTTGTCCTAAAAAAGTCATGTGAGATGTAAATCACATAGACAGTGTGGGCCCGGTCAGCACAAGGAGCCTCAATCCACATTGGAATTGGAACTCCCACACTGCGACTGCTGAGACTCGAATCCTTGCATTTGACAACTTAGGTCCCTCTAATTATGGGATTCGTGCAAAACACACCCTCCATATAAACCAAGAAAAGTTGAGAACCTCTGTATCAATGGTTAGAGTTACTTGTGTGGCTCGTGCATGGAAGATGAAACATTCGGTTGGAGGACCACTGCAATATGAATAGAATTAGGTTAGAACTTGAAGGATTTTTTTATTTAGTTTTTAGATTATACAAGATGGATTAGACTTTTTTTATATTGAAGTGATTATTTTCGTTTTTTAAAACGTTTATAATGGAAAATGTAAAAGAAAGAAAAACAATTAGGAAGGATTTTAAAAACAAAAGTGAAGTGTTGTCCATGTTATTGACATAACATCACAAAACCCAAGTGTAACGCACAATATAACAAAAAGATTTAGGTTTCAGTCACATGTCAAAATATCAATGTACTTTCTAATTCTTTCATCATAGAATTATATTTACATTTTTTCTTATTAAATTGTTGTGCATTCAGATATTTCTTATTAGAGCGTTATACTTTAAAATTTTACCTATTATAGCAATGGAGAACCGGTTTAAAAGGTAGGAGGTTACTCATTGCTATTATTGGGTAGAATTTTACTAGTACATATTAGTCTCTCAAAATTTGAACTTATTCATTTTTAGTTTATTTTGTGTATAATTATATTCTTTATTTATTAATCTTATACTTATCTTATTTATCAAAAATGGTTGTTTCAATAATATGATAATTAGTCATATATGCATAATTTATTTTGGTTATCAATCTTAAATAATATAAATTATAAAACTATTTTTAATAAAAAAACATGGGTCAAGTTTGTAAAAACCCTAATATATATATAAGGGTTGTTTTTGTAAAATTACAAAAGTTTGATAAGGAGGAACATACCTAGAAGATTCTTTTTGGTGTTAAATACGGTGTAATGGGTCCGATAGGATTTAGGGTTTTTTCTTATTAGACATTATAAATTGGAAATCATTTGAAAGTTTAATGTTGTAATAAGAAAAAATAAAAGTACAATGCCATAATTATACTTTGTAAAATCTACCTAATAATAACCCTCTTTCTTATTAAGGCATTAATGCATTATACTTTGTAAAATCTACCCAATAATAGCATTGTACCTTTAATTTTTTTCTTATTAGACATTATAAATTGGAAAAAATCTACCCATTATAGCATTAAAAATTGCATTATATTTGGATGACATATAGAATTTTCAATGCACAATGTTGTAAACTTGTAATAAGAAGTAATAAAAGCAGGATGCTATAATAAACAAATCAATGAAAGTACATTGCTATTTCTTGCATTTAAATTGTTTTATATGTAGAATCAAACTTACGTGTTCCTTGAAGGTTTTGTATCACGTGCAAACATTTTGTAAGATAATAATTTTCCTTCTAATTGTTGAAGAAGTTTGTTGACCTTGCTAATTTTAAACCTTGTTGGTTTTATTATATTTCCCTCATCATCAAATAAAGATTCTGAACTTTCTTCATCACTCTGTCTGCTTTCTTCCCCATTGTTTAAAGGGAAAATATACAAATAACGCCTCCATTTTGCAGAAAAATTAGGGTGAAATGTACGTGGTACCTGTAATAATTAACACATTGGTGTTCTAAATTGGGTTAAATGCAAGAAATAGCAACGTACTTTCATTTATTTATGTATTATAGCATTTTACTTTTGTTTTTTTCTATAACAACATTGTACTAGGAAAAATCTACCTAATTATAGTAATGTCATCCAAATTAATGATATAATTGGGTGAACTTTTCAAAGTATAATGCCCTAATAACAAAAAAGCTGAAATTAAATTGTTGGAAATGGATAGTAAAATGCTTTAGTAAGAAACCAATTGGAAGTACAATGTTGTAATAGAAAGATAAGAAACTAGAATGCTATAATACACAAATAAATGAAAGTATGTTGCTATTCGTTGCATTTAGCCCTTCTAAAATAGTTTAAATTACAAAATACATAAAATACATAACTAATCTTTTCATCTTTTTATATTACCTTAGAAACAGATATGACTCTAAGCTTTCCTGGCACTTTGCTGTTAATGGCGTCTTCAATATCTTGAGGCCTAACATCCTCTCTCCAAGTATCTAAATGCAAGAAATAGCAATGTACTTTCATTTATTTGTGAATTATATAATCCTACTTTCATTTCATTTCATTCCATTACAACATTGTACTATCGATTTTTTTTCTATTGTACTTCGAAAAATCTTTTCAATTATAGCAATGTAGTTTCAAAACATCGTTATTAAGACAATATTCTTTCAAAATTTTACTCTTAGGTGGATGAGTGGATCTTTCAAAGTACAATGTTGTAATAAGAAAAAAAAATGAAAGAACTCAAAGTAAGATGCATTAATAAACAACTAAAGGAAAGTTCATAGCTCTTTGTTCCATTTGATGTAGAAAATTTATTTAATTTTATTTTTTTTTAGATTTGAAAACATACAGAAAGAGCAGACTTGTTGGAAACCAGTGACCCCTTTGTCAGTCCTTCCTGCAACTACAACATTGGCTTCAAGTGGAAGACCTTTATCCCTCAATAATCCAGCTTTTCTTTCATCAACAAACTTCCCAAGAGACTTTTCAATCACCCTGTGTTGACCGGTCAACAAGAAGTTGTAGAAATTTATAGAATAAAGAAAGCATAAAATAAGAACATATTACATACTCTTGAACAGTATTCAAGTCTGGTTGCTTTTGCCATCCATCAAAGGAGCCCCCATGATATGACAACACTATTTTAAAGTTCATGCGGGCCCACCTTCCAGCTCGTTTTTGAGCCGGTGTAATAACATATTCAGATTCATTTGTAGGCTCGATACCGGTATCATCCGGAATGTTATGTGTCTACAAAGATATTATTCATCATAAATTTATGAAATATTGAATATAAAATGGATTGCACGTGAGTATTAAATACCAACCTTGGCTCCAAACAATTGAAGCAATGTAGTCTGACCATTGACCACATTTGAATAAAAGTTGACCACGTTTTCCCATGGTCTGGTATACATGAACACATAAGATTCCCTATAACAGTAAGAAAATGAATGTTAGTAGACATTATAAACTGGATAGATTAACTACAGAAATTAATGTAATTCATTCTTTCTAAACTTATGTACTCTTTTTAACCTAAATCGGACCTTAAAATCGGGTAAAATGACCATAGGAGCAATAAAGGGGAAAACTTATTGTGGCAATGACTCAAAGGCAATTCCTTGATTCCAATAACAGAGTTGCACGTTGAATCTGGATGTCCAACATGTTACTTTTTTCAGCTTAAGAGTTTTTGTCATGTTCAATTTCTTCAGAAAAAGGAAGTCAATCGATGCATTGAGTATGATAACAATCATAGTTCACAGAACAATGGTGTTTAATCAATTTCATAAAAATTGAGAATTACCTTTAATCTATGCTTGTCTATATGAAATATTATAACAACAGATGCGTTGTTGTAATCCATTGTGGGAAATTTATGATTTATCAATGTTTGGATTATAAATCCAAAAATCAAAGTGAAGCTCAATAGAGGGAAGAGTTTAACTTTGTTAAGCTAATGATTTTAAGGAAGCAAAAAGCAATGAGAATTACCTGGAGGTCCATCTGGAAAACTTGCAAGAATCAGTGTGGTTATAGTGAAAATAATCTTTCGTTTGGGGGATTTTTACGTTTGGGATTATCTCCATTAAAGAAACGAACTTCCTTCTGGTTATTTGAGATCGTAATTCCAAAGCCAGCGCCGTCGGCCGTTGGTATGCTAATATCATCCAACACTCCGGCTACGCTCCGCCCTTGGTGCAGTTGTATTGACTCAGGGCACTCGACCTGTCTCGTTTGGTGTAGCCCTTTTCGGCTTTTCCCTTACCAAAAATTCAGAACAACAAGCACAAAGCTAATTGATGAAGGGATATTGACATAATTGACCTTTTTTTTTTAAAAAAAAATGTACTCTCACAAATAATCAATTTAATTTCAAATTAGTCAATTTGACCATAAATTTCAAAAAAAATGTGGTATAATTTTTGAAGTGGTTCTTCTCTCTAAAGGCGGCTTCAAAAGTATATTTTCTAAATTTTATATACATTTGTTATATTATTAGATTACAAACTCGTACATTACACAGTTGACAATTAAAAAATCTTATATAATAAGAAAAATATTTTGTTTAATTATAAAATTTCATATATTCAAAGAATATGACAACAACAATAATTCATGATATTAAGATGTAGATGTTATAAAAAAACCAAACACATAAGGTAAAATAACTGATTTATAAAAATAAATAAAAAATAAAAAATATAGAATACTTTTGTATTCTAAGTAATCCAGAATTAATGTCATAAGTGAAAAAACATAATTGTTTAACAAAAGTTTGATTTTTTTTTTTGTATACAACATTTGAAATTTTATTAGCCAAACTAACAGCAATATCTAAAATTAATAATTTTAGTTTTTCTTTACTTTGAACCTTGAATAAAGCAATATATAATTAGTTATGTGTGAAAAGTGGTTCTTAAATAAACAACCCAACATTTGTCAATGACTTTCATTGAATTTTATTTATGGTCACAACAAAACAAATTACAAGTGCAAATTGTTTTATTTTGAATTTGAAATATATGTTTTTCATTCGTTGGATTATTAGAGTGAATGGAGTATTATTAAGGCGGGGTATGCCATACGGGTGACGATAAGGGAGAACCTGACTCCAAACATTTTTTTAGGTTGTGTTTGTCGCGCCACAGCTAGCATATAAACTAATGTTTTTTTCAAGGTTTTTTTAGTTTGACATGTTTGGGAGTCCAAAAACTAACTTATAAGCTAGCTAACAAGCTAAGTTTTTTAAACGCTACTAACAGTAACATTTTGAGTAGCGGTTTCAAAATGTTCGCATTTTACCCTTATAAAGGATATGCTTCATTTATCCCAAATTATCTATGCTTCCTTTATCCCAAATATTATCTATGCTTTCTTTATCCCAAATTGACATATATCTACGCTTCCTTTACCCTTCAAACTATATTCGAATGAATGACTCGACATATATGATTTTCTAGGGGTGAGCATAATAACCGAAAAACCGAACCATAACCAATATAACCGATATAACCGAACCATTAATAAAAAAGGTGGTGCGGTTTATGATTTTTATTAACCGAATCATAATGGTTCGGTTTTGGTTTTTCTATAAAACCGAATCGTATATAATTGAATCGAACCAATTAATAAATATATATTTGAAAAATATTATATATATATATATATATATATATATATATATATATATATATATATATATATATATATATATATATATATATATATATATATATATATATATATTAAGCTCTTAATCTAATCGTTAAAAATTTTAAATCAAGGCTCGGTACATACTCATTAGGATACTAATATGTCTATAAAAACTATAAAAAAACTAAAATGCATTAACCGATTGTAAAGTAAATCAAATCTTTTTTAATGTTTGTATGAATTCTAGTGTACAATGGTAAGATATTAAAAGTCGATACTAGCTTTAATGATTAATATCATTATTTTGATTTTTGAGACAATTTAACTCTTAAATTCATACAAAGCATAGAAAGTTATAGATAAACGAACTTTAAATTTTTATATAATTATGGTTAACCATTATTAGTCATTAACCAAAACCATTAACCGATTAAAGTCGTTAACCATAACCAATATTAACCATAACCAATGGCTACTAAAATGTATTAACCGATTGTAATGGTTATGGTTCGGTTTAGGCCACTAACCGAACCAAACCGCCCCATTCACACCCCTATGATTTTCAACATCGTTGAACAACATTTTGATTACATACCTTCAGAACAACAAAACAACCATTCAATATCTAATCATGTGAACATTCGAGAGTCACGTTACGAGATGCGAGAACTTCGTGATAATATTGCGAATATGATATGGAATGTAAGAAATTTATTTTAAAATCTGTAATATTTTATTTAGTATTTGCTTTACTTTAATTTAATATATTATGGTTTTTCTTATAATATTGGATTAATTTTGTGCATGTCCTTTTATGTCATTTTACGATTTCCAGCTAGTTTTATCAGTTAGTTTTTACCAAACGTCATTTATTATCAGCTAGTTTTTCAGCTCAGCTAGTTTTTCAGTTAGGCGCTAGTTTTCTTGCTACCGCTAGTTTTTTAGCTAGCAGCTAGTATTTCAGTTAGTCTGCCAAACATAGCCTTAAAGAATGGAATGAGACCTAGTTTTTAGGGTTTTTGAAATATCATAACCATAAAACTAACAATTACAAACAATCAATAGCAAAATACGAATATAAAGACATTAACTTGTTGACTTATCATTTTTTCAAAACACTGTTTACTAATCAATTTAAAGGATTAAAAACATTATAACTTACAAATTTTGCAAATTAAAATATTTATAAAAACTGCTAACATTCATTGTCCACATAATAACATGGTCCTTGACATTCATCATGTGGAACATGGACAAAAACAACAATAAAGCACAATGTTAAGGATTATACGATTATAAAAAAGATGTTGGAATACAAAGTGGCCCAACAAATAGAATTTACGAAATTGGTCAATTAGAGAAATATAAAAGATTCAAGAAATGTATACCTCAATTTTGAAGCTATCATATACAACAATAATAATCTAAGTTCTTGAAAAAGTGGACACCCAAAAGTATTAATCGCTAAAGCACATTGCAAAACAAAACAAAATTTGGTTACATCATTATTTTATTTTAAAACAAAAACCCAATTATTAGTTTAAATTGCATATGCATGGGAGAGTGATATGTTGCATACTCAATATCATGGCTTCCTGAAATCAAGTATTCTTGATAATTTGTTTCAAGAGTCTCATCACTACCTTGTTCTTCTTTTTTTTCTACATTCCAATCCCAAATCCCACTATATAATTATAAATTTTTTTCTTTTTTTTTCCTTGCAACGCTCTCCAAACTTCACAGCTTTGTTTACCTGCATATTTCAAGAAGGTATAATTGAAACTAATGGAACAAAATTCATAAACAATAAGGCAATGAAAGCCAAAACAACTAAAAGTCGATATATCTAAAAATAATGGGGTCAAGCAATAGATTCATCTGAAACTAAATGGTTAATCGAAAATTAAACACCAACAAAAGCAAACTAATAGATTCAACCCAAATTAGAGGAAAAGCACATGAACGATGGACATATACAGAGAGCTGTATAGAAAGTCTTCGTCTTCGTATGAAACCAAAAAAGGAGTTACCTTCCGTGTAGATCTTAAAATAATCTTTCAGTAATTACTCAACGTTGGGATCAAATCATCATATTTGTTTTCAAATGTATGTGCCAATCAACTTTTCTCGCTATTCAATGCATTCGGCTTTTGGAACAATGGATCGTCCTCGCTTTCCAACATTGTATCAAACAAAATAATGGATATTTTGAGGGTTGTTTAGTGATATATGGTGACTGGGAGATAGAAAGAGGGAGGAAGACGGAAACAGGCGGTGGTGATGGTGATGGTTATGGCGATTGATGGTTCTCTGCCGCAGCAACAACAAACCGAGTAGTGGAGAGAAAATGGTGTAAAATAAAGGGTTCAAATTAAGTAGCTTGAAATCAAGGAATTTTAATTAATCAGCCTCATAGGACAAGATGGAAGCAATATCGAAGTTTAAGAACCCTAGCCGGCAAGCTAATGGACTATCTAAAAGTAGGAGATGAGAATTGCTAAAGGATACGTTTCCTTTCTCAAATATGGGATATTACGTATTATCGCTGATCTAATTGTTGATTTAGCGGGTTGTTCGTTGGAAACTCTTAATACACGTATCTTATAAGTTTTGGCGGGAAAAATTATTAAGAATGCATATCATGGGAAGTGTCAAAATTGAGCTCTAAGAAAGAGACACGTGGCATCTTAGGTTTGTTTTATTAGAATAGGAAGATGTGTCTTTTGTTTTTTTTTTTTTTTTTTTCTGAAAAACATCCTTGAAATATGTAGATCTTCGAAGAAGTTGATTTTTATTTGATGGTTTTGCACAAGCAAAAAGTATGTGTGTATGTCTATTTTTCTAGAATGAAAACACTTATTGTATTACTGTATTGAAAATACAAACATATTAATTTTCGAAAATCATATGTTTGAAAATCAAGAACCAAATCGAAAATCATGAACATTTTTCGATAATCTTGAACCTTTTAGAAATTCAAATGTTCGAAATGGCTTTTTTCTATTATTAATATTATGTTTTTTATATTTTAGAGTGTTTCAGTTCAAAAGATTATCAAGACAAGAGAAATGAAGTCAACGTGTGAAGTATCCCTATCTATGATGTGATACATTTAGCCGAATAGATTGTCACCAATAGTCAGAGTTTGGTGTCTTGGGCTAGCTGTTTGTCGACGCTCTTCGTCATTCGAGGGTCCGAAACTTATTTTGGCAAGGGGTTATCCCACCTAACCCACAACCGGTCGTGTATAGGGCTGTAAACGAACTGAACGTTCAGCGAACCGTTCGTGAATTGTTCGGCGGGAAGTTCGTTTATGTTCATTTATTTAATAAATGAACGAGCATGAACACAAATTCTTGTTCGTTTAGTTAAACGAACGAACATGAACAATGGTCCCGTTCGTTCAATTATGTTCGTGAACGTTCATTTATGTTGTTCGTTTACATTCGTTTAAGTTTGTTCATTTAACTTCCTTTATGTTTATATGCATTTAATTATATTTGATTAAATTACAATATTATGTGTTTGTTTATATTCATATATGTTCAATTATTTTAATTTATCTCTGTTCGTTTAAGTTTGTTCGTTTATGTTCGTTTAGTACGTTCATGAACATAAACGAATAAACATGAACAAAATATATGTTAAATAAACGAACATGAACAAGAAAAGTCGTTTGATTATTCGTTCGTGTTGGTTCGTTTGTTCGGCTAACTTAAACGAACGAACATGATCAATCCCTCGTTCGTGTTCGTTCGGTTCGTTTACAGCCCTACTCGTGTATATGTGACAGTTCATACGTAGGATCCGAAAAACTCTAGATAGGTGACAACGCCTAGTGATATTACATATTTTAGTCGTTGTTGAGCCCTATTCTTAGTGAAATTATATCATATATATCGTGGTATTCTCACTTTTCGTGCCAGTACTTGTTTGGAAGAAAACAATGTAAACAGGGACCAAAAGTGTACAAATTGGAGAAGTTTGGAGAAGAAGGAAAAACCATGAAAATACGTACGCGCGCCGCGGGAATCAAGAAGGCGCGATGCGGATACAAGGCGGTGGAACAAATTCAAAGTCCGAAGAAACGGGGATAAAGTCCTACGCGCGCCGCGGAAACCATATATGCGCGGCGCGGTTGCGTAAATTTTGCAACTATAAATAGAGGTGTTTTCAGCCGAAAACCCTGGTGAAAAATCGACCGTAGAGGCTCTTTGACTCCAAGAACTCGTTTCCAGCAACTACCTTTTGGTATTTCAGGTTTTTATGTTTAATTTCTTTTTAGTTTAATAGTTAGCATTACTGGTTAGGGTTTGTGGGAGTGACACCCACTGACTTTAAGCATTTCATTTACTGTTTCCTAGTCATTGTTACTGTATTGGATGTTTGGAACCTGTTTTGGGTTATAATAATCTTTGGGTTACAAGTAATCTTGGTTTTTCGGTGTTTTGATGCTTGATATTAGTTTTGAATGCATGGATTGTGTTTGGATGTGTTTATGACCTTATTTGGGACTGTTTTCCTTTGCTGATTTCAGTAGCCAACTAGGGTAGCTTTTTAGATTTGGACTCTAGCCAGTGACTGTCATTTGGACTTGTAGTTATTAGTTCAGTTCATGCCTTGTGATTGTGTGGTTTCTTTGTTTTCCTTTGTTGCTTCTGAAGCATAGATGTACTTCTGATTTCAAAAAGTAACTAGGTTTGAGTGGAAGCTTAGCTCAGTCTACGCTTGTTTTGATATTGTTTGGTTTATGTTTTCGGGTATCAGTAGTCAAAAGTGTAGGAACTTAAGCCCTCTGACTATAGCGTGACACTATAGTTGGTAATCTATCACCTGACTTGACCACGTAACTCCTGCGGATCGACCTTGACTTCCACTGTGCTAAGTGTGTGTGTTAGGTTTTATTATTTTTGACCGCATGGCGACCGCTGCGATGTCAAATTTTGGCGTCGTTGCCGGGGAGTTGTGAGCTTAAGATTAGGTGATTAGTAGGAGCTTTAGTTTCTGATTTTTGTTTCATTTGGTTAGTATTTTGCTTTTTGATTTTTGTGGGCGTACTGCATTAGTGCATGCGTACCCGCAGGGGTGAGCAAGTATCCCCTTTGCATTTTGATCCTGAGATTGAGCAAACTGCACGCAAAAACCGTGCACGTAGGCGTTACAATATCATGAGTTTTAGTAACATTAGTAGTAGTCCAGAGCAGGTTGCCCAGGAACCTTCGGGTGAGGCAACGGGGATGTCTTTAATTCCACCGATTTCAGAGTTTCAATTCGGGAGCACGAGTGCTTCTGGTGGTGCAGTTTCAGCCCCTGTACCCATACCATCATGCACTTCGCCATCGATTCCACCATTTCCACCAGTATCATAACCACAATCCATAAATCCATTCACCTCTGCCATGTCTTGGGGAGCGCCGACCCTTGATGGCACCCCAGTTTCTAGACAGCAGACACCCACTTCACAACCAATTTCACAACCACAACCAGTACTTTTCAAACCTCAACCTACACAACCATAACAATACCAACAGCCTCCTCAGCAACAGTACCAGTATCCAGAGACTGAGGAGAGATACGATGAGGAAGATGAAGGATGGGTTCCACCAGCACCCCAACAACCGTGAAACCGAGGTCGGGGACCTCCCAGAAGAACGCAGCAGCACCAACAACCACCGGGTCAGCAAGGGTATAACGATCAGCACTTCTACGGTAACCCTGCTCAACCTTTATATTTTGCACAACAGAGAAGGCAATCAGTTGCATCACATTTCCAGCCACGGGAATATGATGACTCATCGCCAATCTATATTCCTGACAATATTGAATCTCAAGTAGAAATAAGGCCTCAATTGTTAGGAATATTACCGGAGTTTAGGGGGTACAAGCAGGATGACCCATACAACCACTTGTATGAATTTATAGCGATTGCCAATGCTAACAACCCCAAGAATACTAATAGGAACATCTTTAGGCTTAGGTTATTCCCATTCACTCTTAAATACAAAGCCAAATACTGGTTTACGTCTTTACCAGCAAACAGCATCACCACGTGGGACCAGCTCAAGGCCAAGTTCCTACAAGAATTCTATCCAGCAAGCAAAACAACGGAGATTCGGAGGGTCATTCAGGACTTCCAGCAAAAGCCAAGAGAGGCTTTCCACGAAGCATTCGATCGACTGAAGGAGTTACTGCGATCCTGCCCGCACCACGAGATTCCCAAATGGCAGTTGGTCAAATTGTTCTTTGAAGGAGTCAGCGAAACACACCAGGCGATGATAAATGCCCCATCAAGCGGGACATTTATGTGGCAAGACCCGGAGGAGGCCTGGAAATTCTTGGAACAATTGAGCAATGGCTCCAAAGCGAACTTTTCTACGAGAAAGACTGTAGGCACAGCAGCAGCAGTGGGAGCTGATGCTGATTGGAAGAAGGAGGTAAAGAAAGAAATAAGCTAATTAAATAAGAAGTTTGACAGACTTATGTCAACACTGCAGAATGGACCTCAAGGTCAACCACAAGGAGGTTAAGGAGGACCAAAAACTCATGAGGTAAACCAAGTTTATGGCCAGGGTCAAGGTCAGTATAATAATGGACGACCCTACAGATCATATAATCAAGGGCAGCAACAGAACTACAACAACCAGAGGTAGAACAACCATCAAGGTCAATCATCAAATCATCCTATGTCATACCAGCCCGCAAACAATAATGGAAATGCGAATGGGGGTGGTAGCAACAACAATAATAGGGGGGCCGACACTGCTGTCAACAATGCCCCAGGAACGCAAGAGGACTTGGTTGCAAAAATGTATGAGATGTTCAGTGCTACTCAGCAGCAGTCCCAAGCTAATGCAAAAGCTATTGCAAACATGGAAAGGCAAATTGGAAAAATGGCTGAGGATCAGCGAAAAAGGGACAATGGGAAGCTGCCAAGTGCCACAGAAGTTAATCCGACCCATAATCAGCGAGCCGGGAAGGAACACGTCAATACTGTCGAGGCTGAATGGAGAAAAGTCACTTTGGAAGACTTATTAGATTCAGGAAGCAAGGCAGAACCTGAAAAGAAAGAAGAAGTACCAGAGAAAGTGGAGATTAAAGAAGGAAAGGAAGAAAAGGAAATTCATGTTGAGGAGGGAACCCAACCAAAGGTGGACAAGGAGGTCCATGAAGAAGAGCAGTCAGTGATAGCAGGAATTAAGCAAAAAAAGAAAGATAAGAAAGGGAAGAAAAAAGAGGAAGCGCCTAAATCGATAGGGTCGTTGATGAACCAACCTCTGTTGGATGAACTTAAAGACGCTCCTGCGGACACAAGGATCCTTCAGGAAATGTGCGAAAGAAATAAGAAAGGTAAGATTCCCACACCGGACACAGTTAGATTGACAATCAAGGCAAGTGAGACACTTTTAGGAACACTGTCCAAAAAAGAGAAGGATCCTGGATCGTCATTGATCACTACTACGGTAGGAGATGTGGTCATTCGGAACACTTTGCTGGACTTGGGAGCAAGTGTAAATGTGCTACCGGGGTACTTGTATGACAAGTACAAGAATGAAGAATTAGAGCCAGCAAAGGTTGTACTGCTACTGGCTGACCAATCAACAAAGGTATCCCGGGGAAAATTGACCAATGTCATCGTCAAGGTTGGAGACTTCTTCTACCCTGTAGATTTCCTAGTCATGGAGTATGAAAGTTTGGATGACGCGCCTGCGCTCATTTTAGGACGCCCATTTTTAGCTACGGCTGGCGCTGTGATTGGCTACAAGACAGGGGATGTGGACATCTCCTTTGGGACGTGAAAGAGAAGGCTGAATATGTTTGGAAACCCTGTATCGCTACCTCTAGGGAATGATGACAAGCAGGCAGACAAAAATGTGCTAATGGAGCCTGGAATTAGGAGTAAAGAAAAAATATGGACGCGAACGGGAGAAGGAGGAAAAGAGGAGATTTTATAGGAAACAAAGAATCACCCGTTGGCTACTATCGATAAGGAGCAATTGCTGGATATGATGGAAATGCAGAAGCCAGACACCAGCAGTATGAGAAAGAATCCAGAGAAAGGGAAGCAAAAGTTTTCAAGCTTTTAGAATCGCAGCAGCAATGAATCAGTGGAGTGAGTGATAGGATGACTCAACTCACATCCTTAATATCAATGATGGCTCAAAATTTCATACCAGAGTTCAAGCAAATGTCATCCGGAGCTCAAGAAGAAGAATAGGGGTAGCAGTACCACGTCTGGCTGAAGACGTTAAACTTAGCGCTTGTTGGGAGGCAACCCATCGTGTCATAGAAAAGGTCTTGTATTTCTTATAAATAATTAGGAAAAATATCATCATTAATTGCAGGTACCAGTGGTCTAAGGCAAGTGTGGGGTCGTGTGAAGAATTTGGAAATTTTTATGACCGCGTCTCGGGAATAAAGAATGCGCGACGTGGGATCGTAAACCAACCCGATGCGCAGTGGTTGATTTGGTGACACGCACGACGCGGGTTGTGCATTTGCTCGACGCGGGAAACGATCGGACGGTTTCCTTCGATATTAAGGTAAGCCGCGACACTATTCACACACAACCACGACTCGTATCTCTGATCACTAGAAATTTCTCGCGTTTTTTCTTGCTCTTTTCGTTACCACTACTACGGTATGTCATTCTAACTAGCTTTTTACGTGTTAAAACTAGTGATTAGGGGGTTAATTTGGTTGATTTCTCCAAAATTGTCAAAACTTAGAAATCGTCAATGCTGACTCATAGGGTGTTTGTTGTGCCAAATAGACACCCTAGATGAGTTAGTAGGCACCTAGGCTACCTTGTGGTGTGTTTGGATTGAGTTTAAACATGTTAGAACTCGATTTGGTTCGGATTTTTGGGAACAAGCGCTCGGCGCGACGCGCCTGGTTCTTGGGCCGCGTCGCGGTGCGGTGGGGAAGATAAAGGACTAAAATTGCAAAATTTTTGTTTTGTGCAGATGACATTCAGGTTGGATCACCAGTTCCTCCAGTTCCCCGCTGAGCTCGATAGCTCAGTGGAGTATATAGCACGGAGGGAAGCCCTCGTCAGTCGCCGAGTTCTCGAGGCGAGCGACTTCTCGAGGCGACCGTCATCGATCGAGACATTCTATGGGATTCCGGGCTCTGGGGAGAGATCGAGCCGTTCCTCCATCGCACCTGGACCCACGAGGATGCCTCATTCACTTGCCGTGGCTGGGACAGGCTCATGGCCACCCAGGATGATACGGTCTACACAGAGCTTTTACTGGAGTTCCTTTCTACTGTGCGCTTTGCACCGGGGTCTCAGGAGGCCTGCTCCAGGCTTGTTCGTTTCAGGCTGGGGGGTGTACACAGGGAGTGTAGCCTCCGGGAGTTCGAGAGGCGTACAGGGATTTATACAGAGGCGGATCTGCAGCACCGCCACTTCACGCAGTTCTTCACGGCATGCATTCAGGGGCAGCCCGAGAGGGCCGCCAACATGGAGATTTGGACACCGTTGTCCAATGTACTTTACGAGGCAGGGACTTCCAGGGAGAGCCATCTCCGCGATCCACTCCACCGCCTCATCCACCGCATCGTCTCCACCTCCATCATGCAGTGGAAGGGGGCGAGAAGGTGTCGGGGGAGGATATGACTTATCTCTGGGTCCTCCTCGACCCATCCAGGTTCCTCCACCTTCCTTTTTCCCTAGCCGTCGCCCTGACCACCCGTGCGACTGGCGCATCTGCCAGTAGTCCCTTGGGCCGGGGTATTTCATCACCCGCCTGGCCCGGTCATACCGGATTCTCACTGCCTCGGTCGTGGCATCTTTGACCGCCCTACCTCCAGTCCGCACTACTGCACGGGCACTGGAGAAGATGGGGCTGATCGAGCAGCAGCGGCCCGGTCAGTTTGTGAGGGCGCCGACAGAGGCTTTCCAGCCCCCCTTGCCAGCGTACGCTCAGCCTGGTAGGAGGCGCAGGAGGCAGCCTGCACCAGCAGAGCCAGCACCACAGCCCCAGCAGGAGGAGGTGTCCGAGCTGAGGCGATTAGAGACCAGGGTCGCCAGGATGGAGGACCAGCTGGAGTGGATTGGAGAGGTGCTACTACAGATTGTATCAGCACAGGGCCAGCAGACCCGCCCATTCCCAGCTCGAGCCCACGACCATGAGGCTAGACCCTCCAGGCTACGAGGTGGCACTTGATGTATTTTTCTTTTTCTTTTCCATTTTTGGGATATATGTACCGAATCTATGACACATTTTATCTTTTTGCTTGTATATATTTTATTTATCTGTTTGCATTTAATGTTTTGTTGAGTCATGCATGTATACCAAATGGGAAGGAGTTGTCTCAGACAAGTGTGGGGTCACCGTGCCCCCTCCACTTGTCTTGACCACCGGCATGTTTACTGTTGTGCTACAACTCTAGATTGTGAATCGAGGGACCTTTTTGTTCAAATTTGTACCTGTGATACCGAGTACCAACCAAGAAATCTACCGTCCAAAGGGGTAACTCTGTCTCCCTTGTTCTAAATAAATTTTGTACATCGGGGACGTTGTATGGTTTTAAGTGTGGGGTGTGGACGGTCAAAAGAGTAATTTTTGAAATTTTTGCAGAAATGACCAATTTTCAAAAAAATTTAGCAACTTTTTCAATTTTTTTAATAAATTGTAAGTTTGAAACGAATGGTTTGTGATTGTTTATAGCATTAATATCTTTCAAGAGATATTATGTAGTTGTTATCATGCTATTAGTTTAGTCAAACAAGTTGAGTTTTTGAGTTTAGAAGATTGGATTGTTTTAAGCTTGGAATTTAGGAAGGAAATGTCAATCTGTGGCCTTTGTTGTTCGAGCCGGTAGGTCCGAAAAGGGTGGCCTCAAAGAGGCATTTATGCACCTTACCACCTAAGACCGTCTGGTTTGGGATGATATTTTCGAAAGCTCGTTACACGGACAACATCGAAAGTCATGGAAAATTCCTTAATGACCTTTAGAATCTGAATGAGTAAGTACACTTCATTGTGGACAGAAAACTCGTAATCAATGGTTCTTTAGAAAGCCATGAATTCCAAAGAACAATCTGATTATGTTTTCACGAACTGTTTCACTCTAACTCATAAAGCAATAGACTTTGAAACTGAACACAGTCAAAAATTATTTGAGTCTTAGTTAGAATTTATTGAAAAACTCTCTTGCTTGGGGACAAGCAAGGCACAAGTGTGGGGTGTTTGACAACGCCTAGTGATATTACATATTTTAGTCGTTGTTGAGCCCTATTCTTAGTGAAATTATATCATATATATCGTGGTATTCTCATTTTTCGTGCCAGTACTTGTTTGGAAGAAAACAATGTAAACAGGGACCAAAAGTGTACAAATTGGAGAAGTTTGGAGAAGAAGGAAAAATCATGAAAATACGTACGCGTCCCGCGGGAATCAAGAAGGCGCGACTCGGATACAAGGCGGTGGAACAAATTCAAAATCCGAAGAAACGGGGATAAAGTCCTACGCGCGCTGCGGAAACCATATATGCACGGCGCGGTTGCGTAAATTTTGCAACTATAAATAGAGGTGTTTTCAGCCGAAAACCCGAGCAAAACCCTGGTGAAAAATCGACCGTAGAGGCTCTTTGACTCCAAGAACTCGTTTTCAGCAACTACCTTTTGGTATTTCAGGTTTTTATGTTTAATTTCTTTTTAGTTTAATAGTTAGCATTAGTGGTTAGGGTTTGTAGGAGTGACACCCACTGACTTTAAGCATTTCATTTACTGTTTCCTAGTCATTGTTATTGTAATAATAATGACAAGTAATCTTGGTTTTTCGGTGTTTTGATGCTTGATATTGGTTTTGAATGCATGGATTGTGTTTGGATGTGTTTATGACTTTATTTGGGACTGTTTTCCTTTGCTGATTTCAGTAGCCAACTAGGGTAGCTTTTTAGATTTGGACTCTAGCCAGTGACTGTCATTTGGACTTGTAGTTATTGGTTTAGTTCATGCCTTGTGATTGTGTGGTTTCTTTGTTTGCCTTTGTTGCTTCTGAAGTAGAGATGTACTTCTGATTTCAAAAAGTAACTAGGTTTGAGTGGAAGCTTAGCTCAGTCTACGCTTGTTTTGATATTGTTTGGTTTATGTTTTCGGGTATCAGTAGTCAAAAGTGTAGGAACTTAAGCCCTCTGACTATAGCGTGACACTATAGTTGGTAATCTATCACCTGACTTGACCACATAACTCCTGCGGATCGACCCTGACTTCCACTGTGCTAAGTGTGTGTGTTAGGTTTTATTATTTTTGACCGCATGACGACCGCTGCGATGTCAATAGGATCCGGAATGCACTTGAAAAACAGCAGTGTTTTTCAATCTCTTGTTTTGACAATATTTCAACTAAAAGTGAGTCGGAGACTATTCTTTCACGTGAAAGATCGCCCAATAAGAGAAGAAACTCATTTTAATTATTTGGCCGACGATAGTAGGAAAATAGAATATGTATGATTCATTTTTATAAATAAAAAACCCATATTATAATGAAATTTACACACACATATTACATATCAAAATGGCTGTGTATATTTTTACAAAAATTTCTATAACAACAAACTACTACAAAAACTTTAGAAATAAATAGCTACTTCTTGGACGATGTCAACTCCCGCAAAAAATTAGCTCTGAGTTACTCTCACCCCGATTGCCACTGAGCCAAAAAGTAGATACAAATTTCTAAAACTTTGGTAGTGTTGTTGTCTACCATCGACAAAGATTATGCCGGTTAACCAACTGTTTGTTGGTCTTTATGCCATCTTCCTGCTGGTAAAATCATAGGTAATAACCTCCATGGAAAGCTTGATTCCGTACAACTCTTTCACTAAGATTGAGTCTATGTGGTTGAAGATTCCAACATTATAGGCTACATCTTGCGTGGAAAGTTTTGTCCCAAGTTGGATTTCTCCATAACTCATACATAATATATATATAAGAGAATTATCAACCCGGAAAGTGAATCTACACGATTTGTGCAGCAATACATATTCTTATTTACCAATACTTTCCTTTTTAATCTTTCTAATTTGGTGAAGCTCATTTTCATGATCGTCATTCTGGTCTCAAGTTTGTGTTATAAATTTCTAGCCAAACATAATTTCTTGGAGATTAGATGAAAGAGAAACTCAATCAACGTGGAGTATCTGGAATATGATCTCGTGTCTTGTGTTATAAATTTAGGGTGTTTGTTCGAGGGTTTTTACCTTTGATTAGAAATTTTGGGTAAAACGTTTGTAATCGCTATTTGGGTTCTCAAATTAATAAGATCTCCTCCTCTTGTAGTGGAACCGCGTTAAATCATTGTATTTTGTGCTTTAATTTTATTGGCGTTCTTCATCATCAATTTAGCAATCCAAGTACTTACGTTAGTTGTTGGTTTTATCCACTTTGGAACCGTAAACGTTCCATTATTTCTAATTGAGAGATTGTATTTATTCCTACTCATGTTCCTAACCATGTGAAATTGTGACAAGTGTCACATTTAATAAAATTAATAATACTTTAAGACACTTGTCACAATTTAACATGGATAGTAACATAAGTAGTAAGAAATACAATTTTTCTTTCTAATTTAATCCCTCAAATAATGAATACGCCCAACACGTCGTCATAGCCAACCTACTTTTCCATCTTTCAAAGTCAAGAATTCAAATAATGTAAATATCAATAGAAAGTTTGATATGGGAAAAACTTTTGACCGTGAACGTCACCAGTGACAATCGTAGAAAATGATGCTGAACACTCCTGGAAACTGCAATAATTGTGAATTTAATGCTTAATTTCCTAAAAAAAAGGCGGTTTTCAACCACCTATTTGACTGTTATATAGCCCCTCAATAAAGTCGCTATTAGAATCCATTCATTCAGTGAAGCAAGTGCAATTCAATGACTTCGATGACATATTTGAAAATAGCAACCAGAATCTGGTCCTAGTTCACATCTATAACCATGTTCACCGGTCAAGCGGTTGAATCCTCGTCAACCTTAGAATGGCCACAACCATGCCGCCGACTCACCTTTTCAGAGATTCAACTAGCAACCCAAAACTTCGATGATTCACTAGTGATTGGCCATGGTGGATTTGGAAAAGTTTACAAAGGAACCGTCATAAGTGGGGCAAGGCTTTTGGTTGTTGCCATCAAGAGGTTGGATTTAAATTCTAACCAAGGCGAAGTAGAGTTTTGGGCGGAAGTGGAAATGCTTTCTAAGTTAAGGCACTGTCACTTAGTGTCTTTGATTGGTTATTGCAATGATGGAACCGAGAGGATCCTTGTTTATGAATACATGCCCCATGGAACCCTTGAAGATCGTCTCCACAAACTCCAAACTCCTTTACCATGGATGCGACGACTCAATATATGCATAGGGGCAGCGCGTGGGCTAAACTATCTTCACACCGGTACGGGTATTAAGCATGGAGTCATACACCGTGACGTGAAGACCTCAAATATATTGTTACATAAAAGTTGGGCAGCTAAGATCTCCGACTTTGGGTTGTCAAAGATAGGTCCAACAAATCAGCAGGTCACATATGTGGACACTGTTGTGAAAGGTACATTTGGATACTTAGATCCAGATTACTTTTACACCGGTAGACTGACTAGAAAGTCGGATGTGTATGCGTTTGGGGTGGTACTATTTGAAGTACTGTGTGGAAAACGAGCGGTGGATAAAACTCTTGATGAGGAACAATGGGGTTTAGCAAGATGGGTTCAAGATTCTATTAAAGAAGGAAGACTAAAGCAAATTGTTGATCCAAATATAAGTGGAAGAATATCACATAAATGTTTGAAGGAGTTCTCACGGCTTGCGGAACGGTGTTTGCATAGCCATCCAAAGGAACGTCCTACAATGGCCGAGGTTATGGTTGGTCTCGAGTCTATATTAGTTTTACAAGAGAAAACCAATAATACGTTACATGTTGCGAGCATGACCATATTTGGTAGAAAAATGCCAATGTTTCTCTCACAATCCAACGGGGAAAACTATGGTATGATTCTCTTTTCATTAATATAATCAGCTGACTTATATTTCTATTATTGTCAAATAACATATTCTTTTTGTTTCTCATACGCGTACGACGATCTAGACCAAAAATATATTCTTCCTACTATTCATTTCTAAAAGCTTCTTTCTTCAATTTGTAACTACAGATAGAAGCTTAAGAGCCTCCGAGTCTCGATTTGATTCTGATGATGATGAAAGTCAAAAATTTTACCGATTTGATTTTCTCACCATCAGCATTGCGACTGACGGCTTCTCTGAGGCTAATAAAATTTGGCAAGGCCAATCAGATTCCATGTACAAGGTATTTGCGATCACATATCTTTCATGCATAATGTTTTCTAAAGGCTACTAAAACATTCACTTGATTATTCATTCTTTTCAGGGAAGGCTACAAAATGGACAAGGAATAGCAATTATGCAACCTTGTCTTAGCTCTCAACTTTCTCACGAAGAATATATAAACAACGTGTTATTACTTGGAAGGCTTGAAAATCAGAATTTAGTTCAGCTTCTTGGATATTGCTGTTAAGAGATATAGAAAAAGATTGCAGAATAGTTTTTTGATGATCATTCATGAAATGAGCCACTGCTTAAATATGCAGGGATACACATGTGTTACAGGGAAAAAGAAAGACAACAACTAGTGGGAAATGCTGGAAAGTAAACAAAGTAGATCTCATTTGGGAAAATGATGTAAAGCTGATCCCACATTTTAAATTATTTCTTTTAACACTCCTCCTCACGTTGAATTACGGGATTCCCAAAATTCAACTTGACCAAACAATTGTTGAGAATTTTTTCATTTACAGCTTTTGTCAGGATATCGGCTACCTGGTCTTCTGATCGAACGAACGGTAGTTCAATGATTTGAGATTCTAGTTTTTCTTTAATGAAATGTCTATCAACTTCGACATGTTTTGTTCGGTCATGTTGTACCGGGTTTTCTGATATTTGAATAGCTGCTTTATTGTCACACATGATTTTAATTGTTTCTTTACAGAAGAGACCAACTTCAGTGAGAAGTTTTCGTATCCATAGAGCTTCTGCAACTCCTCGTGCTATTCCTCTGAACTCTGCTTCAGCACTAGAAAGGGATACCACCTTTTGTTTCTTACTCCTCCATGTGACTAAATTTCCGCCAACTAAGGTGAAGTATCCCGAGGTTGATCTTCGATTTCCTTTGTCTCCTGCCCAATCCGCGTCAGTATAGATCTGGGTTTTTAGATGCCCGTTTGCTTTAAACAACACTCCGTGCCCTACTGTTCTTTTGAGATATCTGATAATTCTCCAAACTGCCTCCATATGAGAGACCTGGGGTTGGTGCATAAATTGACTTACTACCCCTACTGCATATGAAATATCTGGGCGGGTATGTGAGAGATATATCAATTTTCCCACGATTTGTTGGTACCTTTCTTTATCTGTTGTTTTTGCTTGGTTGTCTATATACAACTTTTGGTTTGTCATCATGGGAGTTTCTGCAGGTTTGCAATCAATCATTCCAGTTTCTGCTAGTAGGTCTAGAACATATTTCTTCTGACATATAAATATTCCTTGTGTTGACCTTAACACTTCAATTCCAAGAAAGTACTTGAGCTGGCCTAGATCTTTCATCTCGAACTCTTGGAATAAGTTCTTCCTTAGTTTTGCCATTTCTTCCTCATCATTTCCTGTAATTATCATATCATCAACGTAGATAATTAAACATGTTATATGTTCATTTCTCCTTTTAAGAAATAAAGTATGATCAGAGTTGCTTTGCTTGAAACCGTATTTCTTCATTGCTAAGGTGAATCTACCAAACCACGCTCGAGGAGACTGCTTTAACCCGTAGAGAGATTTCTTAAGGCGACAAACTTCATCTGGTTTGAAATTTTTCGTAAAACCGGGAGGTGCTTCCATATAGACTTCTTCTTTTAGTTCCCCATGTAGAAAAGCATTTTTAACGTCAAATTGATGTAGCGGCCATCCTTCATTTGCGGCTATGGAGAAAAGGACTCTAATAGTATCTATCTTTGCAACTGGGGAAAAAGTCTCAGCATAATCAATTCCATAGGTTTGGGTATAACCTTTGGCAACCAACCTTGCTTTATATCTTTCAACGGTACCATCAGGTTTATGTTTTATTGAAAAAACCCATCGACATCCTACTGGTTTTTTCTCGTTTGGAATAACGCATTTTTTCCATGTGTCATTTTTTACTAAGGCTTCTATTTCAATTTCCATTGCGTTCCTCCAGTTCTTCGTCTTCAAGGCTTGCTCTGCGTTAGTCGGAATTTCGTCTAAGTATAGTGCAACACTGAAGGCCTTAGCTTTTTGAGTAAGATTTCCTTTAGCTATATTCGCCATAGGATATCTAGAACCTCGAGACTCTCTTTCTGGAGAATATCTTTTTGGAGGAACTCCTCGGTTAGTTCTTGGAGGTAACATATATCTTTCTGTTGGTTGTTCCTGTATTAGTTCTTCTTGTTCTGTGGCAGTTTCATAATTAGAGGTAACAAGTTCAACATGTTCAAGAGAATCAGGAGACTGAGTGTTACGTACCTCGGATGTCAGGTTAGGAGACTGATCTGGGATGGCACTAGAGTTAGGATTTGTATATTGTGTGGATATGTTGTGTGATTTTTCTTGAGTAGTTTCATTGGTATTTTCTTTTGATGTTGTCTGAACATATTCTAACCAACTTAGTGGGTCTGAACACTCTATCTCCTCCTGACCACTATGTTGGGAGGTATAGTAGTATTCTGTTTCTAGAAAATCACAGTTCATAGTGGTGAACATGTGACGAGTCTTGGGATTATAACATCTGTATCCCTTTTGATTCACTCCATATCCAACGAATACACACTTTTCCGCACACGGGTCGAGCTTATTTCGATGAGACTTTGGTATATGTACAAAGGCAGTGCACCCAAAGATCTTTGGTTCGAGCATAAGAAATGAGGGAATTTTTACATATTCAGATAGGGTGTGTAGTGGAGTTTTAAATTTGAGAGTGTTGGTTGGAAGTCGGTTTATAAGGTATGTAGCTGTGGCAAGAGCTTCAGGCCAAAAAGATTTTGGAACTTTTGATTCGATTAAAAGAGCTCTGGTTATTTCTAACAAAAAACGGTTTTTTCTTTCAGCAACACCATTTTGTTCTGGTGTATGTGGGCATGTAGTTTGGTGAATTATTCCTTTTGATTGAAAAAATTGTTTCATAGAGGTGTTAACGAATTCCCCTCCATTGTCAGATCGAAAAATCTGGATATTTTTTTGAAATTGGGTTTGAATCATGGTATGAAACATAACGAATTTGTCAAGAACTTCAGATTTATTTTTTAGGAAATAAATCCATGTCATACGAGTGCAGTCATCAATAAACAACACAAAAAAACGAAGGTTTTGTCCTCCAATGACTGGTGATGGACCCCATACATCTGAATGAATTAGAGAGAAAGGGACATCAACCCTGGTGGTTTTTGGTTTGAATGTTTGTCTATGGCTTTTGGCTAACACACATGTTTCACACAACGATAAATTTTTTGAAGGGAACAATTTAGGAAATAGAGTATGTAAATAACCCGTAGAGGGATGACCCAATCTTCTGTGCCACAACCATGCTTCTCTTTCTATGGTTCCATGAGCCATCATCACAGTACCATTTTGAGTCACCTCATCCACATAATACAATCCATGTCTCTCAGTGCCACGCCCAATGATAGTCCCCGTCCTGATATCCTGTAAGATACAAAAGTTGGGGTGCATTAGAACTGAGCAATTTAGTTCTTTTGTAACATGGCTTATTGATAACAGGTTTTGGGAGAGGGATGGAACATAGAGACAATTAGAGAGTTTTAACATAGGAGAAATCTCAATTGTTCCTCCTTGTTTAACTTCCATTTTTTCACCATTTGCAGTTTGTATATGTGCTTTCCGAGGTTTGGATATCGAAGTAAGATCCGATATTTCATAAGTCATGGTGTCGGTGGCCCCGCTGTCAAGTATCCAATTTTTTTCTCGTATATTTCCACAAGAAAACATCATATTTGCATTTCCTCCATTTTGTGGGACGTTTCTGCAATTTCTTAAACCCTTTTTTATATAAATAACCATGGAATAAACTTCAGGGGCAATTTTTGACACTTTCTTTATTCCGGGGTCAAAATCGTTATTTATTGGCTTAGGGTTAAAGTTTGGGAATACCTCATTCCAGTTACCTGCGTTTTCATTCAAGGTAGTGTCTTCCTCACGAAATCCCGCAGCCACGCTTCTCCCATCTTCGATCGAGCCGTCGTCGCCGTTTGGAGCGAATCGGCGGTTGCAGACGGCGGCGGAGGTGATCCCTCTACCTGCGATTTTATTTAAACCATCATCTTCTTCACGGGATCCCGCAGCCAAGCTCCTCCCATCGCCGACTCTCGATCCTCCAAATCTCGATCCGCCGTCGCCGTTCGGAGCGGCTCGGCTGTTGCTCACGGCGGCGGAGGGGATTCTGTGTGGGACAGTCAAAGGTTGGTTCGATGGTGAAGCTATTCTTGCGATTCCCGTTGCGATGCCTCCGAATCCGGCATGGCTACCGTCGCCATTGATGGTAGCGTGGCTGTTGCCGACGGCGGCGGAAGCCTTACCCCTCTCTCCTCCGTTTTTCCAGGTGACCGATTTGCCCTTCTTGTGTCCGTCGATCCACCACTCGGGGTACCCGACAAGCTTGAAGCATTGCTCCTTGGTGTGTTTTATCATTCCGCAGTGTTCGCACTTTAGGTGTGTTTTGTCTTCTTTCTGAAATTGGTTGTTTTTTGAGATGTGTTCCGGTCGACGGATACCCGTTGAGGCAAATCCACCACCAACGAAATCGGAGGTAAGCAGCCCCATTGCTAACCCTTGAGTTTCATTTTTAACAGTTCCCAAAATATTTTGGTGAGCCGCCTCTTTCCGAACAGCAGCATAAGCTGCTTCGGCTGTTGGTAGAGGATCCCATCGGAGGATATCTCGTTTAACAAAATCATATTTTCGATCAATGGCATTTAAAAATTGAAAAAGTTTTTGGTCAGACCTGATTCGGGTGTATGTTTGAATGTCTTCTGGACATTTCATGGGATTTGGATCGATTCTTTCGATTTCTCCCCAAATTCCTTGTAAAGTGATCCTTACAAGTGATCCAAAAGTCTTCAAGAGAAGTACTACTTTGCTTAAATTCATTTGCCTTGACATGGAGATTGAAAGTTTGCAGCTTATCTTTTCCACTGCTGTAAGTGACCACCAAGGCATCCCAAAGTGATTTTGCTGTGGGATACTCGGTCAGGTTGCTTGCAAGTAGTGGTTCTATGTTTTGTATTAGCCAAGAAAAAACAACCAGGTCATCTTGTTCCCACAGCTCGAATTTTCCATCATCTTGATCCGGAGGATTTGAGGTTAAGTGGGATAAAAGGGCCTTTGATTTTCCGCCTATGGCAACCCGAATCATCCGGGTCCATAGAGCATAGTTTTGGCTATTGAGTTTGAGATTGATTTGTAGGCTGTCGGATAATTTGGGATTTTGTGGTTGGGAGTTTCTGATCAGATTTGCTAGTTGTATAGCCAAATCTGTATTTGGAACATCACCTTCAGACATTTTCCGGTAGGTGATGAGCTAGTTGAGGATCTCACACTGCTCTGATACCATGTTAAGAGATATAGAAAAAGATTGCAGAATAGTTTTTTGATGATCATTCATGAAATGAGCCACTGCTTAAATATGCAGGGATACACATGTGTTACAGGGAAAAAGAAAGACAACAACTAGTGGGAAATGCTGGAAAGTAAACAAAGTAGATCTCATTTGGGGAAATGATGTAAAGCTGATCCCACATTTTAAATTATTTCTTTTAACAATTGCTTGGAAGGAACAACAATTTTCCTGGTTTATGGGTTTGAGCTATACACAAATCTGGATCACTTTATATTTGGTAAGAGTTCGCATTTGCTTGGAACATTTAATTGATTTTAATATATATTACGATTACTCTGAAAAGATGTTTTGTTATTTGTGTCTTAATTAGATCCTCTTATGGAAGCTCATTTTAACTGGAATAAGCGCTATGAAGTAATTCTAGGTGTTGCTAATGCACTTGTTTACCTTCACAATCATGCTCCCATTCGGGTCATACATGCTGATGTCAGACCTCAGAACCTTCTTTTCAATGAAAGTTTGGGCCATAAACTATCATATCTCGGGTCGGCAAGACATTTACCCATCAACGAGACTGATTCTGTTAACGTGGATACAATGAATGTTACCACGTAAGTACATATATAATGCTAAAATAATAATAATCCAATTTTTTTTCTAAATTGATCCAAAAGGCTGTTAGATTAATTATAGGTATATGCTTGTATTCTCTATTGTTTTGTCCTTTCTGGAATGTTGATAACTTATATATCGTATGTGTCCTTCTCAGGGGATACATGGCACCAGAGTATATGATAGAAGGTTGTCTCTCAACAAAGACTGATGTCTTTGGCTTTGGTCTCATTGTTTTAGAAAATGTTAGCGGTCAGAGAAACTACCTGCCGTTTCCCGAGACCAATGAAAACTTTGTGCAATATGTAAGTATATGATCATAGATTCGTAGTATGGTTAGTTTTTCTTGTCTTGCAATATGTAAGTATATGAAGACGTAAGTATGCATGGATTTTATTATCTACATGATGTTTATAAGGAGGAGACCGATCAATACGTATGAGAACTTTAATTTCTTAATTTGAAAAATGTCAGAATGTCTCTTTCTCAACCTTTTGGTTTAAGTATAGATATGCTGAATTGTTGTAGGTATGGGCAAACTGGTTGGGAGGAACCTTTTCGAATATAATATCTGATCCTAGAATTGATGCCGACTCAAGTTCGATATCAAGATTCATCAACATAGGGTTGTTGTGTGTTCAAGCAAATGCAGATGACAGACCAACAATGGATGAAGTTGTTGGAATGTTGCTTGACAGGTGGTCTAATACTCTCCCTCTTCCAAAAAATCCAGTGTCCTCATGGATGATAGAAGCGGATTCAGATCACAAAAATGTTGTGTCTGATGATTACGATTCTGGGGCGGTTGCCGAGTTTCTATCAGAGTTGAGTCCTCGATAGTTTAATATGCAAGTATTACAGGTGCATGTCTTTATTAGAACTACTGATCGAAATATTGTTAACCATTAAAGCAGTATATTATTGTTTGCTTATGATGATCCAAATTCATGCATGCATGGGAGTTCCTACAAATAAGGCAACATTTCTCCTAAAAGGTGGTTGTCTGTTTCGTGGCAGTTTTTTATAATGCATCATTTTCTGAAAATGGTTGATATAATTGTTTCTAGATATTTTTTAGGACTTGTGTTAAACAAAGGCTTTAGGTTATTGTTTTATGCATTCAGCCAAGTGCCCTCTCTCCATAGTCGACCAAAGAACCTTGTAACGCTCTCTCATTATCCATTGTATATGATACCAAATAGCGCCTTCTTGTTTTTTCCACAAGGGTTTCCACTCATATAATTGTGTTTGTTTGGTGTTTTACTTGCTTATTAGTTCATCATTATCATAACAAGTGGTATCAAATCCATCTTTCCAAAGCCTCATAACCCTAATCATTTTTCTCCTAAACCTACAAAGGGCTATTGATCGATTTTCTATCCTATCATATACATGCCTAAACTAATTAATCAATTTTATCCATGTGACTTTCCTAAATAAAAATTGATTTTCCCTAAACATGCATCTCTAAATCTATTTTCATCCTAAACCTACACAGGTTATATCAGTTTCACCCTATGGCATCCATAAACAATTATCTTCTGCTTTTAGCTTGTGATACCAAGTTTTCCTATGGCAAGTTAACATATAAGTTCTAATAGCTCAAGCTAACTATGATGATACACTTGTTGGGATACGGTAACATCAAACAAACATCCATATATAACGGAAGCGAAAACTAAAACCGCATCGCACCACAGATAACAAGAACATGCAAGTTGCAACTGTAAAGCTAATCTAGGAGATCTAGTGTTACCTTTATACTGCAGATCTATGAAATCTAGGATGACTAAGACCCAGTAGTAGAAACCTCTCTAATGTATTTGCACCCAATACAATAATTCAGCACCCGTTTCAATAGAATAGCTTGTTGCTTGCAGAACAAGCAACCTTCTTCTAGGGTTTATGAGAGATATCGACTAGGGAGAGAGGAGGGAGGATGGGTGAACGGAATTTTTAGGTTTAGATCTCTCAAATCGATAATTCATCATGCTTATTTATCCTCTTTTGGATAAAGGCTTTTACAAACTGTTGATATTTCACTTAAGCCGTTTATTCACTTCTAGTTTCTAATTAATATACATTTACTTTGATATATTAATAAACTTAGTCCCTCATGTTTACTTTCGATCTCTTTTAGCTAAATCATTTATTGCGTGTAACCTAAAGAACTCTGCTATATATAATAATATTACCATCTTGTTGTGGCCATGCGCATATACCCAACAATACCGGAGTCTTTTATAGGCAATATATACTACTCGGACTAAGGATGAAAAAAGGATCGTAAAGCTTTAATACAAATCTAGCTCCATCTATACAACAATATCCTTCAATAAGTGCTTAAAGAAAAGATGGCTACTATACTATGATCCAAACTAGAATCGATTTGCATGAAAAAGGAGCTTACCACAAGATGCACTTAAATAGAAGTTTTTCTTACATAAATGTCAAGATGGAGGAATTTTTCTAAGTAATATCTTTCATTACAAAGCGATCATTTCTTATTTGGCTACTATGGAAATCAAATATGACGAGGAGGATTTGGGTTTGATTTTTTTATGCTTACTTCCAAGCTCCTACTCTAATCTTGGAGATACTATTATTGCATCCCTAAATTTTAAGATTTAGGATATAATGCTTTTTAGGGGTGAGCATAGGCGGGTACTCGCCTATTTGTCTAGAACCGGAACCGGCGGTTCCTGTAAAATTGGAACCGGAACCGGTCTAAGCGGTTCTTAAATTTTAAGAACCAGAACCGGAATCGACGGTTCTGATTCCGAGACAGGGTACCCGGTTGCACCAATTTTTTTAGTTTCGTCGTTATAAAAACAAATACTATTTATAGAAACAAAAGCTAGCTAGAACTAGTTCATTATGATACAAGTTACAAATTATAAAGTAAATGTAGTTCAATAATAGTTATAAAAAATTACATATGATAAAGTAAATATAGGTCGTCATAATATAAGTTATAAATGACAAATGGTAGATTGATTTTGATTTGTAAATATAAGAATAGTTAAGATCCTATAACAAATATTATCTTATGCTCACATTAATAAACGTGTCGTGTTATATCAACCCGTTTATTTTCGTGTTGAGTTCGTGTCGGGTTACTGAGTTTAAGGTTTAGACATTGTAAATGTGTAATGTTGTATCATGTTGAAATACTAGACAAACTAAAAGAGTAAAAGATGTTGAGACTTTAATGAAAAAGGGGAAAACTAAAAAGAGTAGAAGTTGGGAGGCGCAAAGGAAAAATTCATTGCAAGTTGAAAGAGAAAAGTGCAAATAGTAGAAGTTGGAAAAGTGGATGAACGAGGCCACAAGAATGAGAGAGTGGCTGAGTGGGACTATAGAGTATATGATAGAATGAAAAAACTAAAAACTAAGCTTTAACTTAAGAGAGAAAGTTGTTATTATATTACAAAATGACTTAACCCAAAGTTTTCCATTCATATTTGGTTTGTTTTGGGATTGTACAATTTATCTAAAGAATAAAAACAACTTGCATATAAGTAAACGAGTCATGTTCGTGTCATATTCAAGTTGAAACTCTCAACTCTAACCTTACCCGTTTAATAATCACGTCGTGTCGTGTCAACCTGTTTAATTAAACGAGTTGAAATATCTTACCCAAACTCCTTTATTTCGTGTCGAGTCTGTGTCGGATCAGTTTTTGCCACCTCTAATTCTAACTTCACAAAAGGTATAATAAGATAAAAGGAACAAGTTAGGGTTGCGTTACAAACTAGGGGACTAAAGCATAACGGGTGGTAGATCGAAAAAAAGAAAATAGAATGTCATGACATCCTCCTTTCTACCTGTTATTTTTCTTTTTTTTTCAATCCGTCATCAGAGAGAACTTTTCTACCACAGTCAAGGGAAAAATGAGTTATTTTTTTAGAGTTTATATACTTTAAGATGATGAGTTAAGCCCACCAACGAAATCGCAACCCACGATTGCAGATAGGGGTGTAAATGAGCCGAGCCGAGCACGAACATACCCAAGCTCGGCTCGAGCTCGTTTAAGTTCACGGGAGCTCGAGCTCGGCTCGTTTCTTTTCGAGTATAGTTTCAAAGCTCGATGTCGGCTCGTGGAAAAGTTAACATACTCGAGCTCGGTTTGGCTCGACTCGTTTATTAGGCGAGCCCAAATGAGCCTAGGCTCGGCTTGAGCTCATTTATGGTTTTTGAGCTCGTTTAACCATCTATATAACTCTTATAATAGAGGCCATCCAAATGATGTGGTTAAAGATATGTCTATATCTTGCACCATATTTATTTGAAACTCCCTCAACTCTTCAACTTATTCTACTTAATGATTTGATTAAATGAGTTGTTTTTTTGGCTATATAAGAACATCATTTTCCATGCTTGGTTACTCTTAATTTCTTTTCTTTTCTTCTCTTTCCAATTTCATTTTGTAGGTTACATGGAAATTTAGTATAATTTCATAATCATCTCATGTGTAAAAGAAAAGGTTCAACGATGAAATATCGGGAGATATGATCTTTTTTGTCTATATCAAAGATTTGAATGGTCGAATTGTTTGATTGATTTAAAGCATGGTGAAGCATCTCTACGAAGGTCTCACTACCACTTTTGAAGAATATGCATTGATGAAATGAATGAAGTTAATATGCTTAGAGAATTTGAGTATTTCAAAAATAAGTAAGAACATTATTTTCCATGCTTAGTTAGTCTCATTTGTTTTTCTTATATTTCCAATTTTTATGTAGAGTGGGTAATATGTTGGAGTTTGTAGTCGTATAATGTGTAAAAGAAAATGTTATTATGAAATACGTAGAGGGATACGATATTTAGCTCTATCAAATATTTAACGATAAAGCTATTCATTTGATGTAAAATATGGTGATGTTTTGCATTACAAGTTATTTGATTTCGTCTCATAATTTTATTATTAATATTGTAAGTTTTGTCATACATTTATAATTATTTTTAGATAAATCGTTATAAAAATCCGTCAAACGAAACCATATGTATCCGTTATTATTATTAGTCACATTTGATATAATTTTTAAATTGAATTTGGAATGTGTGCGACTTTGTTAGATGATGTTGTGATGTTAAAGAATAAAATAAGTCTGTCCAAAAATGAAAAAGTGTGACAAATTAGATATTGACGAAAGTGTAAAGATTTTGTAACAATTGCAAGTGTTACTTCAAATAAAAGAAATTACTTAAATCAATTGAGGAAATTAAATTATGTTTTATAAACATATATTAGTGTGATAAGTAAAAAAAAACATATTGAGTTATAATGGTATAATGATATATATAACTCTTACATGGAATTTGGAGAGTTATCGTATTTAAATAAAATTTTAATGCAATTTACTAATTTTTATTACATTTGTGCTTCAAGTGTTTGGAGGTGGTTGACATAAATTTTGATATAGATATTATTCGGTTAATTGGTTAAACCAACTTTAAATATTTCAATCATATTTAATTGATACTCATAAATATCAATTAACTAATATAACTAAAAAGACTTTTGAGTTATAGTTATTTAATGTTATATAATCGTTACCAGGAATTTTAAGAGTTGTAATATTAATATAAATTTTCAATAAAATTAACCAGTTTTATTACATTAATTTCAAGATATAATATATATAATGAACCATATGTATTAGAAAGTTTCAACTCTTCAACTTCCTACTATTACCCATTCCATTAATTTATTTTAATACTAAATTTCTTCACCTCTCAACGAGTTAAAAACTACAACCCAAAAGTTTTTGAACTTATGATACTTAACTGCTACTCATGACACTTTAGTTAATATAAAGATATATATAGTTCACATAGGTAGCTTATGTTGCTATTGTTTGTAAAATAAGATGGAGGAAAATATGACTTGATAACACACAATATTTACTTTAGAGACGCTTATTTATTTATACTAAAATAGAAAGGAGGAAGATAAATAAGCTAAACCAAATTACAAGTCGCAAGGCAAGAGACATGTTTGATGCTTAGTTCTACCCCCCCCCCCCCCCAACATATCCATACTTTTGGAGTAACATTATTTGATAAGAAAAATGATATAAATTTGTGAGGATGTTGTCAAGTCAGTTGTTAAAGAATTAAAATTTTAGATTTTGACATAAATACAACAAAAATGAAACTTTATGGTAAACAGTTTAAAAAATTTAGATAATAAGATTAACAAAATTGAAAGTTGATTACTATTTAATAATATATTTTCTAAAAATAATATAACAAGCTGATAAGTAGATCGGTAGCAAACAAAGTTTACTTTTTTAATAAAAAAACTAAAAGTTATGATAATATTTAATTTTTTTAATAAACTCGCATCATATTTCAAAATTCAAATTCATATTGTTTTTATTTAACTTCTTACTAGGGTTTCAAAGTTTTTATGGGAAAACTTTACTAGAGAAAGAAATGGAAAGATAAAAATCTCTAACAAAAGTAGCTTCTTTTTTAAATGAATATGAATACAGATTCAAAACTAATTTGAAAATATTTTTAAATAATAAGTTTAATAGAAACATATTCATATATATTAATAAATTTTATCAGTTAAAAAGTTTTTATTTAAAAAATATAATATTATTGAAGTATAATTTACACATACGAGTCTAACGGAAAAATATCCAAAAAGGTGACTATATTTTTTTCAATGTTTGGATGAATAATTATTATTAATATATATGTTATATGATTGATTTATTTTTAATTTTTCATATTTTGATTAGATCTAAAGTGTTTATGTTTATATTTGATCCGTCAATATATTTTTACTATATAAATTTACTCCTGCGCAACGCGCGAGAATACGCCTAGTTTATCATACTACAATACATTTCATTCTAGTGAAAATTCTAGTGCGTTTCTTTGAAAGTGAAATTAAGGGAAGGATTCGTCGAATTAAACCACGTATTGGAAGTTGGAGGTTTAATATGATTGACTTTTTTACTAAACATATAAATGAATAAATGATAATTGGTAATTAGTATTTATCATTATATCCTATCCTAATAAATAAGTAACTCAATGCCACATGTCATCACCATATTCATTTTGCCATATGTCATTTTCTCATAATTTTGAATTTCTTGAAAAAACTAATTTGTTTGACAGTTACGAATCACTCAATAATGATCGATTTAATTGTCAATTCAATTTCAAAAACAATTGTAACCTACATTCATGCTTTCTCGTCTATTAATTTCATGGACTTAAACAAAACTCACAACAACAGTTTTATTATTTTAAGTATTGATATATTTCATCTTTAAATTTGTTTTTTAAAAAAATATTAGTATTTAGATTTTGTTATTTAACATTTTATTTATATTACCCCGTGTAATACACGGGTCTCACCACTAGTATATATATATATATATATATATATATATATATATATATATATATATATATATATATATATATATATATATATATATATATATATATATATATATATATATATATATATATATATATATATATATATATATAGGCTCATTTAGGCCTTCGAGCCTAATCGAGCTCACAAACGTAAACTCGGGCTCGACTCATTTAATAAACGAGCCTTTATGGTGAGCTCAAGCTCGGCTCGGGCTCGTTTAACTCGAGCTCGAGTCGAGCTTTTAACGAGTCGATCCCGAGTAACTCACGAGTGGCCCGACTCACTTACACCCCTAAATTTGCAGGTGGGCTGAAAAAATCGCAGGTCGTAGGGTGCCAAATGTGAGCAAATTGGAGGTGGTGAGCAAATCATAGATGAAATATTTTGTTGATTTTTAACTATTTAAAAGTAAAACTTTGTAAAATTACGTTAGTTTTGTCTTTTTCTCGAAAAAAATATTATTAATTTAAAATATGAATAATTTCGTGAATAAATAAAATAATTGTATTATTATCTTTTGCAATTACCTTATCGACCAAATTTGATTAAGCATGCCCTCGCAAGATGCAGGATATAATCGCAATCAAACTAGGGTCTTGGCGTCACTCTTTGCACAATCTCTCCCCTGACCTTGGGCCCTGCTTCACAAACGTCATCACAGAAGGAGACGCTTCGAGATTGAACTAACTGCACATCCACGAACGGTAATCGATCATCATCACCATCTTCATCTTCATCTTCTCTAATTTAACCTACAAGTCTTGTTTTCAATCTATGCACTTTCAAAACCTGAGCTAGGGTTTTAAAACCTTCACTGCTCTGATATTCTTTACTTGAACAACTAATCTTATCAATTTTCCCAAGTTTACAGATTTCCAGTCAACGTGAAAATAATAGGATTTAACGCAACCATGCTTATATTAAAATACTTCCATTCGAACTTTTGATGTTCCTATTTGTATTACAAATCTGAAATCCGATAGGAAGAGGGTTTAGGCCTAAAGGGAATAACTATTACTTCGTTCACGTGATTGGAAAACCTAACCTTTACGTTCTGTAGAGCTTGATGGTTTTAGGTCGCCACATGCCTCTTTTACAACTTCTGTTTATTGGTATTTGGGTTTGTATAAATCGAACTGATATGTAGTTATATTTGCAGTTAATCAACAGTTGGACTTATGGATTCTTCAGATACAGAGCTTTTTCCAGCTATCCAGGTTTTGTGATAAACATTCTATCTTTTCTCCATCTAGTTTTCAGGAATTTATTGTACCCTGAGATTAGGGTTCTTCAATAGAATATTCATTATCTGTAATATGACAGGAAGTTCTTCTGGAGTTTCGTGCTGGTAAAATGCATATGGAAGGAACACGCGTTGTTGCTGATCCACGTAAAGGACTTGTTCGCATTGGAAGAGTATGATCACTCAATTATAAACTTTATATTTAGAGTATTTATATTACAACTAAGCAAGAAATAGCAACCAACTTTCTTATTATAGAATCTTACTTCAAAATTTTCTATTAATTCATATTCTGGCGTGTAATATTAAACAAAAGATGGAAGTGTGTTGCTGTTTCTTGCATTTTTCCTTTTACTCTATCAATTAGTTATTGTATACTTTATTTTATCTATATTGCATCCTTTATTTCTTATGTTTATATAATAGCTTTGTGTAAGTTCATACATTGATTTATTGATTTTCTACAGGGAGAAGAGGGGTTGGTTCATATTCAGTGGCTTGATCGAAATAATAACACCATTGAAGATGTATCCTGATTTCTATTATAATTAGTTTCTATTATAACATAGTACTTTGAAATAGCATTATAATCACACAATTGACTTATTCTTTTATCTTGTTTGATTCAAGATTTACCTTAAATGCAAAAAAAAAAGTGACATACTTTCATTGATTTGTTTATTAAACATCACGGTGCTTAAAAAATCTACTATTTTTCAAAGTGGAATGTTCTAACAAAGACGAAAGTTAAAAGTACAACACTCATTGGGTAGATTATTTAGACACAAAAGCTTTCATAAGAACAAATTTTGAAATCAAAAAGCTATAATAGAAAGAATTGGAAGTATGATGCTATAAACACACAAATAATTAAAACTATGTTGCATATTTATTGCATTTAGCAAAATGGTTGTTATTGAAAGTTTTATTTGTTTGGGTTTTCCTTTACACATATAAACATAGGATCAAATTGTTTTCCCTGAAGAGGCAAATTTTGAGAAGGTATTTCTTTATTTGGGATCTCTCTAATTGGATTATTAATTCTTTTTTATTTTTTATTGCATATTAAGCTCATCTTATATTTTTGGTCAACTTAGGTTGGTCAAGCTTCCGGAAGGGTTTATTTATTAAAGTTTCAAACAGACGACCGCAAGTGTTTCTTCTGGATGCAGGTTAGCATAATTGTTATTATTCTCATTATCAAATCTTTATTTTTTCTTTTTTATTTAAATATAACAAATAATGATGGAATATTTAAAGTTAAAAATGCTTTCTTTTGAAATTTTAAATTACAAAGTCTAAATAAAGTTGCGATTTTTATGGGTCCAAATTTCCAATTAAATTATCAGTAATTTGTAGTGATGTAGTTTATTGAAAATAATAAAAAATTATTTTTTCCAGGAGCCTAAAGCTGATGATGATGAAGAGTTATGCAAGTCAGTCAATCTTTACCTCAATCAACCAATAGGTATTAGTTATACTTTTTAATCATTTAGATACCAATATTATTAATATTTGTTTTTGTTTAGATGGTTATATTAAATATTAATGCTCTTTGCTTCCTCTCTTTTATACAGTGGTTAAAGAAAAGAAATAGCAATGTCCTATTAATTTGCTTATTATAGCATCCTACTTTCATTTCTTCCTATTACAACATTGTACTTTGAAAAATCTACCCATATGTAGAATGCTATATTAAGAAAAAATTGTTAGAATGCTAATTGGTAGATTTTTCTAATTATCACTTTTTTTATGAAATCCTCCCTATCAATATAATCAATAAGTGAAAACTTTTACGTGACAGATTTTCCTATTGAAGAAGAAAACACTCTTGGTGAAGATATCTCATCACGGTATGTGGATACATTTATATATTGAAAGCTTATTGTTATTTATTTATATAATTTTGTTTTTACTTTTTATCTATATATCTATAAAATATGATGTTTGTATGGATGAAGTGCTATATACAGAAAGTCTGTTTCTTTTCTAGACTGAATAAACTGTCTAAATAATACAGTTACATTCCAACAAACAATTTTCATAAATTACATCAATTTAATTTTTAACAATATTCATCAATTTCAATGTGAGAGGAATTGTGAGGCTTTTCCCATAAGTCCTAACTTTCTATAAATCTCCCCTTATTTAGTTAATCTTAAAAAACCCCAAATGTGATGTCATTTTCTCAAATGCTTTTTAAATATAATTTCCCCTAGTGGACAAAAACAGGGAGACAATTGTTTGACTAAAATAAATATAATTAATAAATTTTAACCCTAATTATTTACAGGGCTGGTGATTTGGTTGGACCAAGTACAGGTGGCGAATTAATTAGTGACGTGTCCTCTTCAGGACCTGTCAAATTGGCAGATCTTCAGAGAATATTAAGTAATATTGGACCTGCAGGCATGTCATAAATTTATGCTACTTAAACTTTTTTTTTTTTCAATTTTTTATTATTATTCTAAGCTGATTTCTAACTAGGATAATAATGTGCAGGTGAGGCAGAAGATCCTGATGGAGGTAATAATTACCAAAATACCCCTAGATTAGGACAAAATATATATACCAAAAAAGTGGTTTAAATATCAAGTAATGAATTAGCAAATACTAATAGGAAAAAATAAGAGGTTTTAAATTTTTTTTTTTTTTAATTTTGATTTAGGTTTAATATTTGAATATTTATTTATAGGTTTAGGATTGGGTGATATTCTGAAGCCTGAACTTTTATTGCCATTGATGGAGACTTTGTCACTCGACCAAGTAGCATCCCATTTGCCTGAGGTAAGATTTAAGAATATAAAGGGCTTATTTTTTATTAATTTTATTAAGTCGTTTTGTCTGTATGAAATAAAAAAAATTAATAAATATATTTTTCACTGCAGGGGCAATGGAATCCGGAAGAATTAATGGAGTTGCTTCAGAGCCCTCCTTTCCGCCAACAAGTGGATTCTTTTACTTACGTAAGGATCACTTCCTTTTTTGGTCGGAATTGGAATTGAACTGATTCCATTCCGGCTTTTGGTTCATTAAATTCTTTTCATTGGTGGATTTCAACATTCCATCCTAGAACCCATGGAATTCAATTCCAAGCATCACATTCTTGTTCTTTTTTCTTTAAAAAAAGGTTAATTTAAATATTTAAAATATGTTTTATACTTTAAAATAGATAAGAACGAACTGTAATCAATAAATTAACCGAAGCTCGATTTAAACATATGTGCAAGTATTTATAAAATAATTTCAAATGTGTACTTATAACACAACAAATTAATGAAGACTGATTTTATCATTTTGTCATTATGTTTAAAGTAAATAGATTCATATAAAGGAATGGAACCGAAGATTCCAATTCCAATTCCAATTCCATGAGTTTATCATTAATGTGGTCAATGCAGGTGCTCAAGACTGGTCAAATAGATTTAACTCAATTTGGAGTTGACCCAAGTAAATGTAAGCACTAAAATCTTGGTTAAAAATGGTCATATTAATTACTAAATGATTAAATAAAAATAGTTTCATTAAAAGAATTAAAATTATAACACATTTGATAATTCTAATTCCTTTTACAGACAAGTTCACAGTGCTGTCTTTTCTCGAGGCTCTTGAAGATTCCGTTGCCAAAACATCTAATTCCGATGAGCCAATGCAAGATGCCGATGACTCGTGATTGAAACGATGGAATGGAATCAAAGTAGAGACTCTCATTTGCATAACAAATATTGATTCAAAAGATTGTTTCCATTCACAGTGAGGAATCAGATTGTTACTGATTTGTGGATATTGCAAGTGTTCCTTTGAATTTATAGTCACTCATGTACACAAAAATTAGTAAATTTTTTTTAAGTTATTTCCGTTTTTTAAAGGCGTTTGCACAACACTTTGTAACCATGCGAAATCTACTTGGTTTGACATTTCCAAGTTAATTGTTTTTTTCAGTTTCTAGTTACAGTTTTTAAATGCGTTAACACAAGAAGATAGTTAATAGTCCTGTTTTAGATTAGTAAATAGTAATAAACGATCCGGTCTTTCTGAACAAAAAAAAATGGAGAATCTGACAACTCTTTTTGGACCGTTAGATCATCATCATCTTAGGCGATGTTGGTATGATTGTCAATTCAGTTTTATTTTTATTTTTGTTAATTTGATTAATTATGTTCAATATCTTAACGACCCTTATAAACTAGCTGATTGATAACTATTTTCGGAATTATCTAATCAAAATACAATAATATCAACATCAAATTTGAGAACTCTATATTCATCGTTGTCTTCTATCGATTTGTCCTCATCTTCAGTAAGCGATTTTGTATCAAGTTCGTACTTTTAATCTCCTACGAAACTAATATTATTTTTCGCATTTATTAATCATTTGTTATTCGTTGCATGTTATTGGAGAAGTATTATGGATTTTGGATAATCTCGTGATGAGTTTAGGGAAGATGTAATCCATTGCAGGTAATAGTCCTCCATAAATGTTCATATGAAATAAGTTTTATTTAATAAAACATTGTTAATCACTATCTTCGATGTGTTAATAGGTTTATTAATTGTTTGTTATTCGTTGCAATAATGTTTTTGAAATAACAATGATGTAATTCATATGTGCATGAACGATGTGTTTAGAAATCAAGATGATGTATCTTATTGTGAAAGTGATATACTTGGAGATGACGATGAATATTACAATGAGTAAGAACATATAATTCTTAATGATGATAGCAACACGTTGGAAAGGAATGATTCAAATAGTAACACAGACCGTAAGTTATTTGAATGATATATATATATATATATATATATATATATATATATATATATATATATATATATATATATATATATATATATATATATATATATATATATATATATATATATAGACTAAATATCAAATGGGAACCAATATTTTCCTAGGAACCGTAGGAACTTGTTTACTGAAATTTTTTTTTCAAAAAAAATGACATAATACACATAATCGCTTATATTTAAGACCTTTTGTAAAAAAAAATTGAAAAAAATAATATATATACACGAAATGTGCACATATGCACGAAACGTGATCATATATACATTTGCGAAAAAAATGCATATATGCACATTTCGTGTATACATATTATTTTTCAAATTTTTTTTGACAAAAAGTCTTAAATATAAGCGACTAGATGTATTATGTCATTTTTTTTGAAAAAAAAAATTCAGTCAAAAAGTTCCTATGGTTCCTAGGAAAATATTGGTTCTTCCTTGAAACAGACTCTATATATATATATATATATATATATATATATATATATATATATATATATATATATATATATATATATATATATATATATATATATATATATATATATATATATATATATATATATATATATATACATAAAACATATAACAAAAATGTGAACTGTTTGTGTAAATACGCATAATGTGCATATATCCAAACTGTGGGTGAATATGCATATGCCATCTGATTTCAAGAAAAAAATATTGAATTTGCATATATCTATTTTTGCTTATACACACATGAAGTAGATTAATATATATATGCATATACAAACATGTATTAGACTACTGAATGTGTATATGTGTATATACACACATGTATTAGACTACTGAATGCGTATATGTGCATATAAACCAGAATAGAATGACTGTCTACGTGTAATTTGTTTGTGCTTATACACACATGCATTAGTCTACTAAATGTGTATATGTGTGTTACATATGTACTATTAATATGCATTGTATGTGTATATGTGAATATGTTGTTCTACTAAATATAAAAAATGTCAACTTACATATATGTAAATTATATACTTCAAAACATTAGTTATAATATATAATGCATTTTTTTAATTTTTCTCTTGCAGAAGATTGTGACATTGAAGATGAGTTTAGTAGCACAAAATTAAAATCGTCTGGAGGTTTAAAAACGATTATTTGGATACCAAACGTTAAAGATACAATTGATTCATGACTAGATACTGTTTTTGATACACTTGATGCTGGGATACAAGTCTATGTTGAGTATGCCAAGAAAGCAGGTTTTGGTGTTAGGAAAGGATCTGAGAAAAAAATGGAATGGACTTATTCGTTATAGATATCTTTTTTTAGTATAGCTGGATCACGTGACACGTGCAACATTGATTAGCTAAATGGAAAAACACTCAAGAAAATAAGAAAACAGCCAAGCCAAATGCAATCTTGCCCAACAAGGATTAGTTTTAAAATTGTTGATGGATTTGAAAATTATTTCATAAAGACGTTTGATAATATTCATAATCATAAGTTGTATACCAGGTCACTTGCGCACATGTCACGACATTGTAGGCAACTCAATTTTTATGACAAACAGTTGAATCAACAATTAAACACATCTAATATTGGAGCAACAAAGGCTCATGCCATGGTTACTGGTTTGAAAGGTGGATACGATAAACAATGACCACAAAAAATTAACTACAAGAATTACTCGAGAGACTTGAATTGTCATATTGGAGATAGTGATGCAAACATGGTGGTAAACCTACTAACACATCGAAGCAAGAACATTCCTACATTCTCGTTCCATTATCTGCTGGAAAAGGATGAACTAAGGGCTTTATTTTGGGCTGATGAGATTGCAAAATTGAATTACAACGGATTTTGTGATGTGGTATCATTTGATGTTACATTTCATACAAACAAGTAAGAATACTTCATATTTCTATTACATAGTTATTTTTATGTTGCTATATGTAACTTAAAACTAAATTTGATGCGGGTATAACATGGTTTTTGTTCTATTCACTGGGATTGACAACCACAAATGATGTGTTACGTTTGGTGCGGGTTTTTTTTTTTTTTTTGCCAAAGACACATCAGAATACTATATATTGCTATTTTGAAAGCTTTTATTTCTTCTTTTGGTAAGCAACCAAATATTGTTGTGACTGATCAAGACCAAGCTATGGCTAAATCAGTGGAACAAGTATTCACAAACTCCACAAACCATCTCTGTACGTGGCATATTGGCAAGAAATTAACGGATAAGGTAACTATAAATGGATTAATTTGATAATTGTGCAATGGGTATTTAAATTGGATCTTAACTAATAATTTTTTAAATGTTATTCTAGGTATCTGCAAAAATAATATACGAAACATATTTTCAAAAGAGATTACAATCTCTAATTTGGAATTCATGTATCAGTCCGGATGTATTTGAAGAAATGTGGTCATCATTGATAGATGAATACCAACTACAAGATAAAAAATGGTTAAAAATGTATAACATGAGGGAGCGTTAGATTCCTACTTATGTTAAGTATACACCATTAATTGGTTTGATGCGCACCACATCTAGATTAGAAAGCGAGAATTTCCTTTTCCAAAGTTTCATGTCAAGAAAATCAAATTTGTTGATGTTCATGTGTAAGTTCGATGCAGTTATGGATAAAAAAAGGAACATACAAGCGAGTTGAATTATGTTTTCAAAGAACCTCCACTCGTGACATTACTACCATTAGAAGCACACACATCAGGATTTTATAGTCATAAGATCCTTAACATTTTCCAAGTGGAAGTACATGATTTTTTATGGTCATGCTCACCAAGTTCTATTATTTCTCTTGAAGATTATGATTCATGCATAGTGTTCGAATAAATAATGTCATAGAAGGGTCAAAATAAAACTTTGTTCTTTAATCCTTCTTCGAAAGAATTTATGAGTGAAAAACATCGCAAGTATCAATATCAGGTTTGTGCGTTGTATGTATAAAAAATTTATTGTATTGCTATAGTTTCTGCTCATTGTTATATTCAATTTAGACCAATAGTGACATTTGTTATCTTTCAGGTTAAAGTTTACAAACGTGAAGAAACGTTTGAATGTTGTTGCATGTTGTTTGAACATTATGGAATATTATACATGCATATTCTGTGCATTATGAAAAAAAGATTTATGAAGAATATACCTTCAAAATATTTGATTAAGAGATGACATAAAGGTATAATACATATTCAAGATTTACACAAAAAAAATTATGTTGGTGAAAGTAGTGGTGGCCAAGACGCAAAGGTGCAGGAAGAATATTCTATTATTGGCGATTGTATCAACATGGTCACACATGATGAGGAGGCAATTAATCTATTTATAGAATGGCAAAAAGATATCAGAACCAAAATACAGAAAAATCCACCTAACAAGGATTCACGTACTAGAATTGAATGCTTAGATTCAGCCATTGGTGTAGCTAAGCCTGATGTACTTTTAATAGGCAATCCTGAAAACATTCGTAACAAAGATTGTGGATCTGGAAAAAGACTTAAAAGGAAAAAGAGAAATTGCATTGAAATACATGGATAAGGATGCAAGAACATGTACATTCTGTAACAAAAAAGATATCGACAAACGAAGGCAGGCTAGAAGAAATTGTCCATTGAGAAAAATATGGAAAAAAGGAAGGAAGTTGAATATTAGAAGAATGATTGTTGATATGGTCATATCTTAAGATTTAGTACATTTGTTTCTATAAATAAGGTATTCGACTTTTTTGGTCAAAATTATATATGGATTTTTATTGTTTAAAAACATCAAATTTTCCTGTGTTTATGAGGAAGTTAAAATTTGTTGGATTTTGTATTTGATGTGTAGATATACATTTTGCTATGTTTTTATGATGTTAGGCATTCATATATTTGCATTTTATATTGACTTTTACTGAATAATGACGAGTTTATATATTTATGCATTTACGTATATGTATATGTTCATGTCGGAAATTGTGTGTGTATATTTTCATAAGCAAATTTTCATGTATAAATTTTATAATATATGTACATTCATATACATAAATGCACATTGTTACAAAACTTAACAAATGCATATGTTCACACATAACACCTCACATATATGTGAAAACGTTCAAGTGCATGTATGCACAATCATGAAAAACATACAAATGAATACGTGCACAACTATGTAAAATGTTGATATTTACTTCGAAGGCATATGTGCACATTACTAAAAAATATGAATGTCTATATGTGCACACATAGAAAAAAAATACATTTATATATATATATATATATATATATATATATATATATATATATATATATATATATATATATATATATATATATATATATATATATATATATATATATATATATATATATATATATATATATATATATATATATATATATAGAACCGCAAATCTATCCTACTCCTACTCCTAAAATACATTTACATATTACAATGCATATGTGTGTAGATATGTTGTATGTGTGTGTGTGTGTGTGTGTATATATATATATATATATATATATATATATATATATATATATATATATATATATATATATATATATATATATATATATATATATATATATATATATATATATATGCACTTGTACACGTGTGAAATTTGTAGATTTAATTTGAACATACATACATGCACATTGATACAAAATTTGACAATATATATGTGCATACATTAAACATGACATGTAAAAATAACAATGAATATGTACACATGCACCATCTCGAATATATGTGAAACCATTAAAACTTACTTTGAGTACGTGTATGGACAATCATAAAACCATTAAAATGCAAACGTGTATAATTATGTAAAAACCTTGATATTTACTTTGAATGCATATGTGCACATTCAAGTATAAATATGAATGTCTATATGTACACACATAGGAAAAAGACATTTACATATTACAATGCATAATTAAACATGTAAAACAAGACATTTACACATAACCTGATTGCATATATTTACATCAAAATCATCGGTATACGTGTTTGTGGATTCATTGAAAAATTTGTAATAAACTGCTTATTAATTGAATATGTATATATGCATGTCAATGTCCAATTTATTCACTTAGAATGTTGATATCTGTATACATCTCACAAGTTACATTATGTATATGTATGTATACATATTAAACATCTAATAATATATAACACATCAACTGTCATTATTATCACAAGCTTTTATATTCCAATTTAAAACATAGTTTCACATGCCAGTGTATGTTATCGAATAGAAAAAAATATCCGTAACTGATTCAAACATCTAGTAAAGTAAACATATTATCCATAACAGAAGCATAATTATCTTTAAATAAACTTAATCTATAACGAAGTATCTTCATACCACCAAAATTTTGTTAAACCTTTCATCCTTGCATCTATAAGCATCAAGAAATATCTTATTCCTTTCTTTTCTAGTACTTCATCAAACTTTTTAGACTCGTCCAACACATGATCCGCATGAATGATAACACCACTTAATAGAATTTTGGTTGCATACTTCTTCGTTAACTTCCGTAATTGATGAAACTGCTCCTCCGATTCAACTAACAAACCACTGTTAAACTTAGTAATTGATCCATGTTTGAACGTTTGCATATGTCTCATGAGGAAGATTCCACCATATATGAAATTTGCATGTGTCTGCCACATAAGTTTTGCATATATAACCTCTTCCTTACCCATTGCTTCCGCACTTTTGTATTTTACTTCCACAAGCAAGTTTGAAAAGAATAAAACCTGTAATTTACAAATTAACTTATAACATAATGTTAAAAAATTTCAGTGCTTCGTATTTTATAATGTATAATGTACATACTAACCATTCGTCTCGTTTAATATCTGTCACACCCCCGACCAGTGGCGGAATCACCGAGCGGTAATGACGGTAAACAGTTTCTTATCACAACCATTGCACAATTTCAATATTAAACAAACAGTTTATATATATATCAGAGTAATATTACATTGTAACCCAACGTTTGACAAAAACGTTGCCCGATTATTTTAATACATGAAGCTATATGATTTATTACGCAAACCAAAATGTTCCTAGAGTTCCGTTTGCTCAAAACCCTCTGCATCTTTAATTGTTTACTGGGAACACAATATCACTTTGAAAAGTAACATAAAGTTGGTGAGTTTACAGGTTTTGATGAAAAATTCGGGTATCTCCGCTGTTTAAAAACATTTTTACCTTTTTATAAAACTGTCGATATTTATATATTAATTGATCGTATTTCCCACGAACCGAGCTACAGTGCTACTTAGAGCGTTATAACCGAGCTATCCTGGCGTAAAATGGCCCCGCTTGACGTTTTGCCAGACGTCGACAGTGTACTCGAGATGTCAACACCCAAGACAGTTCAGAACAGTCGTATATATCGACCACATGGGTGTGTTTGCCTAACTGTATACGTATACCTGACCTCTCTAGCCCTTCCTTCAGAAGGTTAACGGTTATAAGTCTAGGGGACTTATGGCAATAACTCTAGTACCACAATGAGCTTTTGTTGTTCGCGTATAAGTAATTTTTGTATATTTGTTTTATAAACAAAATATACCTTATATAAAAGATATATATATCGCGTATCACTTAATTAAAAGTGTATCAAAGTATATATTTTTAGCGTTAATGTATCGTAACAATATGTTTACTTTTCGTAATTCATCATAATAATATTATTATTATCTTCTATAATAACAATAGTATTATTTCATTATTTTTATCAACATATATTGTAATATTTCATGCTTTAGAGATGATACCCTTCACTTATAATAAACGTAATTAAAAACAAATATATCTTATTTTGACATGTATTCCCCTCCTATATTTGAAAATAATAAAAGCGATAAAAACGAGGGGTCGTAAACTCACCGTAGGGTGTTCGCGGAATTTTCTGAAAAAACGGAGCGGCGGTTGACGGTGGCGGACGGCGGCGGCTAGCGGCGGCGAAGGGAGGTGGTGATCGAAAGTAGAGGAGAGAGTGGTGGTGATGATGGAGAAGTCTCCTCCTTCATTTCTATTTATACTAGTTTCAAAATCAAACCTCGAAAAACGTGCTGCCACCTCGTGCCGGTGTGTCGCGCATGCGGCGTCCGATGGCATGCGTCGCGACATGCAGTAAGTAGGTGTTGCACATGCGTCGTGACACATGGCACACTTGCATTGCTCCATGTGGCGCATTTGTGTCCACATTCTCGGTATTTGTGCCATTGGAGACTCGTACGAAAGTTTTGTTGACACTAAAACGTGCGTAATTTTACGACATTCGATTTGATATAAAATTTTTGCGTTTACGACTCCCGGTTGTCGCATATCTTAAAATTGAATTTATTATATATATAAAATATAACGTTTTAAGAAAATACTGATTTGTCGTTTTCGAATAATTATAACTTTGTCATACGATATCCATTTTTGACGTTCTTTATGTCAAATTGTTCGCTTTTTCGAGTCGTATTTGTTTAACTTATCATAACACTAATATGATATATTGATCGTTAAAACAATACCTTATATATTCTGTTGGTCGTTATTACGTGTTCAGGGCTTCGTTTGGGTATCAGATTTTTACAACTGTCACATCCTCCCTCCGTTAATAGAAATTTCGTCCTGAAATTTAGCTTGCTCTACTGGTTGAAGTGGCATCGATGAGTAAGTGTGGGTACTTTTGCTTCATTTGATCTTTTCGTTCCCAAGTAAACTCTGGACCTCGTCTAGAGTTCCATCGAACTTTTACTATAGGGATACGACTTTGTTTAAGTTTCTTGACTTCCCGATCCATGATTTCGATAGGTTCTTCGATGAAATTTAGTTTATCATTAACTTGGATTTCGTCTAGGGGTATGATGAAAGTATCATCGGATAAGCACTTTTTGAGATTTGATACGTGGAAAACATCGTGTACTTGCTCTAGTTCTTGAGGTAGCTTAAGTTTGTAAGCGACAGGACCAATCCTTGTGAGGATTTCGAAAGGTCCTATGTATCGTGGATTGAGCTTTCCTCTTTTTCCGAACCGTATTACACCTTTCCATGGGGAGACTTTTAACATGACTTTATCTCCAACTTGGAATTCCAGAGGTTTTCGTCTGACATCAGAATAGCTTTTCTGACGGTCGCGTGCAGCTTTTAGTCTATCCCTAATTTATATTACTTTTTATGTGGTTTCTTGTATGATTTCTGGGCCGGTAATTTGACTATCACCAATTTCTGCCTAGTATGCCGGTGATCGACATTTGCGTCCGTATAAAGCCTCGAAGGGCGCAGCCTTGATGCGGGTATGGTAACTGTTGTTGTAAGAAAACTCAACCAAAGGTAGGTGAGAATCCCATGCGTTACCAAAGTCGATTATGCAAGCACGGAGCATATCTTACCGAGTTTGAATGGTTCTTCACTTTGGCCATCAGTTTGAGGGTGGTAAGCTGTGCTCATATTCAAACGTGTTCCTAAGGCTTTTTGTAATGATTGCCAAAATCGCGAGGTGAATCTACTATCTCTATCAGAGATGATGGACATAGGTACTCCGTGCATCCTGACAATTTCTTTAAGATAGATTTTTGTCAGTTTCTCCATTTTATCAGTCTCCTTGATAGGTAGAAAATGCGCGGATTTCGTCAGGCGGTCGACAATCACCCAAATGGTGTCACAACCACTTGAAGTTCTTGGTAATTTTGTGATGAAATCCATGGAGATTTGTTCCCATTTCCATTTGGGTATTTCTGGTTGTTGAAGTAACCCGAAAGGTTTCTGATATTCTGCCTTGACTTTAGAGCAAGTCAAGCATTTACTAACGTAGGTGGAAATTTCAGCTTTCATATTCGGCCACCAGTATAACTTTTTCAAGTCTAGGTACATCTTGTCTGAGCCAGGATAAATCGAATATCTTGATTTATGAGCTTCATCTATGACTAGTTTTCTAAATCCTCCGAACATTGGCGTCCAGATTCTGTTCATGAAGTACCGAGTGCCATTGCTCTTGATTTGGAATTGTTTATCCATGCCGCATAGGGATTCATTAACGATGTTTTCTGCTCGTAATGCCTCTATCTGAGCATCTCGGATTTGATTAGCAAGATTTGAGCGAATGGTCATTGTGAGTGCTCGAATGCGTAGTGGCTTGGTTAGTACCTTTCTGCTTAAGGCATCCGCTACTACATTTGCCTTGCCTGGATGATAGCGAATTTCACAATCATAGCCGTTCAATAATTCTATCCATCTTCGCTGCCTCATATTGAGTTCTTTTTGATCGAAGATGTGATGAAGACTCGTGTGATCTATGAATATGGTACTCTTGGTACCGTATAGGTAATGTCTCCAGATCTTCAAAGCAAAGACTATTGCTCCCAGTTCCAGATCATGAGTGGTGTAATTGTTCTCATGAGGTTTCAATTGTTTGGAAGCGTAGACAATAACTTTCTCTCTCTACATTAATACACATCCCAATCCTTGATGTGACGCGTCGTAGTATACAACAAAGTCTTTTATTCCTTCAGGAAGGGATAGTATCGGTGCCTGACACAACATCTGCTTTAGTCGTTGGAATGCAGTTTCTTGTTGGTCTTCCCACACAAGCTTCTTGTCTTTTTGTGTTAGTGTGGAGAGAGGTTTGGCTATTTTAGAGAAATTCTCAATAAATCTTCTGTAATAGCTGGCTAAACCTAAAAATTGGCGTATCTCAGTTGGGGTCTTTGGTGTTTCCCAGTTCTTAATTGCATCTATCTTGGAAGGGTCAACGTGAATACCCTTACTGTTTACCACATGACCAAGGAATTGTACTTCTCTTATCCAGAATTCACATTTTGAGAATTTGGCGTACAACTTCTCTTGGCGTAGCAATTCCAAGATGATACGTAGATGTTGGCCGTGTTCTTGCTTGGTTTGTGAGTATATCAATATATCATCGATAAAAACAATCACAAATTTATCCAAGTAGAGCTTGCAGACACGGTTCATGAGATCCATGAATACTGCTGGTGCATTAGTTAATCCAAAGGGCATAACTAGGAACTCATAGTGACCATATCGAGTTCTAAATGCAGTCTTTGGAATATCTTCTTCTTGTACTCTTAACTGATGATATCCTGATCTCAAGTCGATCTTTGAATAGTAGTTTAAACCCTGGAGTTGGTCAAATAGATCATCAATCCTCGGGAGAGGATACCGGTTCTTGATGGTTATTTTATTCAACTCACGATAATCGATACACATTCGAAAACTACCATCTTTCTTCTTGACAAATAAAACTGGAGCTCCCCAGGGTGAGAAGCTTGGTCTAATGAAGCCTTTGTCAAGAAGTTCTTGTAGTTAGCTGGATAGTTCTTGCATTTATGATGGTGCTAGTCTGTAAGGGGATTTGGCTACTGGGCTTGCCCCAGGGACTAGGTCAATTTGAAATTCGACCTGTCTGGGTGGAGGTAGTCCAGGTAAGTCTTCCGGAAATACTTCTGGGAAGTTGCGTACCTCAGGTATATCGTCAATCTTTTTGCCCTCTTTACTTTTATCTACCACATGTGCTAGAAAGGCACAATACTTTTTGTGGAGATATTTCTGGGCTTTAATGCAAGAGATAAGTTGTAGATTATTTCCTGGTTTGTCTCCGTAGATGATGAGAGTTTCATTGTTTGGTAAGGGTAATCGAATGGCTTTCTCGTAACAAATAAGCTCCGCATGATGTAGGGACATCCAATCCATACCAATTATGACATCGAAACTCCCGATAGTCATTGGCATCAGGTCGACACGGAAGACATGGTCATTTAGGGTTAGGTTACAATCTATTAATTTTTCATAAGTATGGTCGGTTTGACCGTTGGCCATTTCTACCATGTATGGTTCGTTTAGTTTAATGGCTTTGTGATTTAAAAGATTTTTAAACTTTGGAGATACGTAGCTCATGTCAGAGCCAGAATCGAATAGTATAGTTGCATATAAGTGATTGATAAGGAACGTACCAGTTACCACTCCTGGTTCCTGGCGAGCTTCATTCGTTCCAATTACAAAGGCTCGACCTCTAGTGACTCCTTCTTGGTTTCTGGGTTTCGTGCAGTCTCTCCTTATGTGGCCTTTTTCTCCGCATCCGTAACAAGTTTTATCCTTTCCAGATCCGGACCCCGGGTTGACGTGCGGTGGGCGTCGGCAATATTGTTCAGTATGGCCTCTCATATTGCAGCGGTTATAGTAATAGTTTTTGCAAAATCCTACATGATGTAGATTGCATTTATTACACTAGGGTGCATTCCCATTATATGACCCTTGAGTGGGTCCTGTAACCGTATAAGCCTTGCCATTGTCATGTTTCTTCCCTGGGAGTGGATGCGTATTTCCTTGATGACCACTATCAAACTTTCTTTTGAAACCCCCGACCGTTGTGTTGTTGACGGAATTTTGATTGAGGGTTCCGTTACGAATTGCTTGATCCACAAGACGATGTGCTATCTGTTTAGCATTGTCATAGGTGGTGGGCCGGGAGGCGGTAACCATGCCTTGTATTTGAGGTGCTAGGCCCCAAACGTAGCTTTCTATCTTTTTATATTCTGGGGATACAAGTCCCGGTCATAAGGTAGCAAGATCGTTGAAACAGCTAGTGTAGGCCTTCACATCAGATCCCTTCATGGTTAAAGTCCAGAGTTCTTGTTCCAGCTTCTGGACTTCGTTTCTGGGACAATACTCCTCAGTTAGCATTTGTTTGACGGCGGTCCATGGAAGGGAGTATGCAATGTCAATAGTTATGGAACTCATTTGATCGTTCCACCAGCTAAGTGCTGCATCGACGAAGGTGCAGGTTGCATACTTGACTTGGTTGTTGATGTGGCAATTACTAATGTGGAATACAGATTCCATCTTTTCAATCCATCGAGTCAGGCCAACGACTCCTTCCTTCCCAGAGAAGTGCATACCCGATTGCCGTATTTGTGTATGGCACTTCCCCCGAGTTCACCACTTTGTTGGGGAGTGGTGTTCCTATTAGCTTCTTGATTGGCTAAAGCTAAGGCAACTCTTTCTGCAACAATTGCCTCGACTGCTGCAGAATCGAATAAAGGGGTGTTTACTCCTATTGGTGGGACAGGATTTGTAGTTGGTGGGGTTGGATTCGGAATTCGTCGGAAACAACTCGGAGTGGTTCGTGATTGCCTATTTGGTATAGATTCAGGTTCCGCTTGGGAAACCGGACGATTTCGGGTACTACGTCAGGGAGGCATGTTTCTGTTTTTGGTAGATAATATAAGATTTAAATGTTTAAAATTTAATTTATGCAAAAACACTTAATAATTATATTATATATATGTCATAATTTTGTACATCATTCTACAAAACATAGTTATCCGATAATTGTTACCCATTATCTTACATTCATCCATCCACTACTTTGATTACGCCTACTTTTATTTTATTTATTTTTTTATATCCGCGCTACAATGAAAGCTTGCTGCTAGAGGAAGTGGAAATAGTCGTAGAGGTTCCCCTGGCGTGTAGTCTGCTAAGGGTATGTACGCATTGTATGATATTATCGAGTTAGCTTGCTGAGCTATTACGAAGTCGTCGTTTTTGATTGGATCCATGGGTGCTTACCAAACGAAAAGAATATTTTTCAAGATTTTTGGAAATAACTAAGGAAAGTCGCGGATAGCGTAATACGTATAATTATTCGTATTTGTATATGTATCCTATCAGTGACGTTCCTTAAACTTTTAAAATTTCTAAAGGTATTGATTATTTCCTTATTGGTTTGCGACATCATTTTGTCAGACCCTTTCGGTAACTCCATTCCGTAATGCACGAAAGAGGCGGGGGGGGGGGGGGGGGGATGGTAGGCGCTAGGCTCTTTAACAACTGGCCCCCTTAGGGAACATTAAGGACCCTCCTATACCTCTTTAGAGCAAAATAAGAATGGATGGGCCTAGTCATGATTTGACTAATGACGTCAAGTATTATAATATATATATTTAGCTTTATAGAACCTATAACTATAGTTGTAATAACATATGGTTTACTTAATTCTCTATAGTCAATGGCTCTGATACCAATCTGTCACACCCCCGGCCAGTGGCGGAATCATTGAGCGGTAATGACGGTAAACAGTTTGTTATCACAACTATTGCACAATTTCAATATTAAACAAACAGTTTATATATATCAGAGTAATATTACATTGTAACCCAACGTTTGACAAAAACGTTGCCCGATTATTTTAATACATGAAGCTATATGATTTATTACGCAAACCAAAAAGTTCCTAGAGTTCCGTTTACTCAAAACCCTCCGCATCTTTAATTGTTTCCTGGGAACACAATATCACTTTGAAAAGTCAACATAAAGTTGGTGAGTTTACAGGTTTTGATGAAAAATTCGGGTATCTCCGCTGTTTAAAAACATTTTTACCTTTTTATAAAACTGTCGATATTTATATATTAATTTATCGTATTTCCCACGAACCGAGCTACAGTGCTACTTAGAGCCTTATAACCGAGCTATCCTGGCGTAAAATGGCTCCGCTTGATGTTTTGCCAGACGTCGACAGTGTACTCGAGATGTCAACACCCAAGACAGTTCAGAAGAGTCGTATATATCGACCACATGGGTGAGTTTGCCTAACTGTATACGTATACCTGACCTCTCTAGCCCTTCCTTCAGAAGGTTAACGTTTATAAGTCTAGAGGACTTATGGCAATAACTCTAGTACCGCAATGAGCTTTTGTTGTTCGCGTATAAGTAATTTTTGTATATTTATTTTATAAACAAAGTATACCTTATATAAAAGATATATATATCGCGTATCACTTAATTAAAAGTGTATCAAAGTATATATTTTTAGCGTTAACGTATCGTAACAATATGTTTACTTTTTGTAATTCATCATAATAATATTATTATTATCTTCTATAATAAAAATAGTATTATTTCATTATTTTTATCAACATATATTGTAATATTTCATGCTTTAGAGATGATACCATTCACTTATAATAAACGTAATTAAAAACAAATATATCTTATTTTGACATGTATTCCCCTCCTATATTTGAAAATAATAAAAGCGATAAAAACGAGGGGTCGTAAACTCACCGTAGGGTGTTCGCGGAATTTTTCTGAAAAAACAGAGCGGCGGTTGACGGTGGCGGACGGCGGCGGCTAGCGGCAGCGAAGGGAGGTGGTGATCGAAAGTAGAGGAGAGAGTGGTGGTGAGGATGGAGAAGTCTCTTCCTTCATTTCTATTTATACTAGTTTCAAAATCAAACCTCGAAAAGCGTGCTGCCACCTCGTGCCGGTGTGTCGCGCATGCGGCGTCCGATGGCATGCGTTGCGACATGCAGTGAGTAGGTGTTGCACATGCGTCGTGACACATTGCACACATGCATTGCTCCATGTGGCGCATTTGTGTCCACATTCTCGGTATTTGTGCCATTGGAGACTCGTACGAAAGTTTTGTTGACACTAAAACGTGCGTAATTTTACGACGTTCGATTTGATATAAAATTTTTGCGTTTACGACTCCCGGTTGTCGCATATCTTTTAATTGAATTTATTATATATATAAAATATAACGTTTTAAGAAAATACTAATTTGTCGTTTTCGAATAATTATAACTTTGTCATACGATATCCATTTTTGACGTTCTTTATGTCAAATTGTTCGCTTTTTCGAGTCGTATTTGTTTAACTTATCATAACACTAATATGATATATTGATCGTTAAAACAATACCTTATATATTCTGTTGGTAGTTATTACGTGTTCAGGGCTTCGTTTGGGTGTCAGATTTTTACAACTGTCACAATATCAAATGTAATAAGGTAGTAATGTTCCACTTGATATATTGGAATGAAGACCTGAATTAAAAGAAAACGCACTGATAGTTACATTCGTGCATATGTGCATCTATGTTACTGTGCATAATTATAATAAAATAACAGTTGGCAAAAATGATAATGTGCATCATTTTAAAATTATTTATGTGCATATGTACATATTCACAGACATTGTTATATGTACGTAATTATACATGTACATGTATGAATAATTATATATTACTTAAATATAATAGCATCTTAAACATTATGAATGAAACATTAGAAGATTATCTCGATAAATAAAAAGTGGGGTAATCATTTGTTAACTTCAATATTTAGGGTTGGGGACACCAAACGAGACGATAACATTCAATCTCACAAGATCAAGAAACCTCCAAACTAACACTTCGACAATACGATCACAAGACACGAAAAATGTAACAACAAGAAATACAAGAAGAACAAACAAACAAGATTAACACAGAGAATTAAGTGGTTCACTTGATTGGTTAGATGAAGCTATGTCCACCGAAAACTAGAGAGATTTCTGTATATATGTGTATGAATGCTCTACAAGTATGTTTGCACTCTAAACCTACACACACACACACACACACCCCTCTATATTGTTACGATATATATATATATATATATATATATATATATATATATATATATATATATATATATATATATATATATATATATATACGCCAAGAAAAGATTTGACTAAGATGATGGCAAATACTCTAGACCTTGCTTTCTGCACTATGTCAACTAATGTGACAAATTATGGAAGATGTTGTGGAAAACCAACTTCTAACAATAGTAGAACATAGGAACTTGTGTTAAGGGACACTTCGCTTCTGAAACTCTGTTGCTCGTCGGTCCGCATGACTTCTTTCGGACAAGCAACTAACCAATCGAGACGAGGAAGACTTTCCTCAGACGCGACATTGATATTTGGATAAAGGACACCAATTCGTCCAAAGCACATAGGTTGCCTCAGACCACTCATCTGGTTCATCCGTAATATCTCCAGCCGTAATATCTCCCTTGCTTTGGATTTGACTCCACATACTTAACAAACTTCAATATTTATTAACTTTGAAGTAAAGAGTACAATAGAACTATTTAATGTATTAAATATGTGATACATGATATATATATATATATATATATATATATATATATATATATATATATATATATATATATATATATATATATATATATATATATATATATATATATATATTCATTGAATAATGATAGAAGTATTATGTGATTCAGCTAGAACTTGTACAAAAAGCTACTTGGAAACAAAGAACAAAAATCTTGAAAAATTGGGGAATGTCTCAATAAATAAAATGGAAAATTATTTGTTTTTAACGGACATAATACTCATAATAAAATAATCAAATATTGTAACTCGTTTAAGAAGCTCAAAAAGAAACACGTAACGAACCCACTTTAGCGGATTCTTGGTAAAACACTTTTTATTTTATTTTAAGCTTCTTAACCCTATCACAAAGTTTGATTCTTTTATCATGCATAATATAATGTCATCATGACAAACAAGCAACTCATCTTAATCTATTAAGACATTATCCATTTCTACAAAATTTTAAATTCCGTTCCTAATAGCTTTTAGTACAACTTTTAGACAAACCAAATAACGCTTAAAAATCTACTCTAAAAACTTATATTCGTATAATGAATAAAATATTTATCATCTTTAATATTCCTATTTAGATCAATGCTAAAAAACCGATAAATATTGAATATAAGTAATCGACAACTTCATTTTCTATTTATGGAATATACTCCTAATCATGATGATGCACATACACATTATTTTAAATTTATGTTAATATGTATATAAATATATATACATAAATGTATATATGCAGATTTAAAAATTAGCCCATTTATTCATTTATAGTTGAAGATGATTAAACATATGTAAACCTTTTAAATATAAATCTTGTGTAACACGAAGTTTCTATAAAGAATTGAAAATGAGGAAAAACAATGGAGAATTTGGAAAGTGGGGGGGGGGGGGGGGGGGGGGAGGGGGGTAGCGACGTTATCTATATAAGATAGCAGTGCTGACTCGTGGTACACCGCGATTAGGAAAAGTGGAAGTGGCTAGATAGCGATGCTATCTTTAGAGATAGCGACACTGACTTCGGTAGACAGTGACCTCAGTTACTTTTGTCCTATGGGCAGTGCTTGGACGTTTCTAGAGCGAGGAGAAGACACTTTTGGTGCTGGAAGAGTGGATCTTGAAGCTTGAATTTAGAAAGGAGAAGAAATATGGTGAATCTATATTTTCAAAGGTAAAAGCTTCAATCCTTTCATGATGTTTTAGTTGAATCAGACTGTGATTGCTGTAATTGATGTTAATATTAGTTGGTGAAAAGTCTGGTGAAGTGCATAATTATACATTATAGGGTTAAGTTGATTTAATTGGTGTATATGTAATTTAAGCTGTAGCTAAAAGTTAAAAATGGTGAATTTGAGGTGTAATTTTAATATAATGGTGTTTGGATCAGTTTCAAAGGTTGGGGTGCCTCTGGAAGTGTAAAGGTGACTAATAGATGCAAAAGACGTATTTAGATACCGGCCTGGATCAATTCAAAAGGCGAATTGGTGTTGAGTTCGTCAATAGTGACGTTATTGATGATATTCATAGATAACATCATCAATAGTGACACTATTAATGATATTCATGAATTTAACGATGCTACATATGATATTAATAGATAGCGACGCTATCTTTAAGAGATAGCGGCGCTATCTGCCCTGTGGTGGTAAAAAACTAAGTTGGTTAATGAGATTAATGTGTTTTGTCTCAAGTAGTTGAATAAGTATGTTTATTTGGTGATTAAACAGTAGTTGGTGACAACGAGAATGAGAATACAACTGTGATTTGAGGAGATCATTTTACACATCTAACGAGGTGAGTAACTTTACATAGGTTTGATTGGAGTTTTGTCGTATGCTATGCCTCCAAGCAAGCTTAATACAATGAAATTTTAATACAATTCTACATATATAACTTATAAATCAGCCGATTCAGAAAAGAATGTAATTGTTTGAGTGATTACAGTCTGTGGTGCCACCCTTGCCCATCTAAAAATCTCTATTCTTGAACATGATTCCGATTGCCATTGTTGCTTTCGATTGACTTGGAAAATCTCCGTTCTTGATCGATCTTTGACACCCACAACATCAAGATATGACTTTGAATCCCCTGCTTTATCTTTGTATATGAACTTCTAATCATCATGGTGTAATCGTGATGAGCTTGTGTGTGTGTGTATGTGTGAGAGAGTGAGAGAGGTGGGGGTATGGGGTGAGGTGGGTGGGGTTTTCTTTTTTTGTTAATTTTTTAATTATAAGAAGGGTAAAAAGAAAAAAGAAAATAAAAAAGGCAATAAAGTCTTTTTATATAGTCCAGGGACCTCCGATGTTCATTTTGGAAACCACAGGGACTACCGCGTTCATTTTCCAATACTTGGACCAATACTGTAACCTTAAGGAAGGAAACCACAGGGACCTCTGGTGTAATTTACTTTTTAATATATTTATTTGGCAAACATCAATGTCAAGTCAAAATATGTTGATTGAAAATATATATGACACGATGTAAACCCATTAATTGTGAGATTGAAAAAATTAGATATAATGAACATATACACAAAAACTTTGAAAGAATGAAAATTGTGAATAACATGAAAAAAAGAAGGTAAAAAATTATAATTAGAAACCAAATCTATGGAAAGATACTTCAACCATGACAAATTTAACAAATAAATTGGATGAAAAACAACTCGATGTGTTTTTAAATGAAAAGTGATGTTATATTCATGTACTGGTCAATTACTTATATCTTTTTCTTGTAATGAACTTTAGATGGAGAAGCATCATCCGCTAGTTGTTGATTTTGCCATTTAATATATTTATTAATTAATCAAACATCAATGTCACGTGAAAGCATCTCAATTGAAAGTACATATGACACGATATAAACCCATTAATTGCTAGATTGGAAAAATGGATATAATTAATAGATACACAAAAACTTTGAAAGAATGAAAATATTGAAGATGGAAAAAAGAACGTGAAAATTTAAAATGGAAATCAAATCTATGGAAAGATACTTCAACCATGACAAATTTAACATATAAATTGGGTGGAAAACAACACGATATGTTTTCAAATGAAAAATGATGTTATTTTCATGTGTTTGATCAATTACTTGTAGTGGATAGGAATGTATATATTTAACTTTTTTATTGATTGATGATATATATGGATATGTTTTAAGTATATCAAACTTATATTATTGTATTTTTATTAAATTAATCTATAATGTAAATACTAGTTATACAAATATTAATAAAAATTAAAAAGTAAATGATTCTAATATATAAATATATATTTTATATTCATAAAATGATGTGATAAGTAACTTAATTCTTTAAATATAATATTAGAATAAAAATATTTATCAATTATGAATAAATATTAATAAAAATTAAAAAGTAAATGATTCTAATATATAAATATATATTTTATATTCATAAAATGATGTGATAAGTAACTTAATTATTTAAATATAATATTAGAATAAAAATATTTATCAATTATGAATAATCAATCAACAACTTTGCTTTGAAAAGCTGGCACCTGGCTTTGCAATTTAATTGAAATCGCCAATGTAGGTGCATCCGTGCATTTAGTGTTTTTACGTCACCGGCACATGGTCTAGACGGTGGTGAGAACAGTCCTCGGCGGCGGAAATGTGATCTTTTGCCTCACTCCTTTTCGTTATATAACAAGTTGATAAATGCTATCCGTGTACCATATTACATTTATCCATTTTGGGATATTCCGCCTTAAACTCAACAGGAACTCATTAAAACTTGTACCCTTCTGCCGTTAAAAACCGTCTATTTTAAGAATTCTCGGAAAACATTAATGCTTCCATCATACATGAACACATATAGCGCTCAGCGACGTCATGTTGGCACCCTTACCAACGTTGGACCATTAATCTCTTTCTCACAAACCCTTATACCAAACCAAATGTGGAACCGGCCGGACTACACTTAGACCAAGTGCAGCGTTGGCAATCACAGCCGCTAGCTTTCTCCGAAAGTCCCATTGCGACCGTGGTACAACTAATTAAGGTGCAGTTATCCGTTTCTAGAGCATGCATGTAAATATTACTATAATTTGACCTCCTAAAATCCACGGACACTCATCCTTGGACTTTCGATCCGGTGACAATGAGAGGAGTTCTCGGCGTGGATACTTTGACCGGTGGTTATGCCATCCATATAGGCATGGCGTGGACACTTTGACCGGTTTAATAATAATTTGTATTACTACATAGTGTAAAAAAACCTAGAATACATCAAGAAGCTCAATGATAAATTTTTCTCTATATATACTGCTTTAGTTCTCCTTCGCAAAACACAACTCAAAGAGAACTCAACAACCTCAATTATGGATATATTATATGCTTTTTTCTCTTCGCTCTTTGTCGTTGTAGTCTCATGCCTAGTTCGTTTTGTGTTTTTTAAGTCTAAGTCGGTTGTAAATGTAAAAGTACTCCCACCTGGCGGAAGAGGGTGGCCTGTGTTCGGAGAAACTATAGAGTTTGTCACCGCCGGTTGGAAGGGCCACCCTGAAAAGTTCATCATCGACCGCATGACTAAATTCTCGCGTCATGTCTTCAGGACCTATCTGATGTTAGAGGATACTGCAGTGTTCTGTGGGCCGGAAGGTAACAAGTTCTTGTTCTCAAATGAAAAAAGCCTTGTTCGGTATTGGTTGCCTGCTACGGTGAGTAAGATCCTCCCTTCTATGGACCACGTCGTTGAGAAGATGAAGATGGTTCGTTACCATTTAAAGCCTGAAGTTCTACGTCAATATGTCGCAGTTATGGACATGGTGGCACAGAAACACTTTGAAACCGAATGGGAAGGCGAGGACCAGATTTTGACCCATAAACTCACGAAAAATTTCACTTTTCAGGTTGCATGCAAAATTTTCTTCAGTATAGATGAACCAGAGTGGGTGAACAACTTATCTGTCCCGTTCGAGAGACTTGCTCCAGGGCTTTTCTCGATCCCCATAAACCTTCCAGGAACACCATTACGGAGAGCAATAAATGCAGGAAAATTCATCAGAAAAGAACTCACTGCAATAGTAAAGCAAAGAAAGATTCATTTGGCCAACGGGAAAGCTTCACCTACACAAGATATTTTGTCCCTGATGCTTTGTGATGACTATGGAAAGGTCATGGCAGAAACCGATGTCGCTGACCTTATCATGGGGTTGATAATCGGCGGCTATGACAGTACAAGCTCAACATGTACTTTCATTGTTAACTATCTTGCCGAGTTGCCGGAGATTTATGAGGAAGTCTACAAAGGTATTAAAATTAATAAAGGAAAAGCACACAAATTTACTTTTCACTAAGACATACTTGACCGAAGAATATATTTATACGATATATTCAATCTTAATTTTTATTTATCTTAGAAGCTTTTTTTAAATTCAAATGAGTTAGCAGATAATACACGAAGTTAACATTTAAAAAGAATTTCTCCGAAACGTTCTTTCTAAAGAAATTACATAGATTCGTTTTGGTATTCATGTCGAGTTTTGAACCTATTAATACAAAGAAGCAAAAGTTAATAAGACGACGGAATCATTGGTGAGAATTAACTTTAGAAACTTACTAATAAAATATAATTACACACACATTTGAATTTAAAATGACAGACATTAAAAAGTCAAAAGTTTATATTTTTTTATCTTTATCCCATAAACACATGAACAATATATAATTACACACACACACTTAAATTAACAATGTTTCTGTGCAGACAATTATAAAGTAATTTTCATAGTTTAAGATTATATAAAAGCGATAGTTACTTTTCAGGTGAGTCAGGCATGTCTCCATATATATAAATTTCTTCAAATATGCGGACAAAATTTAAAATTTATGCCTTCAAAATTAAAATAAAGGCAGGCTAACCAATCGTATGAAGAAAGTTAGAAGGGATTTGACCACTAAAAGAATTGGAAATTCTTAATAGTTTGTTATTTTTGGTATATACAGAACAAATGAAAATCGCGAAATCTAAAGCATCAACTGAACTGTTGAATTGGGAGGACGTGTCAAAGATGAAATACTCTTGGAATGTGGCGTGCGAAGTACTTAGATTAGTCCCACCAACCCAAGGAACTTTTAGAGAAGCGATTTCTGATTTTACATACAACGGCTATTCAATTCCAAAGGGTTGGAAGGTAAGTTACATATATGCATTAGACAACGTAAACGCCTTTGTGAATAGGCTTTAACTTTTTGACAAATTGGTCTTCAATATATTGCAGTTGTATTGGAGTACAAACTCAACTCATAAAAACCCAGATTTCTTTCATGAACCTCAAAAGTTCGACCCATCAAGATTCAATAACAATGTGCCAGCACCATATACATATGTACCCTTTGGAGGAGGATATCATTCGTGTCCTGGAAAAGAATTTGCCCGAGTAGAAATACTTGTGTTTATGCATCATCTCCTAAGGAAATTTAAGCTGAAGAAAGTGATACCGAACGAACAAATTGTTTTTGATCTAATACAACCTAAGCTTGCTAAGGGACTTCCGATTCACCTTTGTCCTCATAAACCATAAAGTTGAAATCTTGATTGTAAAAACAAGAGAGCATAAAAAAAACCTTTTTTAAAAAGTTATTATGTCAAATAAATTATTAATATTAGAGTATCTTTGTATGTATTTATGTCCATGAATGTACATATTGTTTTATTATGCTGTATGTATGTCTGGCCCATGAGATTCACGCCCTCTCTTTATATATGCTTGTGTTTATCGAGCATGACCCATATGGGAAAATACATTCTTGTTTTGTTATGTTGTACATCCAATCCATGCGCTTCACAACCCATACACATACACATACACATACACATACACATACACATACACATACACATACATACATACATACATACATACATACATACATACATACATACATACATACATACATACATACATATATATATATATATATATATATATATATATATATATATATATATATATATACACATACACACACACACAGAATTAGGTTTTTGTGGAATCCCATAAAACCCTGAGATCTGAGAACCAAATCTGTACCATCAGATCAAAATATTAATGCTCTTTGCTTTCTCTCTTTTATATAATGGTTAAAGGAAAGAAATAGCAATGTACTTGTATTAGTTTGATTATTATAGCATCCTACTTTTATTTCTTTCTATTACAACATTGTACTTTGAAAAATCTACCCAAAAGTAGCATAGCATTTCAAATACAAAAACAGTTTTCAGTGTTATGGTTAGAAAAAATTGTTAGAATGCTATAAATTGGTAGATTTTTTAAATTATAGTACACCTTTATTATGAAATCCTCCCTACCAATATAATCAATAAGTGAAAACTTTTACGTGACAGATTTTCCTATTGAAGAAGAAAACACTCTTGGTGAAGATATCTCATCACGGTATGCGGTTACATTTATATATGGAAAGCTTATTGTTATTAATTAATTTATATTTACTTTTTATCTATATATCTATAAAATATGATGTTTGTATGGATGAAGTGCTATATACAGTAAGTCTGTTTCTTTTCTAAACTGAATAAATCATGTAAAATACCCTTACATTCCAACAAACAATTTTCATATATTACATAAATTTTAATTTTTAACGATATTCATCAATTTCAACGCGAGAGGAATTGTGAGGCTTTTCCCATAAGTCCTAACTTTCTATAAATCTCCCCTTATTTAATTAATCTTAAAAAACCCCAAATGTGATGTCATTTTCTCAAATGCTTTTAAATATAATTTCCCCTAATGGACAAAAACAGGGGAGACAATTGTTTGACCAAAATTAATATCATTAATAAATTTTAACCCTAATTATTTGCGGGGCTGGTGATTTGGTTGGACCAAGTACTGGTGGAGAATTAATTAGTGACGTGTCCTCTTCAGGACCTGTTAAATTGGGAGAATATTAAGTAATATTGGACCTGCACACATGTCATAAATTTATGCTACTTAAACCTTTTTTTCAATTTTTTATTATTATTCTAAGCTGATTTCTGACTAGGATAATAATGTGCAGGTGAGGCAGAAGATCCTGATGGAGGTAATAATTACCAAAATGCCCTTAGATTAAGATAAAATATAGACCACAATAAGATGTTTAATAATCAAGTATAGAATTACCAAATACTAATAGGCAAAATATAAGAGGTTTTAAAATAGCCCTTTATCTTACCTAAGGCAAATGGGATGCTACTTGGTCCAGTGACTAAGTCTCCATCAATGGCAATAAAAGTTCAGGCTTCAGAATATCACCCAATCCTAAGCCTATAAATAAATATTCAAATATTAAACCTAAATCAGATTTTAAAAATTGGGTGAATTTCATATACGTCCTTATAAACTTTAAAAATTACATCTATATTCTTATAAAATTCAAATTTAAGTATATATCCGTCTAAAATAATAAAATTCACATATATATCCAAAAATTAATTTTAATTCGGATTAAAACAATTATTCTATTATTTAAATGCCGTCCGTTTGGACCGTGTTATATGATGTCTTTCACTTTACATTTTCTTTGTGTTATTAATATGGTAATTTTGGTGCGGTTTCTTTTTTGGGTTTTTGGATTTCGGAATTACTCTTTTATCTAATCCAGATTCCCCACCGACTCTCCTTTATCCACTTGACTACCACCGCTTCGTTCTGCGATTTTGGCGGTTTCATCTTCTTCGTTTTGTTGTTGTGTTGCTTCCTGTGGTGCTGTGGTGAATACCCGTTTGCCTTCCCCTTTAATTGAGGTTGTAAATACCCCTACACTCGAGGCACCGCTTCGTTTTTATCAATTGTCGAAGGTTACTTCTACTGCGATTTTGGCGGTTTCATCTTCTTCGTTTTGTTGTTGTGTTGCTTCTTGTGGCGCTGTGGTGAATACCCGTTTGCCTTCCCCTTTAATTGAGGTTGCAAATACCCCTACACTCGAGGCTGTGATGATCAAACATGATCTGAGTAAAGATCGGGCAAAGATTTGAGATTATATCTAGCTTGGCGGGGCGAAATCAGAGGAGGGCAACTGCGAGAAAGCAACTTTAGATCTGATCTGGTCTTGAAATTGATTTCTTTCTCATGCAACCTCTGTCATTGCAGCCATGGCGGTATAATCCTCTTCTTCTGCCGGTAAAGTAGATCTGAGCCTCATTTTTTTTCTTTTCTGTGGTTTGCGATTCCGACCAACGCCGCAGTAACCGAGACGCCGGCGGGAATCGTTGCCTATTGTCACCGTCGGTCGGCGGTTGTGACCGCCAGATCGTTCCCACCGCTTGACTCGGTCACCGCTTCATCTTGTCCGTTCTTCGTTGCTTTCACTGACCAGAGCTGTTTGCGTAAACGAGCGAAATTGTTTGCGTAATTGTGTCTTCGAGCCTGTGGAAGGAGAACGAGTTTCAGGATGTCGTGTTTGGTTGGATGCTGTGCGTCTTTCAATCGGGATGACGAGATGCTTTGAATGGTTAAAGACGAGGGATAATTGCTTTTGGGGTATAAACATTGACTCATTGATGATTTGTATCAGGTATTTTTTCATTACTCCTTTGAATTCATGGTTATACTAATTGATACCAGGCGATTTGTATGATTCAGTTCCCTTCTAAAATCCCTTTCTCTCTCTCTCTCTCAACCGAGATATTAGGGATTTGGGTTTTACAGTAGTCGCTAATTTTCTGTTAGGAGGAGGGCGACGTCGACATGGTGCCGGTAGATAGCAGCACTGTACGGTTATTAGCTGTCGTCGACATGGTGCCGGTAGATAGCAGCACCGTACGGTTATTAGCTGTCAATCGTTATTATTCAATTAATTTTGTTATTAACTTCTTTTTAGAATCGTTTTTACCGTGAAACCCTAATTTACCCGTTCGATGATATCCCGTTCTTCCAAGAAAATGCTGGTAGTATCCTTCTCGGTGGTACACCGCCTATCAATTACAACAATTGTAACCTTTAATTTTACCTTGACAGATGAACTATAGATATTGCACATCGTCTTGAGATGGTGCGCATTTTGTTACAAAAGCTACACTGCAATGTTTTCATGCTTTCTTACAGAAGGTATGGTGCTAGCGATGGCTTTCCTTCTCAATAAGGAATCACCATGGACGTACAGGTTTGCTTTCTATCCAACATCATTACATCATTTTCCCCCTTTTCTATACCCTTTTTCACTAGGCTGCTTTAGATCACCTGAGTCAAAGAACAGATATAAACACTTCTCAAATAGTAGTATTCAGAAGGTCTCTTGGTGGGGCAGTTGGTGCTGTGGTTACCAAAAATAATCCAGATAAGGTATATTTTAAACTTCAAAGTTTAAATTTTTAGACTTAGTCATGTTAATATCATTCTACTTTACAATTACAGGTGGCAGCATTGATATTGGAGAATACTTTTACATCAATTTTAGACATGGCTGGAGTTATCTTACCTTTCTTGAAGTACTTTATTGGAGTAAGTTCAAGCATTAGGGAGTTATCTTACCATGTATGTGGTTCACATTTTGTAGGTCTATTTTGATGTGATGAGAAGCTCCAGAACAGAATTTGATGACATGTTTATTGGAGGTCTTATAACTGCTGTTGAAATAGGATTAGGAGAATCTGGAGAGCTAAAATACCCTTCTTTTTCAGAAAAAAATGATGGAGGTATCCTGGTATTGATGAGTTTCAGGTATATAATACTTGATTACCATGTTAATTTCTGTAAGTAACCACAAGTAAATACACCTTTTAAGACAGACAACTCTTCTGCAGTGTTACGATAAATATATGCAACAAAATCTAGCCAAAATGTCAAATCTTCGTGGTCAAACATCTTGGGGTAGACAGACAAATCTTTTGCAGTGTCATTTTCTCTAAAAAATTTAATATTTTTGTTTCCGATTCTGTCATTCTTTCTCATCCTCTTCTGATTATTTTTTTGGTTTACTTGTAATTTCTGTCCATCCATAACAGAAGTACCAAAAAGGGAAACTCCATTCGAGGTATGTCTAATGTCTCATTTTCTCTATAAAACTGATTATGTAGAGATACTGCTACATAGAAGATTCAATTGTGAATACAATTAGCAAAAACTTAAATTTCATTCTGTAGAGATACCTGTTGCATCCTACTTTTACTTGAATATCAGCAATCTACTCTCATTTTTTATCGGATATATAGCATCATACTATTTGGCTTTGAGAACCTGAAAAGATTAGATAATATAAAAAATAAGTAGTTTGTTTACTTATTTATAAACTTATTCCTCATAAAGCATCATAATTTTCATTAACTTATTCTTAAAGCTTCTTTTGGACAGAGCATGGTAAGCTATGTCTATATTTCCGTTCAGCTTATATGTTCTTATTTCCCACATCTAAGTAATTTATGAAAAAAAATACTCTTTTATAAGTAATTTATCCTAAAATAATCACTTTTGGTGATAACATTTGGCTTAATTATACCAGGAGGACGTGCTCCCGAGTATCTTGCGATGAATGAATCTGCGTTGTGCCCGGTAAAACAAATCTTTTTATATTTTGAGTTTTTTTTTACTTTGTTTTCAGATCATATTGTGCCAATGAGAACAAACATAAATAAAGAGTTTACAGACTTTAACACCTCATCTTTGTTGATCTTGAGTTTTATCCCAAAAATATGATCAGATGTATGAACTAAGACGATTCGCAACTAACGTTCCAGTAGTACTCGTGGGTACTAAATTAGGTACACTTTAAATTTACAATCCATATAATATCTTTATTTTTCATTTCAAGATTTCTTGAAAATAAGCATATTTTTCGGTTTTTACTACCAGATCTTTGTGATGATAGGGGATATTTAGCCGATCATATCGGTTCAAATGTCATTACATCTGCCCAGGTACTAAATTATATAAATATGTTAATAAATGTTGCTATTATAGGTAAAAAAGATATACATTTTTGGCGTTTTTTAGGGTGAGGAACTTAGAAAACAAATTGTTGCAGCTGCTTATATCGAATGCAGCTCGAAGACTCAACAGGTGAACAAATTGAACCAAAAACACTTGTATTGTATTTTGAGTTTTTGACAATTTTACCCTTGAATTTTATAAAATCGGTTTCTATTTTGGTTAATAATTTTACAATGTGAAAGCCGTTTTTCATACCGCGATCAAGGTGGTTCTTCAACCGCCAAGGCGGAAGGAGGTAGTGATGCAGAAAAGGCGTAGAACCTCTGATTGCTCGATTATGTAAGTTTCAAATAATTTTCATTTTAGCCCTTGTACTATTGTTTATTTACAATTAATTTAATAATAGTAACATGGCTAAATTGATAAGAAGTAATAGTTTAATGGCTATCTCCATAAAATGGTGGAAGTATTTCCACAAATTTAAGGAGGTAGAATTGGCCCATAACCTGTAACGCTATGCATTAAGAGTTGTACATTTGTTTTGACTTTGATTGTTGTACTTTTGGTTGGTGATGACAGGGGCATTATGTGCGGTGGTTGTGCTGCATAGGGATGAAACCGTGGGAAAATAATTCAAGTCGTCACCCAGGTATTAAATTATATAATTGCATGGTCCATGGGCAATAATGTCATTTTACATTTTGTTATTTGCTGACAGACACTACCCGAGGCAAAAGGCCTGATATAATGGCGGAACTCGAGAAGATGGTTAGTGAATGGCCTTTGGAGGTTATAAAGCATGGAAAAGATGAGGACAAAATGGTAATTTAATGTGTTATTATTGTCCTCAAGGACAAAATGGTAATTTGGTGTTAGTTGATGCTTTTTTCTGCTTTTCTTTTTCAGGCATTGGCTGCTGGTTTGCAACATGATATTCCTGCGATGATCGATAATCTTTCAGGGTTGGGTGTGAAGACGAATGTGAAAATGGGTGATTTGACAAAAATGCCCCTTTGAGAGTTAAAATTTGATGTTAAGGTACCCTACAATCGAAACTTGATTGTGTTTGGACTATTTGAAAAGGATAGTAATCGCAATTACAGATAATTTCCGGATAAAATAGATAACTGGTCAGTGTTTTTTTTTTTTAATTTCATAATTTAGTAAAATATATCGTATATTAGTATTAAGGACAACATTCAGGAAATAGCAACACGCTTTAGTATTCTTACCGATATAGTCAAGATACTTTATGTTTTATAGATAATATGAATGTATTCATGTTTCTTCACCAATAATAACAATTTATAACCGGAAACTTGTAAAATTTAATTTATATTTTACTCATAAGAGCAATATACTTATAATTCATTACCATATTAACAATTTGGATTTCTTTACCGGCAATAGCAACATCTAACAAATAAAGAACATTTTTCATATTGATAGGGAAACATAAGTACATTGCTATCGTGCGTAAAAGCATATAAGTTCGTTGCTATTATGGGTAATAAATGAATTATATTCCTATTATCCGTAAAGAAATGTAAGTATGTTGCTGTTACGGGTAACAAGAATAAAGTATGTTGCTATTCCCCACGATTTGTCTACTGTTAATGATTAGTTTTGTCTTGCAATTTGGCATACACAAGCAAGATAAGAATTTGTATTTTCTTATTGTATATTCTAAAGTAAACATCTTAATATATTTCATTTCACAGTGAAATTCGATTGGAAGGATTGGAGACAGTTGATTATCTACACAATATGAAGAACAGGGAGAGATATACAGAACAAGGGGATGCAATAACTTTTGAATCAGAAGTAATATTATTACCTTTTTTGTCACTTTATTTTTCTTTCCCAATGGTTATGCTTATTTTAGTGTCAATTTTAGGTTGATAGGATTTATCTAAACACACTAACAAAGAATGCAATTCTGGATCATGAAAAGAAACGCACATTTGTCATCCGCAAAGACGGAAGGGTAAAATGGTGATTTACTCGCTTACATTCAAACCTTAAGTTATAAAAATCTATCAACACACTGACTATTTGTGGGATATTACATTAGTGGTGTGAAATCCATGGGACAAGAAGGCAAAAGCTATGGCTGTTTTTGGGGATGATGAGTAGCAGCAAATGCTTTGTGTGGAGGCAGCAGCAATTGAAAAGCCTGTTACATTGAAGCCTGGTGGAGAATGGAAAGTGAGGCAAGAACTTTCAGCTGTTCCTTCAAGCTATTGCAGTGGACAACTTGATCCTAATAAAGTTGTCCAGAGTAGCTAAAGAAACACAGGCCCATCAAAATATCATGTACAGGTATGCATAGTCAATATTGCCTATAAATTGAAAACGTAGCTTATCTCCATGACCCGTGCATAGCACGGGTCGCACACTAGTTTAATCTTAAAAACTGATCTAAAATTCAGAATATCACATTATTTTACTTAAATACCCTTCCCAAATTAAATATTTAAATATTAGAACTAAACAAATCTAATTAGGAAAAAAATTGAAGTCGTATTCCTGTGCGCATTAAACCCTCCATCCCAAGTTGTCGTTTTTCTGGTCGTCCTCTTCTACATCGCAGGCAAGATCAACCTTTCTCTTTGTTTTTCGCTTACTGAAAATCTTGATTACCAGATTCACAATTATCCCTCCATCGCAAGTGAGCTCCTGTTTCAAGTTATCATCTTTGCTTTTAGTTTCCTGAAATCTTGATCAATCTGTAAAGGTATTCAAATAATTTATAAACGAATTACAAAAGAATTACAGATACGCTCATCTTAGTATGTGCAATTATGCAACTAAAGGTAACAACTTCAAATCAGTAACCTGGTTTCGCCATTCTACACTTTTATTCTTTCTCTTTCCTCCCTTATTATAAAACCTGACTGAATGTAGTAAGACATAAACTTTTTACTCATTTGCCATTCCCATGATTTCACTCATTGTTATTTGTTAGCAACCACTGCATATAAAGGAATGTGAATTACTTCAAGCAAGACGAAGATAGGTGCCAACAATAAAGCTTGTGCTAGGTTGTCCAATAAAACAGACACACGCGTAAACTGTTCCGTTTATATCTATTTGTAGATGTATTTCTACTTAAACGTCTTTATAGAATTAGATTAATTATTTAGGGTGAACAAGGAATATACAATTATTATGTTTAGTTATTTAAATGCCTCACAATTTATGACGTTAGGAACTAAAAGTTTTCATTTATTTGATCATTGCTGGTTAAGTCATAAGAAACAGTTTCTAGCTTTTGAGTAACTTACTATTGATTATGATGATCTAATTAATTATGTGCCAATAAGCAATTTGATACTATGATAGACCCTCCATATTTTGATAATAACTAACAGATTTACAAGTTAACAAACAATCAAGAAGAACAACTCTAACCAGAAAATATGATACCCAATTGCTAAATAATCTCAATGATAACCCACATTCGAGAGGGGGTACTCTCCAGGTTCTAGAAAGAACTTTACAAAATATTTTTCTGCTTCCCTTTCCCCACTAAAGATCCTAGTATATATAGCTAATAAAGGACAAGGAACAACCGTACAAAAATGATGCTCCCACAACTTGTCCTACCACTACGATAAATAAAAGACCAAACTGCCCCCAATCACCATTTGACACATCTGGGCAGGCTACCCAACCTGGGGCATTAGCCTTTGGGCTTCCTAACTCGTATACCCTAATGTAGGAGTTCATGGGCTTATCATTACCGGCGGCCCAAACTTTCACCTTGCCCTCAAGGTGAACTAAAGAATAGCTCCTTCCAGTACTCCTGTTCAAAAGCAGCAGCAAAAAGAGAGGCTTCCCAAAGGACAAGTTTTCTACTTTAACACCTTTGAATCCAGCCTCATGTGGATTAGTCAAATGTTGTCTACGAGGATTGATGCTTACAACCACCGCCTGATTCCCGTAAACTCTGGAAATCTGTTCTAAGCTTCTCTTTCCGGTATATATTCCTGTTTTTAGATACTCTTCTGCAGCATAAACAGCATCACTCCCGATAGAAATCTTATCTGCACCAGATCTGAAATATTCTGATGCAACTTCCAAACTAGAATAGTACCTGCCATTTCCATCGGTGAAATCTCTGATACCACCACCAACTGTGAGTGGTACAAAAACATTCTCAGATGTGTACTTCAATATCTGCAACATTGGCAATTCGCCCAGAGGGAAATCACGGAAACCGGTAATATTCAAAAAGCTAACCTCATCAGCCCCATCAAGGTAATACTGCCCAGCAAGTTCAAATGGCTTACCCAGGTTCCTGACTTCATTGTCTTTTGTCTGCTCTCTCACATCATACTGATCTCCCTTAGTCACAACAAGATCACCATTATCATTTGTTCTTACATCCAGACAAGCAATTACCCTCTTTGCAAGCTTTGTAGCCTTCCTTTCAAGTGGCTCCTTAGTCACGGAAGAATTTGGTAACAAGAACTTGCGTAGTGTAGAAAGACCAACATCTCCACTTTTTTCCACGTGAAATTGAACAGCATGTCCATTACCCCTCCTAACAGATGATATGAAGTCAATTCCATAGTTGCAGGTGGATGAAATCCACTTTATATTTTCTTCTGACAGGACAGCACGATAAGAATGGACAAAATATACATGGCGGTTTTCAATATCATCTAAAATAACAGAATCCTTTTCCATTGGCAAAGCAGTCCAGCCTATATGAGGCACTCTACAGCCATTACAAGAATCAAAATGCCCAACCACCCCAGGAATTAAACCAAGATATCGAATTGCATTTCTAATACTTTGGACATTGCCGGCACCGTAATCAAGCAGAGTCACCGCAGAATCGTCGCCTCCGACAGCGGAGGCACGGACAGAGAACTTCGGTGGAGATTTGAAACTAATGCTATTTCGGTGCAATTTCAGAGGCCACCTCCGTGAACCCAGGGAACCAGAAACGGCGATGAACTGCAATGAGCCGAGTGTTGGCGCTTCCATTTTCCCCTTCAAATGCTCGGCTAATTGAGCTTCTTGTGAGAGAAAGGCGTAGGTTGAGATAAATTTGGGGTTTGTGGTCTTGGGGAGAGGTCTCCGTTTACGAGTTAAGATCGCCATTGACGCCATTTTTGAAGGTTTGCCGATTGACAGGGATGAGGCGGAATTACAAATTGGTGAAGTCGTGGATTTAAGTGCACGTGGGTTTAATTTTTCTTTGACCTTCCGAGTGGGAGACGTAACTGATTTGATATTACCTGGGCTTGAATTAAAAGTTTTGCCCATCGAGTCCATATTCTGATTTGCTGATTTTGAGCCCATCGTGCTCTTTTTGGCCCATGTCAATTTTATAAACCCAATTTTGAGTTGACCTAGATGTCTTTCTCCAGATCCGTTATTTGACGGAGCCGTCATCATGACCACGTTTTGTTGATACTCTGTTTTCTCCCATCGCTGCTCGTCCCCCATTCGTGAAGAATTTTCTGGTGCCAGATTTCTACTCGATCCTCCCCAGTCTGAAATCGATCCCATCCTTCCGTTCTTTGATTGAAATCTCGTCAGCTGTGGTGGGGTTGGTGACGGTGGTGGCGGTTTGTAGCCATTGAACGAGGGTCTCTCCAACTTCCTCACACTCTGGTTTGAGCTTGCCTTGATCAGCACGGCAGCTTTGTTTCTCTTCTTGAACCCTAGAGCAGGTGGAGATGACAACTGAGGTGGCGGTGGAAGCTGTGATGTCGTCTTGGATTCCAAAGCCGACTCAGGAACTACCAATGGAACTTCTTCTTCATCATCGGATGGTGGTGGCGTGTCACTGCTGTCATGTGAGAAGGAGCACAAGTTTCCTCTCAAACAGAGCCCTCTCTGAAAGAAGATACAAGCAACTACTTGTTTGGGTGTACCATACAGACCATGAGGTGGTGAAGGTGCCGGAGGCGATGTCGACGTTGGCGCCGTCGGTGGTGGTGACCAGCTGTTGTCAAGGACGTCTTCATCACCCTCTTGCAAGGTGGGGTGGTTTCCTCTTCCAGTGAGAATGCCTTTCTTCTCCAAGAGCTGATCCATCTTCTTAAGTGTTTCCTTCATCATCTGTATTAATCCTCCATACTCTTGCTTCATGTTATCAAACCTTCTTGTTATATTTTCTTCCCCAGCATCAACTGCTCTGATACCATTTGATAGACCCTCCATATTTTGATAATAACTAACAGATTTACAAGTTAACAAACAATCAAGAAGAACAACTCTAACCAGAAAATATGATACCCAATTGCTAAATAATCTCAATGATAACCCACATTCGAGAGGGGGTACTCTCCAGGTTCTAGAAAGAACTTTACAAAATATTTTTCTGCTTCCCTTTCCCCACTAAAGATCCTAGTATATATAGCTAATAAAGGACAAGGAACAACCGTACAAAAATGATGCTCCCACAACTTGTCCTACCACTACGATAAATAAAAGACCAAACTGCCCCCAATCACCATTTGACACATCTGGGCAGGCTACCCAACCTGGGGCATTAGCCTTTGGGCTTCCTAACTCGTATACCCTAATGTAGGAGTTCATGGGCTTATCATACTAGCACCAACAAAACTAGTCATTAGTTTGTATTGTACAATAGAAATTACTTATATGATTATAAACCCTCATTTCTTGGTTGTTAAACAACTTTCTCAAAAACACATCCAGCAAAAAACGATTATCAAACAATAAAATGTTGGAACGAAGCTTCTGGTTTATTGAGGATCGCTACCCTAAATGTCATGCAAGGAAAAAAGACATGTGAAACATAAATAAAAATTGTATCTTACCAGGGAGCTTTCGATGGAGGTATTGATATCCCCCACAGAAAAAATGTTTGTTGGATTTAGCAAAGATGGTAAGCAAGTTGCTCCTGTGAATATTTCTCCTATATTAGGATATAGAAGCTGAATTTAAGTCTAAAAACTGTGATTTTGATGTATCTTACCATATGCTCGGTACTTGCAGCTTCAACTTCCTCGTTAAACGTGCCAACCCATACCCTTTGGTGTTTCTCGTATATATGAGCTCCCAACGACCGTTCGACTATGGGACGACCCCTTTGAATCATGAAGATGGTATCTTCATCAACTGGTTGACTCCTCCTTCCGGGTCAAGAACCATGCTAGCTCCGAGTCTGACCTGGCACAGTGTCATCTCCATTGGCGGTGGGGTAGAAACCGCTGATACAACGGTGGCAAAAATATCACTGCTTGTGATTTAATCATCTGTGCAACTATTATCCATCTTTAAATAAAGAAATGAGGTTCTTGAAGAATCTGATGAAATAGGTGAAATGAGGATCTTGAGAGAGAAACCAAAACAACAAATATTCGTTTTGGAGAGAGAAAATAATACCCAGCCCTTTTTTTATCATTTGGGAAGGTTATTTAAGTAAAATAAGGTGTTATTTTGAATTTTGGATCAGTATATAAGATTAAATTATTTTAGTCCGAATTAAAATTAATTTTTGGATGTATATGTGAATTTTATTATTTTAGACGGATACATACGTAATTTTGAATTTTATAAGGATATAGAGGTAATTTTTAAAGTTTATAAGGACATGAATGAAATTTATATAAAAAAGGTAATAAATATATTTTTCACTGCAGGGGCAATGGAGTCCGAAAGAATTAATGGAGTTGCTTCAGAGCCCTCCTTTCCGCCAACAAGTAGATTCTTTTACTTATGTAAGGATCACTTCCTTTCTTGGTTGGAATTGGAATTCAAATCCATTCCATTCCGGCATTTGGTTGCAAAAGAGTATTGGAATCCACAGTTTCTTTTCGTTGGTGGATTTCAGCATTCAATCCTAAAACCCATGGAATTCAATTCCAAGCATCTCATTCTTGTTTTTTTTTAGAAATAGCCAATTTTAAATATATAAATTATGTTTTATGCATAAATAAAAATAGATAATAAAAAACTGTAATATAGAAATTAACCAAAGGTCGATTTATATGTTTTTGCAAGTATTTATTTATAAATTTCAAATGTGTATTTGTAACAAAGTCAACAAAAAATGATTTTTATCATTTGTTATATACGTTTCAAATCCTTACAGGTTTAGAAAGCAAATAGATTTTATAAAAAGGAATGGAATTGAATTCCATTCTTCAGACAAATTTCAATTCCAATTCTCATTCCTTCCTAACATTTTGAGAACCAAATGCTCCCTTAAGTTGATTATCATTAATGTGGTCTACACAGGTGCTCAAGACTGGTCAAATAGATTTGACTCAATTTGGAGTTGACCCAAGTAAATGTAAGCACGAAAATCTAGGTTAAAAACCATCATATTAATTACTTAATGATTAAATAAAACCACTTTATAAAAAATAATCAAAATAACAACACATTTGACAATTCTAACTGTTTCCCCTTTACAGACAAGTTCACGGTGCTGTCTTTTCTCGAGGCTCTTGAAGATTCCATTGCCAAAACATCTAATTCCGATGAGCCAATGCAAGATGCCGATGACTCGTTATTGAAACAATGTAATGGAATCTGTTGGGAAGAAGGAGGAGTGTTTATTGATTAACTGAGGAGTGGTACAATGTTTCAAGTTCTTGCATGGCTATTTATAGCCAAGTCTATTACCTACCAACTAATTTAAAACATTTATTTGACTTTGAATACTTCAAACTTCCAGAATTCTAACACAAGATGTGGTAAGAACTTATGTAAGCATCTAGAAACATTAAATTCTAAATTATTATTTATCATTTTCCCCCTTAATTCAGAATCTTCAAACCTTCTTGACTCCAATCAAGATTCTCATCTCTTCGTGTTTTGTCTTCGCTAATGCTTTGGTAAGGATATCTGCTTTTTGCTCCTTACTACAAACATGATGTACTGTAATCTCTCCATTTTCAACACATTCTCTAATCAAGGTAGGAGAAATACTCATACATCATAAAGACATAGACATTAAAATGTCTCACTCATGTCACACAATTTATCAACACTAAGATTAGAAATCCAGAATTAACAAAATATTATAAACAAATATCGAGTTTCACTCACGCCTTCTCTAAATTTGTTATTTAACTCTCGACACTTTGGTCACGCAAGACCCGTTTCAGTTGTCTCATCACCACAACCGATTTCAATTTCTCCGAAAGCTCGTTTATCTCTACTCCCATTTCAAAACACACATTAGGTTTTTTTTTTTTTTTTTTTTTTTTTTTTTTTTTTACCCAATATACAACTTACAATTCTCAACCAAGAATGGTTCCTCTTCATCCCAGTCCAACAACATACCTCACGTTGTTTCTCTCGATGTACTCACTTATTATATCATCTCTTATGTGGACAATCCACATCATATTCTCAATAAATCATTAACTCTATTAAACTCGATAATTTATTATCAAATAAATTCTCAACACAACCATATATATTCCTTCTGACACACCATCAGTAAGGATTTTCTTCTCGTCATTTCTCCCTCGTTATCATCTCAATCTCCAATTCATCAGAATGACATAGAATAGGTGATATATACAACTCACCGAAATCTCTACACATGGCTCAAAATAATAAATCTGACACCGCAATCTCTACAATGGGATCATATCTCATTATCCGATTTACTAAGAAAAATATAACTCAACATTATTATAGCAATATCTACTATTCATCGTCTCATACGAAAAATAGTTTTGTCATCTCGACATTCACACATTTATCTCATTGGCAGTAATCAATTTGATTGCTAAGGAACGAATCCTATCAATCACAACCACAATTACATTCATCCTCTTTTAACTCATATCTTCTCATCATATATTTATAAAACTCTATCTCGTTCAACATGTAAGGAATCTCACACATCCTCAACAAAACTGCATGATAAACATACTTACTCACAACAACACTTCTCAACAGTATTATTCACTGTATCATCTCACAGTACCCCCATACTGTTACTCGGCCTCTAATTCATCCCCTTCTCAACCCACAAGGTTTCAAGCCACACAAGTTTACCGCTACGTTCATATCTATCCATACGCAAGGATAGTACATGTCTCATTACTCCACATCATCATAAAGTACATACCTGTCTATAGACAAGCACAACACTGCGCCACCATCCTGCCTCAGCTCATGGTACTCCCGTACCCTCCTCTAGTTTCACCACTCAACGCTGTATCACGGTATCTCATACCGTCCTCTGATCAAATCATGGTACCTCGTACCATTCTCTAGTTTCAATCCATCTTCTGTTTGACTCTGGCGGGTCTCCTCTACGATCTCAAGCCATATAGACTCACCGTCACTCCTCCTTTTGTTTGAGTCACAAATATCCTCACTACTCTAACGACAAGGTGCTCATCATGTGGTTTCACATAATATGTGGTCTCAACCTCAACTACTCAATATGTGACCCCACAGAACATGTGGTCTCAATCACATTGATTTGTTATGTGGTCCCACAAAGTAGGTGGTCTCATCCACTTTGCTCGATATGTGGCCCCACAAAATGTGTGGTCTCAACCACTTTGCTCGATATGTGGCCCCACAACATATGTGGTCTCAACCATATTTACTCAATATGTGGCCCCACAACATATGTGGTCTCAACCACATTTACTCGATATGTGGCCCCACAACATATGTGGTCTCAACCACATTTACTCGATATTTGGCCCCACAACATATGTGGTTTCAACCACAAAAATACTCGTGTACAGAAATCTCATCACATCTGTGAAACAACAAGCAACATATATATATATATATATATATATATATATATATATATATATATATATATATATATATATATATATATATATATATATATATATATATATATATATATATATATATATATATATATATATATATATACACAACATCAAAAGATTTATATATTTTTCACCGTGTATATTCTCATTATACATACTTCTCCATGGTTGTTAAATACTCGTTAATCAACCACATATATTCTCAATTATATATAATCACAAAACACTCGTTATGTGATATGTAAATCTTACCTCAAGTGGACACGAGATTCTCATCTCGATATCGGTTACTACATTTTATAATAGCAGTTCTCTAACACATGTATTATCAACAATTAAACACATATACTCGTTACATCTAACATTTTAAGTAAATTACTTACATACCTCATAGCAACGTAATCTTATTTTCTCATTAGCTGAAACCTGCATACTTCGGATCTCAACTCTCGAGTGTACTCGACTACACTCACATATCTTAACTCATTGCTCATGCTCAGCTTATACTCATACTCTTCCTCATCATTGGTTGGAATTTCGCCTCAACCGAGATCTCATTTCATCTTCAACTGGAACTTCACCATCAGCCAGAAACTCGTTTCATCATCGGCTGGAATCTCTCCATCAGCTGGAATCTCGCTATCAGTTGGAATCGTATCTAGTCATCAGGTGGAATCTCGCCTCAATTAGTATCTCATCTCATATTCAGTTGACATCTCATTATCAACTGAAGTTCTTGTCTCCTCGTTAGCTGATATCTCATATCAACCAAAATCTCGTCTCATCATCCTCTGTAGGTCCAACAAATTGTGACCAATTTCTCAACTCATTCTTCATCTGACTCAATACCTGTATTCACACAAAAACATAACAAATAATAAATATAACAGAAGACTTATACTCAACTCATACTCTAACATCTACAGCAGTATCTTTTCTAAGCATGTGATAGGGGCTCTCTCCTCCTTGGTTCAAGTCTAGGACTCTATACTCAAAGACCTAGTTCACTTAAACCATGCTCTGATACCAACTTGTAACACCCGGTTTCTCATACAAAGTACACCCAAAATTTTTCAACAATTTACACATCAAAATGGGTATACTTGTAATCAAAGCACGGATCAACATGTTATCATCACAATAATTACATAAAAGGTCCTTAAAATCTTAATCAGGCATTACAAATAAATATACTTCAATTAAAAGGACAGGCTCTAAGTTGTCCATATTTCTTTATCACATGCCTTCCCCTATCACTGCTACAGATACCTGCAAAAACGACAAACAACTCAAGTGTAAGCTATTAAAGCTTAGTGAGTAATCTCAATCACAGTCCATAATCTCTCCCAGTAAGCTCTCTCATCATTCTCCTTTGCCAGTCTCATTAGCAATTATTCACTTCCTCTTACTCTGAAATCTGCAAACTTATTAGCTTTACAAACACCAGCTAATTAGTAATAATGTTAAATCAAAATTAAGTATCACAACTGATACTACTCATAAACTCAATCACACACATACTCAGATATACTTATTTCACAATCAATTATACTCAATTATAACACCAATCATGTTTGTAGCAATCAAACTCAAAGACTCTTTAACTCACTCATTCTAGCATATACTCAACTTTTATACTCAGTATAGATTATAACTCGTCTCTTGTTATCCATAGATAACAGAAGTACTCTAACTCTAAGCTAACACAATATCAACATAACACACATATATATTCAACATGTATATACAACAAGGTATAACTCTTACTCAAGTATTCAGAAGTACTTATCTGATATCGGCTTAGTACATGGAACCCCCAATTTACGCGTACCGGGCTCCTGTCCTCTAGACTTGGTTATATTACCATAGTCTAAATCAATTCTCCAATATACACAATTATCTCAACAACATCTGTCTCAAAGATGTATGAATCAAAAGAGGAAATTGGAGGATAAACGGTAAATATCAACTTCATATTTACCGAAACCCCCAATTCCGCGGTTCTACTCATTCAACCGTAGAAACTCGACAATACTCTCACCAATAACTCTAAAGGCATCCACTAACAATCTACTAACAACATATATAACAATATATAACAAAATCACGAAATCAAAGTTAGGGTTTCAAAACCCCCAAAATTAAGAAATCACTCACCTCGACAAATTAGGAATCGAGAACGCGTTTACGGGGTTAGATTGAAGTCTCCCCACGGTTCCTTATGCATCTCCTGGTTCAATTTGGCAGCAAATCGCCCCTTTTTGCTCTAAAATCGCGTTTTGTTATGTTTTTCCCGAAATGAGGGTTTGCTGCGTAATAACCCCATCAGACGCGACCCGCGGCGCGCCCTTTTTAAAACCCGCGGCGCGCGTTACCAAAACACGACTCGTGCTCCGAAAACCTGACCCGTGTAAGTTACGGTGTGGCTTCAGTGATAAAAACCCAACTCACTCACCGCGACGCGACCTCATAAAACCTGCGGCACGCAATCGAACACGACCCGTGCTTATAAAGAACGACCCGTGTAACTTACTGCAGACCCAAAACAATCACAAAAGTCTCCTACACGACCCGTGTGACCCTAACACGACCCGTGTAACATCTTTTAACAGTTTTAAAGGATTAAACTCCTTCCAGATGAGTTTCTAATCACTCGAACTCATACAACAATCTAACTAATCTTAATCACAACAAGATTAGTATATAATAAGGTTTCAACCTCTTCCCACTCATCAAACAACTCATAACTCAAAGGCAATCACAAATGATCGTCACACCCTTACTCTAAACACTTTTATATAAAACCACACCGACTATTAGGTAATAACTCTACTTACCTTAATAATCATCTCAAAATTGAAAATGGATCTTACAAGTTCTCACCTCCTTCAAAAGATTCCGTCCTCGGAATCTCTTAGAATAGGCATCGCTTATACAACCACCTCATCACTGCAATCACACATTAGTGATATTATCCTCTCGTTAGCTCATATGACATATACATATTGTCACGTCTCATTTACTCATAAAATAGGTAACGCCACTATCATCTTCATAAGATGATCTCTATAGTCATATTGATTATTATCATTGCCACGTAGGCAAATCCTTACTCTTTTTAGAACATACCTTTTTTTTTGCTTTATCGACAATCAGGTGTCTCACCTTACTCCTCAAGTGATATTTCAATCACTATCCTCATTTATAGACACTCATATTTATGGCTCACATCAAGTCATATTCTCAGTAGACCATCCATTCTATTTGTATTACTAATCTTAATTAACTATTTAGAATTCAACTTCCATTTCAAATCTCATTGAAATGATTTACTCTAACTCAATAAGAAAAACGGTCTCACCGTTTACAACTCATACTCTCTCAATTCATTCTTCCAAATCCAACATACCAGTTACGATTTCTCCTATTAACACATTCTCAGCGATCAAGGTAAGAGAAATACTCATACAGCATAAAGACATAGACATTAAAATGTCTCACTCATGTCACACAATTTATCAACACTAAGATTAGAAATCCAGAATTAACAAAATATTATAAACAAATCTAGAGTTTCACTCACGCCTTCTCTAAATTTGTTATTTAACTCTCGACACTTTGGTCACGCAAGACCCGTTTCAGTTGTCTCATCACCACAACCGATTTCAATTTCTCCGAAAGCTCGTTTATCTCTACTCCCACTTCAACACACACATTAGGTTTTTTTTTACCCAATATACAACTTACAATTCACAACCAAGAATGGTTCCTCTTCATCCCAGTCCAACAACATACCTCACGTTGTTTCTCTCGATGTACTCACTTATTATATCATCTCTTACGTGGACAATCCACATCATATTCTCAATAAATCATTAACTCTATTAAACTCGATAATTTATTATCAAATAAATTCTCAACACAACCATATATATTCCTTCTGACACACCATCAGTAAGGATTTTCTTCTCGTCATTTCTCCCTCGTTATCATCTCAATCTCCAATTCATCAGAATGACATAGAATAGGTGATATATACAACTCACCGAAATCTCTACACATGGCTCAAAATAATAAATCTGACACCGCAATCTCTACAATGGGATCATATCTCATTATCCGATTTACTAAGAAAAATATAACTCAACATTATTATAGCAATATCTACTATTCATCGTCTCATACGAAAAATAGTTTTTTCATCTCGACATTCACACATTTATCTCATTGGCAGTAATCGATTTGATTGCTAAGGAACGAATCCTATCAATCACAACCACAATTACATTCATCCTCTTTTAACTCATATCTTCTCATCATATATTTATAAAACTCTATCTCGTTCAACATGTAAGGAATCTCACACATCCTCAACACAACTGCATGATAAACATACTTACTCACAACAACACTTCTCAACAGTATTATTCACTGTATCATCTCACAGTACCACCATACTGTTACTCGGCCTCTAATTCATCCCCTTCTCAACCCACAAGGTTTCAAGCCACACAAGTTTACCGCTACGTTCATATCTATCCATACGCAAGGATAGTACATGTCTCATTACTCCACATCATCATAAAGTACATACCTGTCTATAGACAAGCACAACACTGCGCCACCATCCTGCCTCAGCTCATGGTACTCCCGTACCCTCCTCTAGTTTCACCACTCAACGCTGTATCACGGTATCTCATACCGTCCTCTAATCAAATCATGGTACCTCGTACCATTCTCTAGTTTCAATCCATCTTCTGTTTGACTCTGGCGGGTCTCCTCTACGATCTCAAGCCATATAGACTCACCGTCACTCCTCCTTTTGTTTGAGTCACAAATATCCTCACTACTCTAACGACAAGGTGCTCATCATGTGGTTTCACATAATATGTGGTCTCAACCTCAACTACTCAATATGTGACCCCACAGAACATGTGGTCTCAATCACATTTATTTGTTATGTGGTCCCACAAAGTAGGTGGTCTCATCCACTTTGCTCGATATGTGGCCCCACAAAATATGTGGTCTCAACCACTTTGCTCGATATGTGGCCCCACAACATATGTGGTCTCAACCATATTTACTCAATATGTGGCCCCACAACATATGTGGTCTCAACCACATTTACTCGATATGTGGCCCCACAACATATGTGGTCTCAACCACATTTACTCGATATGTGGCCCCATAACATATGTGGTCTCAACCATATTTACTCGATATGTGGCCCCACAACATATGTGGTCTCAACCACATTTACTCAATATTTGGCCCCACAACATATGTGGTTTCAACCACAAAAATACTCGTGTACAGAAATCTCATCACATCTGTGAAACAACAAGCAATATATATATATATATATATATATATATATATATATATATATATATATATATATATATATATATATATATATATATATATAAATACATATATATATATATATATATATATATATATATATATATATATATATATATATATATATATATATATATATACAACATCAAAAGATTTATATATTTTTCACCGTGTATATTCTCATTATACATACTTCTCCATGGTTGTTAAATACTCGTTAATCAACCACATATATTCTCAATTATATATAATCACAAAACACTCATTATGTGATATGTAAATCTTACCTCAAGTGGACACGAGATTCTCATCTCGATATCGGTTACTACATTTTATAATAGCAGTTCTCTAACACATGTATTATCAACAATTAAACACATATACTCGTTACATCTAACATTTTAAGTAAATTACTTACATACCTCATAGAAACCTGCATACTTCGGATCTCAACTCTCGAGTGTACTAGACTACACTCACATATCTTAACTCATTGCTCATGCTCATCTTATACTCATACTCTTCCTCATCATTGGTTGGAATTTCGCCTCAACCCAGATCTCATTTCATCTTCAACTGGAACTTCACCATCAGCCAGAAACTCGTTTCATCATCGGCTGGAATCTCTCCATCAGCTGGAATCTCGCTATCAGTTGGAATCGTATCTAGTCATCAGGTGGAATCTCGCCTCAATTAGTATCTCATCTCATATTCAGTTGACATCTCATTATCAACTGAAGTTCTTGTCTCCTCGTTAGCTGATATCTCATATCAACCAAAATCTCGTCTCATCATCCTCTGTAGGTCCAACCAATTGTGACCAATTTCTCAACTCATTCTTCATCTGACTCAATACCTGTATTCACACAAAAATATAACAAATAATAAATATAACAGAAGACTTATACTCAACTCATACTCTAACATCTACAGCAGTATCTTTTCCAAGCATGTGATAGGGGCTCTCTCCTCCTTGGTTCAAGTCTAGGACTCTATACTCAAAGACCTAGTTCACTTAAACCATGCTCTGATACCAACTTGTAACACCCGGTTTCTCATACAAAGTACACCCAAAATTTTTCAACAATTTACACATCAAAATGGGTATACTTGTAATCAAAGCACGGATCAACATGTTATCATCACAATAATTACATAAAAGGTCCTTAAAATCTTAATCAGGCATTACAAATAAATATACTTCAATTAAAAGGACAGGCTCTAAGTTGTCCATATTTCTTTATCACATGCCTTCCCCTATCACTGCTACAGATACCTGCAAAAACGACAAACAACTCAAGTGTAAGCTATTAAAGCTTAGTGAGTAATCTCAATCACAGTCCACAATCTCTCCCAGTAAGCTCTCTCATCATTCTCCTTTGCCAGTCTCATTAGCAATTATTCACTTCCTCTTACTCTGAAATCTGCAAACTTATTAGCTTTACAAACACCAGCTAATTAGTAATAATGTTAAATCAAAAATAAGTATCACAACTGATACTACTCATAAACTCAATCACACACATACTCAGATATACTTATTTCACAATCAATTATACTCAATTATAACACCAATCATGTTTGTAGCAATCAAACTCAAAGACTCTTTAACTCACTCATTCTAGCATATACTCAACTTTTATACTCAGTATAGATTATAACTCGTCTCTTGTTATCCATAGATAACAGAAGTACTCTAACTCTAAGCTAACGCAATATCAACATAACACACATATATATTCAACATGTATATACAACAAGGTATAACTCTTACTCAAGTATTCAGAAGTACTTATCTGATATCGGCTTAGTACATGGAACCCCCAATTTACGCGTACCGGGATCCTGTCCTCTAGACTTGGTTATATTACCATAGTCTAAATCAATTCTCCAATATACACAATTATCTCAACAACATCTGTCTCAAAGATGTATGAATCAAAAGAGGAAATTGGAGTATAAACGGTAAATATCAACTTCATATTTACCGAAACCCCCAATTCCGCGGTTCTACTCATTCAACCGTAGAAACTCGACAATACTCTCACCAATAACTCTAAAGGCATCCACTAACAATCTACTAACAACATATATAACAATATATAACAAAATCACGAAATCAAAGTTAGGGTTTCAAAACCCCCAAAATGAAGAAATCACTCACCTCGACAAATTAGGAATCGAGAACGCGTTTACGGGGTTAGATTGAAGTCTCCCCACGGTTCCTTACGCATCTCCTGGTTCAATTTGGCAGCAAATCGCCACTTTTTGCTCTGAAATCGCGTTTTGTTATGTTTTTCCCGAAATGAGGGTTTGCTGCGTAATAACCCCATCAGACGCGACCCGCGGCGCGCCCTTTTTAAAACCCGTAGCGCGCGTTACCAAAACACGACTCGTGCTCCGAAAACCTGACCCGTGTAAGTTACGGTATGGCTTCAGTGATAAAAACCCAACTCACACACCGCGACACGACCTCATAAAACCTGCGGCACGCAATCGAACACGACCCGTGCTTATAAAGCACGACCCGTGTAACTTACTGCAGACCCAAAACAATCACAAAAGTCTCCTACACGACCCGTCTGACCCTAACACGACCCGTGTAACATCTTTTTAACAGTTTTAATGGTTTAAACTCCTTCCAGATGGGTTTCTAATCACTCGAACTCATACAACAATCTAACTAATCTTAATCACAACAAGATTAGTATATAATAAGGTTTCAACCTCTTCCCACTCATCAAACAACTCATAACTCAAAGGTAATCACAAATGATCGTCACACCCTTACTCTAAACACTTTTATATAAAACCACACCGACTATTAGGTAATAAATCTACTTACCTTAATAATCATCTCAAAATTGAAAATGGGTCTTACATAACAGGTGGTACCTTTTGTTTTGTTATCTCAGTCAGGAGTCGACGCAAGCAGATACCTTCACAAGCTGCCTGAGTTGCAGCCATAAATTCAGCTTCACATGAGGACAATGCCACAACTCTCTGTTTCTGAGATGCCCATGTGACCAACTTACCATTCACATAGAATGCCATTCCTCCTGTGCTTTTTCTGTCATTCACATCATTTGCTAGATCGCTATCTGAGTAACCTGTGACGTTTAATCTGCTTTATCCTTTTGTGTAAGTCAAACCATGATCGAGAGTGCCTTTCACATATCTTAGTATTCCCTTTACTGCTTGTAGATGCTGTTCAGTTGGCTTCTCCATGAACCGACTAACTAATCCAACTACAAATGAGATATCAGGGCGTGTATGAGTCAAGTATCTTAAACCTCCGACTATACTTCTATACTCGGTGGGGTTCACTAATTCTCCTTCTCCTTCTTTGGTAAACTTCAGTTTGTGCTCCATTGGACTCTTAGTGGGGTTGCAGTCCATCATTCGAGTCTTCTTTAAGATGCTTTTGGCATAAGCTTCTTGCTTCAGTGTTATACCTGTTTCCTTTTGGCTTACTTCAATTCCCAAATAATAGGTTAGAAGTCCAAGATCACTCATCTCAAACTTGGCTTTCATATCTGTTTTGAAAGCTTGAATACTCTTGTGACAACTTCCAGTTACTAATAAATCATCAACATAAACTCCGATGATTAAGACATTTTCACCTTCATTCTTCGTGTAAACAGAGTATTCTTGAGCACATCTGGAAAACCGCAAGCTTTTCAAATACTTATCTAAGCAAGCATTCCATGCCCTTGGTGCTTGTTTTAGACCGTACAATGCTTTTGATAGTTTGTACACTTTCTTGATTTCATCCTTCTTCGTGTACCCTTCAGGTTGAGACACATACACCTCTTCTTCTAGAGTGCCATTCAGAAAAGCTGATTTCATGTCAAGATGATGTACACGCCATCCATTTGAGCCTGCGAGAGCTAGGATGACGCGTACAATTTCGATCCTGGCCACTGGTGCATAGACTTCGTCATAATCAACTCCACGTTTTTGGACGTACCCTTTTGCCACAAGCCTCGCTTTATACTTCACAATCTTTCTGCTTGGATCTCGTTTCACTTTGTACACCCATTTTAACCCTATAGCTTTGCGATCCTTAGAGAGATCGACCAAACTCCAAGTCTTGTTCTTCTCAATTGATGCTAATTCAGCATTCATAGCTTCAATCCACACTTTTATCTTAATTACTTCCGTGTACGAGACTGGCTCGTCATCATTGCGAATCATCATTAATTCTTCAATTTCTTCAGTTTGGTCGTATAAGTCTGTGAATAAGCGGAATCGTTTGGGAGCACCACCTCCTGTGGAGCTTGAGGCGGAGCTTGGAGACGGAATTGGGGAATTTTGGGTGATCGGTGAATTGGGTGTATCCGATAAGTTGATGGGTATATTTTGTGAGTTTATCGGGGAGTCTTGTGGAGAGTTTATGGGCTGGAAACTTTCTTCGGTCTGATCACTGTCACTTTGTGGAGACCCAAGATTTTGTTCCGGTGTTCGTGGTTCCGAATCAGAATCTTCAATGTACAAGTTGTCTAGGTTAAAACCTTCAACGGTGAAGCTCATACCTGGTGTGGCTTTAATTTTTGAACTCTTCTCCCACACCCAACCTTCTTGTTCTTCGAAAACCACATCTCTACTCACATATATCTTTCCGGTGTCCGGATCAACCAATCTATATGCCTTTGATCCCTTCTCAACTCCCAGATGAACCAATCGCTTATTTCTTTCATCTAGTTTTGTCAGGTGGACTTTGGAGACTTTCATACGTGCAACACAACCAAACACCCTAAGATGTTCAACATGTGGCTTTCTCCCTGTCCACATCTCGTATGGAGTTGTGTCTTTCATTGCTTTCGTGTGAGCGCTGTTTAGAACATAAACATAGTGATTCACAGCTTCACCCCATAACGTGCCTGGCATTTTCATGGTTTTCAAATTACACCTAACCATCTCCAATACCGTTCGATTTCTTCTCTCCACCACCCCATTTTGCTGTGGAGAATATGGGGATGTGTAATGTCTTTCCAACCCTGTTTCCCTGTAGTATGTGGTGAATTCTTTCGACCTAAATTCACCACCACGATCAGTTCTGAAAACTTTCATCTTCTCCCCGGTTTCAACTTCTACTAAGCTCCTGAAGTTCTTAAAGACTTGAAGAGCTTCATCTTTTGTCTTTAGAAGATAAACCCACATAACTCTGCTATAGTCATCAACTAAAAACATAAAGTACCTATTGCCAAATGGTGTAGGGGGTGATACTGGGCCGCACAAATCGCCATGAATTAGTTCAAGCTTCTTCTTTGCTCTAAAATTCGTGTGTGTAGGGAATGGACTCCTTGTCTGTTTTCCCACGAGGCACCCTTCACAAGGTTGTTGAGGAATGTTTAGTTTTGGCATTCCTTTAACCAGCTTCTTCTCCACCATGTATTTCATTGAATTAAAATTTATATGACCCATTCTCATATGCCACAACCATGTTGGATCACCTATTCGAGCGGTTAGACACATCGATTACTTCTTCCAACTCTATCTTGTACAGTAGATTTGGAGATCTTCTAACCTTCATCAACAACTTCCCTGTTGCATCACGGACCCATAAGAATGGATCTTTGATCATGATTTCATCACCACCCTCTGCTAACTGTCCCAAACTTATGATGTTGCTACATAAGTCTGGAATGTAATAGACTTCATTAAGCTTTCGATGTTCACTATTCTTACATTGAAATACGACTGAACCTTTGCCTTCGATCTTTACCTTTGATTCGTTTCCAAACTTCACGTAGCCATGAACAGTCTGATTCAAGTCAAGAAACTTATCTTTATCACCGGTCATGTGATTACTGGCTCCTGTGTCGAGATACCAGATACTTGATCGCTTCACCTCATCATCTTGTGTTCTCAACTCTGGGAATACATTTTCTTCATTTAAGAAAACTTTACCATTTTCAAACGAAGCTAACAATAGTGCTGGCTCATTGACATCTTGTTCGCGAATCAAGTTGCTTTCTTGTCTTCTTTCACGTCTTGGGTTTGTACATTCTGCTGCATAGTGGCCGAATTCTTGACAATTGTAGCATTGGACCCTACTTTTATCTTGATTATTTAAAGTGCTACGGCCTCCATCTTTCTGGTAGTGTGATCCACCTCTGCCACGACCACTACGACCACCACGACCACTGCTGTTTCCTCCTCTTCCTCTGCCTCTGCCTCGCGAACCTCAAAATCCGCCACGATTTGATTTAGACTTGGAGTCACCGTCTCCCTTCTTCTTATTTCTCTCTGACCACTCTTGGTGTGTCAAGAAAAGTTTTCGATCATCACTATCACCATGGCCTCTCATTCGTTCTTCATGTGCTTTGAGCCTTCCGATCACTTCTTCCACAGTCATATTGTCTAGATCTCCAAATTGCTCAAGTGTTGAGGCGATTTGGAGAAATCTGCTTGGTACTGCCCTTAACAACTTCTTTACCACATACGACTCCTCCACCGTGTCTCCCAATGCTCGTATGGTACTTACAATATTGTTCACCTTCACAGCGAACTCATCCACTCCTTCTGATTCCTTCATGTTCAGTGATTCAAACTCAGCCTTTAGAGTTTGAATTCTAGCGGTCCTCACTCTTTCTTCTCCCATAAACTGTGTCTTCAAGGCTTCCCATGCTTCCTTGGATGTTTTCTTTTCTGCCAATCCAAGTAGCAAATCTTCTGGAATGCTCTGATAGATGGCCGCGAGAGCCATCTTGTCTTTCTTCACATCTACTGCGGTGTTTGTTGTTCGTGGCTCAACAGCATCCCACACACCTTAGGCTTGCATGAACACTTTCATCTTGATCACCCATGCAGCACAATTCGTTCTTGACAACATCGGATAGTGGAGGGTGACCTGTCCATCCTTTTCAACATTATTTCCTGCCATCTTTTCTCGAGATTGGTACTTGGGCATAAACAAGAATATAGCCTTTTTTAAAATATGGGGGCCAAAAGACAATTTTCTGAAGTTTTAGGAGGTAAAATGAACTTTTTCAGAAGTTCGGGGTTGAAACTAAACTTTTTCGGAAGTTCTGGGGCTAAAATGAACTTTTTTTAGAAGTTCTGGGTCTAAAATGAGCTTTTTCAGAAGTCCGGGGGCTAAAATGAACTTTCACAGAAGTTCTGGGTCTAAAATGAACTTTTTCAGAAGTTCAGGGGCTAAAATGAACTTTTTCGGATTGCTACAGTGACCGGTTGCTACAGTGTCGGATCGGACTGATAAAGTATCAGATCGGGCTGCTACAGTATAGGATCGGACTGCTACAGTATCGGACTGCTACAGTATCGTCTTCTCCGGCGAACTGCTACAGTCTCCGATGGATACACTATCGTCTTCTCCGGCGGATTTGGTCACTATTCCGGCCAAATTTTCCGGTGGTCGAAAAATCACAAAAAAATATATTCCGAATCCTGGAAACGAGACCTTTCCAATGGTGTGCTCGGAAATTGATTTAGAGACAAAAAAATTTTGACCGAAAAAACAAGTGGCTGCCCAGATTTGCTCTTAAACCAAGTGTTGGGAAGAAGGAGGAGTGTTTATTGATTAACTGAGGAGTGGTAAAATGTTTCAAGTTTTTGCATGGCTATTTATAGCCAAGTCTATTACCTACCAACTAATTTAAAACATTTATTTGACTTTGAATACTTCAAACTTCCAGAATTCTAACACAAGATGTGGTAAGCACTTATGTAAGCATCTAGAAACATTAAATTCTGAATTATTATTTATCAGAATCGCAGTAGAGACTCATTTGCATAACAAATATTGATTCAAAAGATTGTTTCCATTCACAGTAAGGAATCAGATTGTTACAGATTTGTGGATATTGCAAGTGTTCCTTTGAATTTATAGTCACTCATGTACAAAAAAATTAGTAATTTTTTTAAAGTTATTTCCGTTTTTAAATGCGTTTTCCCAACACTTTGTAACCATGCGAAATCTACTTGGTTTGAAATTTCGAAGTTAATTGTTTTTTCAGTTTCTAGTTACAGTTTTTAAATGCCTTAACACAACAAGAAGATAGTTAATAGTCCTGTTTTAGATTAGTAATAAACGATCCGGTCTTTTTGAACAAAAGAAAAAAAATTGGAGAATCTGAGAACTCTTTCTGGACTGTTAGATCATCATCTTAGGCGATAAGGGTATGATTGTCAGTTCAGTTTTATTGTTTTTTTTGTTAATTTGATTAATGATGTTCATTATCTTAACAACCCCTATAAACTAGCTGATTGATAACTATTTTCGGAACTATCTAATCAAAATACAATAATATCAACATCATGTTCTAGAACTCGACATTCATCATCGTCTTCTATTGAGTCATCATCGTCTTCAATAAGCGATTCTGTATCGACTTCATATTTTATTCTCCTACGAAACTAATATTATTTTTCGTCTTTATTATTCATTTGTTATTCATTGCAGGTTATTAAAGAAGTATTATGGATTCTGGATAATCTAGTGATGAGTTTAGAGAAGATGTAATACATTGCAGGTAATATGCCTGCATAAATGTTCATATGAAATAAGTCTTATTTAATAAAACATTGTTAATCACTATCTTCGATGTGTTAATAATTTTATTAATTGTTTGTTATAATGTTTTTGAAATAACAATGATGTATTTCATATGTGCAGGAACGATGTGTTTAGAAATCAAGATGATGTATCTTATTGTGAAAGTGATATACTTGGAGATGACGATGAATATTACAATGAGGAAGAAAATATAATTATTAATAATTATTAATGATGATAGCAACACGTTGGAAGGGAATGATTCAAATAGTAACATAGACCGTAAGTTATCTGAATGCATATATATATATATATATATATATATATATATATATATATATATATATATATATATATATATATATATATATATATATATATATATATATATATATATATATATATATATATATATAGACATAAAAAATATAACAAAAATGTGAACTGTTTGTGTAAATACGCATAATGTGCATACATCCAAACTGTGGGTGAATATGCATATGCCATCTAATTACAAGAAAAAATATTAAATTTGCATATATCATCTATTTTTGCTTGTACACACGTGAAGTATATTAATCTATGTGCACATACAAACATGTATTAGACTACTGAATGTGTATATGTGCATATACACACATGTATTAGACTACTGAATGTGTATATGTGAATGTAAACCAGAATAGAATGATTGTCTATGTGTAATTTGTTTGTGCTTATACACACATGCATTCGTCTAATAAATGTGTATATGTGCATTATATATTTAACTATTAATATGCATTGTATGTGTATATGTCAATATGTTGTTCTACTAAATATAAAAAAAGTCAACTTACATATATGTAAATTATATACTTCAAAACATTAGTTATAATATATAATGCATTTTTTTAATTTTTCTCTTGCAGAAGATTGTGACATTGAAGAGGAGTTTAGTAGCACAAAACTAAAATCATCTGGAGGTTTAAAAAGGATTATTTGGATAGCAAACGTTAAAGATACAACTGATCCATGACTAGATACTATTTTTGATACACTTGATGCTGGGATACAAGTTTATGTTGAGTAAGCCAAGAAAGCAGATTTTGATGTTAGGAAATGATCTGATAAAAAAAGGAATGGACTTATTCGTTATAGATATCTTTTTTTAGTAGAGTTGGATCACGTGACACGTGCAACATTGATTAGCTAAATGGAAAAACATTCAAGAAAAAAAGAAATCAGCCAAGCCAAATGTACTCTTGCCCAACAAGGATTGGTTTTAAAATTGTTGATGGATCTAAAAAATATTTCATAAAGACGTGATAATATTCATTATCATAACTTGTATACGAGGTCACTTGCGCACATGTCACGACATTGTACGCAACTCAATTTTTTATGACAAATAGTTGAATCAACAATTAAACACATCTAATATTGGAGCAACAAAGGCTCAAGCCATGGTTACTGGTTTGAAAGGTGGATACGATAAACAATGACCACAAAAAACTGACTACAAGAATTACTCGAGAGACTTGAATTGTCATATTGGAGATAGTGATGCAAACATGGTGGTAAACCTACTAACACATCGAAGCAAGAACATTCCTACATTCTCGTTCCATTATCTGCTGGAAAAGGATGAACTAAGGGCTTTATTTTGGGCTGATGAGATTGCAAAATTGAATTACAACAGATTTTGTGATGTGGTATCAGTTGATGTTGCATTTCATACAAACAATTAAGAATACTTCATATTTCTGTTACATAGTTATTTTTATGTTGTTATATGTAACTTAAAATTAAATTTGATGCAGGTATAACATGGTTTTTGTTCCATTCACTAGGATTGACAACCACAAAAGATGTGTTACGTTTGATGCGAGGGTTTTTTTTGCCAAAGAAACATCATAATACTATATATGGATATTTTGAAAGCTTTTATTTCTTCGTTTGGTAAGCAACCAAATATTGTTGTGACTGATCAAGATCAAGCTATGGCTAAAGCAGTGGAACAAGTCTTCATAAACTCCACACACCATCTCTGTACGTGGCATATTGGCAAGAAATTAACGGATAAGGTAACTATAAATGGATTAATTTGATAATTGTGCAATGAGTATTTAAATTGGATCTTAACTAATAATTTTTTAAATGTTATTCTAGGTATCTGCAAAAATAATATACGAAACATATTTTCAAAAGAGATTACAATCTCTAATTTGGAATTCATGTATTAGTTCGGATGTATTTGAAGGAATGTGGTCATCATTGATATAGGAATACCAACTACAAGATAAAAAATGGTTAAAAGAAATATATAACATGAGGGAGCATTGGATTCCTAATTATATTAAGTATACACCATTAACTGGGTTGATGCGCACCACATCTAGATCAGAAAAGCAAGAATTTCTTTTTCCAAAGTTTCATGTCAAGAAAATCAAATTTGTTGATGTTCATGTGTAAGTTTGATGCAGTTATGGATAAAAAAAGGAACATATAAGCGAGTTGAATTATGTTTCGAAAAAACTTCCACTCGTGACATTACTACCATTGGAAGCACACACATCAGGATTTTATAGTCATAAGATCCTTAACATTTTCCAAGTGGAAGTACATGATTCTGTACGGTCATGCTCGCCAAGTTCTGTTATTTCACTTGAAGATTATGATTCATGCATAGTGTTCGAATAAATAATTTTATAGTAGGGTCAAAATAAAAGTTTGTTCTTTAATCCTTCTTCAAAAGAATTTATGAGTCAAAAACATGGCAAGTATCAATATCAGGTTTGTGCGTTGTATGTATAAAATTTTTCTTGTATTGCTATAGTTTCTGCTCATTGTTATATTTAATTTAGACCAATAGTGACATTTGTTACCTTTCAGGTTAAAGTTTAGAAACGTGAAGAAACGTATGAATGTTGTTGCATGCTGTTTGAAAATTATGGAATATTTTGCATGCATATTCTGTGCATTATGAAAAAAAGATTTATGAAGAATATACCTTCAAAATATTTGATTAAGAGATGACAAAAAGGTATAATATATATTCAGGATTTACACAAAAATTTATGTTAGTGAAAGTAGTGGTGGCCAAGACGTAAAGGCGCATGAAGAATATTCTATTATTGGCGATTGTATCAACATGGTCACCCATGATGAGGAGGCAATGAATCTATTCATAGAATGGCAAAAAGATATCAGAACAAAATACAGAAAAATCCACCTAACAAGGGTTCACGTACCAGAATTGAACGCCTAGATTCAGCCATTGGTGTAGCTAAGCCTGATGTACTTTTAATACGCAATCCGAAAAACATCCGTAACAAATATTGTGGATCTGGAAAAAGACTTAAAAGGAAAAAAGAGAAATTGCATTAAAATATATGGATAAGGATGCAAGAAAATGTACATGTTGGATTAGGTGTCGAAGCAATGACTTATAAATTGTATTTATCTTATTAATAGAAGCAAACTTCATTTGGGTTGCCCTCATAGCTGGAGGTTTGATAGAAAGTTCAGTAGAGAGAAATGTTGATTTATTAAGGGTTTAATAAATCAATAGAAATAAAATAAATAGTTTATTAATATATTAAAATGACAATATATTAATTAGAAACTACATTAATTAATTAGAAATTAATCTAGAATTAATTGGATTTAATTTAGTGATTAATTTAATTAATTAGAAGTGCGGGGACTGGTTTTGTATTTATTCAATAGTTGAATAACTGGCTAGCCAGTGGAGGCCTTAAGTTGGCGAAATTATGGAGGCCAATTCCATAAGTTCGAAACCCTAATTAGGGTTTAGAAGGCTTGGTCCAAATGGTCAACAGGCTTGTCTATTAAGGAGGCTCCTCTAGGGTTTTGATTGTCACCCTTGGAGGCTATAAATAGAGCCTCTGGGAACCCTAATATCCTGCGCCATTTTTTCTGTGTCTCTCTGGAACTCTGTTGTCTTTTCTCCATTGATTGGGTGTGACTCCATTTGAGGTAGGATAATTTTGCTGCTAGCTTCTGGATCAAGAATCAAAGGTTGGTTTTATTATCCAAATTCTTTAGAAAATTATTATTGGCCTTCTAGGTTTTATTATATGTTCATTGATAGAAAAACACAGATCTTGTATTAGGTTGCATGTGAACTTAGGTTTATTAGTTCATAGATTGCATAAAACCTATCAGTGGTATCAGAGCCTGCTTGTTTTTCTTGTGAATTGCTATAATTAATTATTCGTTCTAAGGGTTTTTTTCGAAAAAATTAACCCTTGGGAAGGCCATTTCGATTTTGGTGGCTAGGGTTTTGAAAACCCAATCCTCCACCCTATTTTGGCGATTTGCATGCTTGATTGGAAAGTAGGTTGTTATTTTTGGTAATAGAGATCTATTAAATAACTGGAAACCTTTATCCCATACATGTTTTTTTTTCGAAATTAGGGGATGAGATAGGTAAATTAATTTGATTTAATTTTGTGATACCTATCTTGATTTAATTAATTTAATTAATTGTTTAATTAAAAGACAAATTAAATCACTTAAAGATTTAAAATTTATTTTCAAAATTTAAGAGTTAATTTGCGAAAATTATAATAAATTAAATCTAAAATATTTTAAAAGTTTAAAATACATCTTATATATAGTATTTAAAAGTTAATATTATTTGTATAAGATAAATTGGTTAGTGTTACCGTTAGTAGGCCTCATTCACAAAACTGTCCTATAAAGAGGGTATAAGGCGACTGCCTATAAAATGGTAGTCTAATGGGTGTCTACTCTCACCCACCGTCTCCTGGTCAGTCGAGTGTCGTTAGCGGAACGGGTTTGATAGGACCGCTTAAGCCTCTTAAAAGTATAATGCTATTATTGAAATTACTAGAACAATTCTTAAAAATCCCAAATCTAGTTACTTTAGGAAAAATGTGAATTAGACGCTAATCCATGAAATTGCACATTACACTTTATGAGACATTAGTGGAGCGCGTATGGTTAACCGACACCCTAATAGGGGCTCATAAAGAGTGGTAATGGGTTTCTCATGATTTATCATTGTTGATGAAGCATGTATGGTTAACTAGCACATCAATTAGAGATGATAAATGACATTGAGGTTACCGAGCACATTTACATGGTTATTCACATCCAGTTTGTGATCCTCGGCATCCCAGTCACAAACAGTGCAACACATCCGAGATTAAACATGCCATTGAACAGTTCAATGAATCTCAACAGATCTAGGAATTTCATAAGATGAAATTGATAAGTGTATTATCTACCTTAATGACCATTATGTTATGATTATGGCATCCCTCTTCACACCATAGTTGGGGTATTTTGGATCCTAGCCTTATTAAATAATAAATTAGGTAATTATTTAAAAGGAATGATTAAACTAATAAATTATGTTTCTTGTAGATGTCTAAATCAAGTGTCTATTCTCCTCCTTCTCCTCCTTCACCCATTTCTGAGAGCCTTAGAAAGCACCTGTCAAATATGGAAAGGCTGACAGGCCTGAACTATGAGGAATGGCTTCGCAATTGGAGACCGGTTCTCATTATTGCTGGCAAGCTGCATCTCATTAAGTATCCGATCCCGGTTCCACCGAAACATGTCATCACAAAAGGTCTTTATGATGAGTATGACCTCTTAATTGATGAATCCGAGGAAATTCATGACCTCATGCTATTGACCATTGACCCCGAGTTCCGTAGGGATTTTGAATCCCTGGAGCCATATGAGTTAATACAATTGGTTGAGGAAAGGTTCCAAGAACCAGTTGAAGAGGAACGAGCTAGGATCTTCAAAAGACTTTCAGAGTGCAAGCTAAAAGAAGGAAGTAGCATCGATTCGCATGTTTTCAAGATTGAAGCATACATAGGCGAATTGTACAAACTTGGTCACCCAATTAATCAGGAGATGAGTGTTAACATCCTACTCGCTTTGCTGACTAGTAGGTACGATCTGTTCATTCAGATGTATAGAAAGGAAGACCAGAAAAAGACTCTCATGGAAATGTGTTCAATGTTGACTTTGTACGAGTCACTCATGGACAGGAATAGTTCCACGGGTTCGACTACTTCTGGATTGAGTCCAGTGGGGAGACGCAGCAAGAAACGATCCAGATCGTCTGGACATTGCTCAAATTGGGAATCCATAGGATCGGATACAGTCACGGAAAGATTAGAAGACGCTCCAAGGTCAAATCTTTTTTGGAAACTTAGGTATATCTAAAAAACCTCGAAACTCCTGATCTATAATTCCTTGATACATGATGTGATAGTCACATTTTGGTTTGTATGCAGGGAATCAGTAGGGTACGGGACTTTGGTGCATAGGAGCACATCTGGATTGGATTTCCAGCTCATGCAGTTTTGAAGTTTAGTTAGATATTAAAATCTTGTTATTAGCTTATTAGATGCGTGCGACATTGTCTATCATATAATACATTGTTCAAGGATTTTTTGTTTTAATAAAATTGTTGATTTTCTTTTAACACATGGTTGTTTGAGTTATCCTTGAAATGTTGTATGAGTGTGTTAAATGCATGAATAGTAATAACTTGAATGTTGATGCATCCAAAGTGTTTGGATTAAGGAATTGTGTCCTCTATGATTGTTAAAATAAATTTTATAAGAATCATTTCAACCAAAGATCCAGTTGGACAGGACTTTGGAATCATTTGACTTAGAGTCACATGATGAATTGAGTTATTAATAAAACATATGTGGCAAGAAATGAATCACCAAAAGATCCAGTTGAACATGACTTTGGAATCATTTGACTTAGAGTCACATGATGATTAAGTTCCTTATAAAGCACATGTGGCAAGAATTGAATCATCCAAAGATCCAATGGATATGATTTTAGAATCAGTTGACTTAGAGTCAGGTGATGATTGCAGATCTTGAACAAATTAACAAAGTCATAAGTTTACATTGAGATGTAAAAGACATTAAGATTAGGAGCAACGGACAAATCAGTTTATGTGTATTGCTCGAATATTCGAAAAGAACACAATTAGTTATACTTCACGATATTTGTCAATCAGTATGATGAATATGGCTTCAATTATTAGAATAAGCGATTGAATAGAAACCTTGAACAGTTCAAGGACTTCAAAGGAAGTATAAGATCAACAAAAACTGAGTGACATCATAAACTAAGAAAATGTTTCACAATTTATTCTCTTCCAAGAACATTAATAGTTATAATGTGTCTTAGGGAAGATGATGGAGCATTAGTCGAAATAGTTCGATCCTCGATGTATGAGATACATCGTCAATTAGTGTCCGATGAATTGAATACTAAACCAGTCAGACCATAGAAACCATATTCCAACCACATCCTAAACTAAGTAGGTTTTGCAGACACTGTCTGAAATGTAAAGCTCGGATTGTCCCACTTAGAAAGTCCAGGGTCGTGTAGTGTTCATCCGAACCTCATGACTAGCTTGAACCTGATCAATAATGTCGTTTCATTGGCTATCCTGCTGTACCTGTAAAAGAAGAGCTCTTTTAGAAAGAACTCATGTTCTAAGGAAACAGTGGGAGTTGGGACAGTCCTAAATGAGTTCAGGATTAGCCAAGTGAAAGAACCTTTAGTCATCATTAGGCTTGGAGCAGAAATCAGATTTCTGTTTTAAAAACTGACATAATCTTCTCTTGACCAGTAGTGATTTCTGTTTTAAAAACTGACATAATCTTCTCTTGACTAGTAGTATTGATCACCATTGGTGATCGGGATGACATACCGATTGGTGGTAAAACACTATAGTTGGTACAGATTAACAATCCAACTACTTAGAAGCATTGGTGAGCCCGGTTGCTGCCAAATAAGAGAACCGTAGGGCGAGACATAGTCTATGTGACAGTTTGATTGATTTTACACCTGGTCTAAAAACCAGTGGGAGTAATTGAATCATCAAATGGAAGCGACATGGATAGAATTTTACTTACAGAACATCTGGTTGAGTGAGACGATACTCAGAGTCAAGTAATTGATTCCTGGTGAAGCACTCTCAATAGAAGATGAAATCTGAAAGGGTACTGCATGGCACATTGTGAGTCGTTAGTGGAGCGAGTGTGGATCACTGGCACACTAATAAGGACTCACAAAGAGTGTGCCAATACAAAGGTACATGGGCCCGGGATTAACCCCACGAGCATCTCGCAAGAAAAGATATTCAGATTCTCAAAATATGTCAAAAGATTGGATTTTGTGAATAGCCTGAAAGATTTTCATTAAGATGTCAGAACGGTTTGGATTTCAGATTCTCAAAATATGCCAAAAGTTCTGGATTTTGTGAATAGTCCATAACCGTGTCAAAGCTAGTGGGAGTGTCGCTGTTATCTACTATCACTATATGTGGGTTACATACTGTTTCTAGGAAACGTCTCTTATCATTACAAAGTGTAATGACTTGGTGTTAACAGACGGATTGCTATGAAAGACTTAATAGAGATACGACATACTCGGGTGGTTGTGAACATCTATGAGATAGATCAAAAACTCTGCCAATATGATATTGATGAGTTTCAAGATGCATAGCCCCAGGAAAGGAGTTTCCTATCATTGAAAAGTGTGATGGTTTGGCATGAGAGATATAAAGAAGGTGCAACGTACTCACGTAATTTACAGACATCTAAAGGATAGATGTAATCATCAGTATAGACCTAGCCATTGTAAGCATGATCTTGATAAGATTCAAGATGCATGAGAGAGAGTCTCCGAAAAGAAATAGTTTTCAAAAGTCGTGACACATGGATTATAAGTAATCTTAAGATTCCGAAATGGTTTGGAATAAGATTAGATCGGATTTCACAAGCTTCTTGGATTGATCAGAAATGTCATGAACATGTCCTGATGACTTAATTCTTAAAGCATAGTAAGTCAGATTCAGGATATGACCCGGCTGGGAATACTGAATGGATTTTGAACAGACGTGAGAAATCATTGGGAAATGATTGGGGTAAATGTTAATAATAATTTGAAAAAAGTTTCAAATAGGTAAAACTTGGTGCTAAAGGACTTAATGGTTAAAGAGTTTCGTTGGTATTCCGATGGAGCGCGTGTGGGTCACCGGCACATCATAACACCTCGAAATAGTCTTAGGGTGCAGTCATGTGGACTAAAGATCCCGAAAACCATGGGAAGTCACAATACACATCACCAGAATGGAGTTGTAAGTGAGAATGACAATATGACTAAATTAAGAGATTATCGGAAGAATGTCCGATTGGATAAAGTGTATCAATGTAAGACATTTTGGATACATAGAAAGAGTGAAAGGTCATATAGACATAGATATAAAACATAAATTAAAAGTTTAAAAGAAATCTAGAAACCAATAATAGTTTTATGAAGGATCCGACTTGGTGATTACCTCGTGAAGACTTGTTAATAAGCAGGAGTAGCTACCAGTCAGATTTTATGTTTCACTTTTCGCACGTTTTACTTCCTAAGTAATTTGATTATTCAAAGGTCCACAGTCGCTCATACTTTTAGGAAGTAAGTATGAATGAAGACAGTCGTGAATTGGTTTGTAGATTGTCTAAGGAGTTAGACATTGCAGTAAGACTGCTACAACGTTCATGAGTACTTAGAAATAGAGATTTGAGTATTGGATAAACCCGCGCTTAATAGATGGCTTCATGGATTACATCACGAGCAATGTTGAGACGATAATATCTTATGATCTTGAAGCGGAGACATATGAGTTGAAATTTGCGAGTCGGTTGTGCATTGATAATGCGTAAACGCATCGGTAACTCGATGTTATAAAACGTATTGTTGTGTGCGATTTTGATAAGTAAAAGACACAAGAATATGAGTCAAAGCTTATTCGTTCCTTGACCCTGATGGGAAACAGATATCTATAGGCCTCTCGATGATTTTGAAGTTGACTAAAGTGCTGTCTGACTCGCCTAGGTCATCGTGCGGTCAAAAATAAGAAAATACCTAACACACACTAGTATAGTGGTAGTCAGCGTCGATCCACAAGAGTTACGTAGTCGAGACAGGTGACAGATTACCAACTGCAGTGTCACTCTACAGTCAGAGGATCTAGTTCCGAACTTTTGCCAAACAATCCCAAAAATCATAAATTCCAATAATTCCAAACAAGCATTTACTAAACTAAAGTCCAAACCAACAACTAATCCTAATTGGTTACTGAAATCAGAATTGAAATTCAGAACAATCAAGATTAAATCAACATCCAATCAGAAGAAAATATCCAAAAATTCATTCCAAAGCATAAAATACCGAAAAGAAGCAATTACTAATAACCAAATGATTCATTAACCAAAAAACTCAGATCCAAAGGTTCAAAACAGTAACCCAAATATCCAAAACAGAAACTAAGACTAAGTATCAATGGTTGTCACACCCAAAGACACTAGCCAAATGCTACTAACTATGAAACTAATTGAAAAATTAAAGAGAAAAACATAAAAATACCAAATGATGGTTGCTGAAGCTAAAACTCGGAGTGAAAGAGCCTTGGGAGTCGTTCCTATGCTAGGTCTTTACTGATTTTTTCGACCTAAGACCCTCTATTTATAGTTGCAAAAATCACGAGGCCGCGCCGCGCATAAGTGAATCCCGCGGCGCGCGTATGGGCTTATCCCCGTTTATCGGTATTTGAATTTTCTCCACCGCCTCATCACCACGTCGTGCCTTTGTGAATTCCGCAGCGCGTGTACGACTTCGCCTGATATTGCCTTGATCTTCAAACTTCTTCCAAATTGTACGCTTTTGGTCCCTGTTTTCATTATTTCTTTCCAAACAAGTGCTGGCACAAAAAGTGAGAATACCACGATATATATGATATAAATTCACTAAGAATAGGGCTCAACAACGACTAAAATATTTGATATTACTAGGCGTTGTCACTGGCCAGCCTGGACTAAATTGATGTATTCAATTAGAAGTCTTAAAGTCATAAGCAGAATCGGAAGTCGGGAAACAAAGCATCAGACAGAGATTGATCTCAATCCATGTCTCAGGTCCGGAAATATCTTGTTGGACGGAGGATCATATGATCACTTGCAGCAGTTTCTAGGAAGCTGCAGGTTGTTAATTAATCTAAAGATAAAAGAACAATTAAAGTCATAGACTTATCCAAGTGGGAGACTGTTGGATTAGGTGTCTAAGCCATGACTTATAAATTATATTTATCTTATTAATAGAAGCAAACTCCATTTGGGTTACCCTCATAGCTGGAGGTTTGACAGAAAGTTCAGTATAGAGAAAGGTTGATTTATTAAGGGTTTAATAAATCAATAGAAATAAAATAAATAGTTTATTAATATATTAAACTGATAATATATTAATTAGAAACTACATTAATTAATTAGAAATTAATCTAGAATTAATTGGATTTAATTTAGTGATTAATTTAATTAATTAAAAGTGTAGGGATTGGTTTTGTATTTATTCAATAGTTGAATAACTGGCTAGCCAGTAAAGGCCTTAAGTTGGAGAAATTATGGAGGCCAACTCCATAATTTCGAAACCCTAATTAGGATTTAGAAGGCTTGGTCCAAATGGTCAACATGCTTGTCCATTAAGGAGGCTCCTCTAGGGTTTTGATTGTCACCTTTGGAGACTATAAATAGAGCCTCTGGGAACCCTAATATCATGCGCCATTTTTTCTGTGTCTCTCTGGACCTCTGCTGTCTTTTCTCCATTGCTTGGGTGTGACTTCATTTAAGGCAGGATAATTTTGCTGCTAGCTTCTGGATCAAGAATCAAAGGTTGGTTTTATTATCCAAATTCTTTAGAAAATTATCATTGGCCTTCTAGGTTTTATTATATGTTCATCGATAGAAAAACATAGATCTTTTATTAGGTTGCATGTGAACTTAGGTTTATTAGTTCGTAGATTGCATAAAACCTATCAGTACATTTTGTAACAAGAAGATATCGACAAACGAAGGCATGCTAGAAGAAATTGTCCATTGAGAAAAATATGGAAAAAGGAACGAATTTGAATATTAAAAGAATGATTGTTGATATGGCTATATCTTAAGATTTAGTACATTTGTTTCTATGAATAAGGTATTCGGTTTTTTTGGTCAAAATTATATATGGATTTGTATTTTTTAAAAACATCAATTTTTCCTGTGTTTACGAGGAAGTTAAAATTTGTTGGATTGTGTATTTGATGTGTAGATATACATTTTGCTATATTTATATGATGTTATGCTTTCATATATTTGCATTTTATATTGACTGAATGCGGATGAGTTTATATATTTATGCATTTACGTATATGTATATGTTCATGTCGGAAATTGTGTGAGTATATTTGCATAAGAAAATTTTCATATATAAATTTTATAATATATGTACATTCATATACATAAATGCACATTGTTACAAAACTTAACAATGCATATGTTCATGTATAACACCTCACATATATATGAAAACGTTGATAGTTACTTCAGGTGCATGTATGCATGACAACGCCTAGTGATATCAAGTATTTTAGGCGTTGTTGAGCCCTGTTCTTGATGAAATTATATCAGATATATCTTGGTATTCTCACTTTTCGTGTCAGGACTTGTTTGGAAGAAGAGAATGAAAACAGGGACTAAAAGCGTGTAAAAGGAAGAAGTTTGGAAAAGAATGAAAAATCAAGGAATAAGTACGCGCGCCGCGGGGTTCTTAAATACACGGTGCGGGCTTAAGGCGGTGTAACACATTCAAATGCCGAAGAAACGGGAAAATATTAGTACGCGCGACGCGGATTCTTCATCTGCGTGCCGCAGCTGCGGGAAAATTGCAACTATAAATAGAGGCATGTCCAGTCGAAAACGCTAGCAAAGACTGGGTGTAAAATCGACCTTGAAGCTCTTTGACTCCAAGATTTCGTTTCAGCAACTTCTCAATTTGTATTTTTATGTTTTGGATTTTATTTTCAATTAGTTAGTTAGTATTAAGCATTGGCTAGTATCTTTGGGAGTGACACCCACTGATATTGAGCTTTAGTTTCTGTTTTAGCAACATTTGGTTACTGCTTGGATGTTTGGAATTGAGTTTGAGTAATGAGAAGCATTTGGTTATAAGCAATATTGGTTTTTCGGTGTTTTTATGCTTGTTTTGGTTTCTGAGTATTTGAATTGTGTTTGAATTTAACTAGTAACTGTTCAATCAGAACCTTAGTTATTGGTTAGTTTATGCCTTGTTTGATTTGGATGTTTTGGATGCCTTTGTTTGCTTCTGATTCAGAGATACACTTCTGATTTCGAAAAGTAACTAGGTTTGTTTTGCTTTGCTTGGCTTGGGTTTGTTTGATCATTGCTTTGGGTACTTAGAAACTATAAGTCCTCCGACTGTAGCGTGACACTACTAGTTGGTAATCTGTCATCTGGTCTAACCACGAAGCTCCTGCGGATCGACCCTGACTTCCACTGTGCTAGTGTGTGTTAGGTTTCTCTTTATTTTTGACCGCACGACGACCTAGGCGTGTCAATTTTTGGCGCCGTTGCCGGGGAGCTGTGAGCTTAGATTAGGTGATTAGTAGGAATTGTTGTTTCTTGATTTTCTTGGAATTTCATTTGGTTAGTTTTCTGGTTTTTTTGTTTTGTGGGCGTGTTGCACTAGTGCATGCGTACCCGCATGGGTGAGCAATTATCCCCATTGCATTTTGATCCTGAGATTGAGCGTACTGCGCGCAAAATCCGTGTTCGTAGGCGTTTGAATATCATGAGTTTTAGTCAAGTTAGTAGTAGTCCAGTAAGTGTTGCCCAGGAACCATCATGTGAGGCAACGGGGATGTTTTCTATTCCCCCAGTGTCAGAGTTTCAGTTCGGGAGCACAAGTTCTTCTTGTGGTGCAGTTTCAGCCCCTGCACCCATATCATCATGCACTCCGCCATCTGTACCATCATTTACACCCGTTTCACAACCACAATCCACCAATCCATTCACCTCTGCAATGTCTTGGGGAGAGCCGACCCGTGATGGCACCCCAGTTTCTAGACAGCAGACACCAACCTCTCAACCATTTTCTCAACCACAACCAGTTCTTTTTAAACCTCAACCCACATTCCAACCTACCCAACCTATACAATACCAACAACCTCCTCAGCCACAATACCAGTATCCAGAGACAGAGGAAAGATATGATGAGGAAGATGAGGGATGGGTTCCACCAGCACCTCAGTAACCATGGAACCGATGTCGAGGACCTCTGAGAAGAGCACAACAGTATCAACAACCACCAGGTCAGCAAGGATATAACGATCATCTTTACGGTAATCCTGCTCAACCTTTACATTTCGCACAACCGAGAAGGCAATCGGTTGCATCACATTTCCAGCCACGGGAATATGATGATTCGTCGCCAATTTATATTCCTGATAACATTGATTCTCAAGTAGAAATAAGACCTCAGTTGTTAGGAATATTGACTCAGTTCAGAGGATATGAGACTGATGACCCATACAACCATTTGTATGAGTTTATAGCTATCGCAAATGCCAACACTCCTAGGAATACTGATAAAGATATTTTTAGGCTTAGAGTATTTCCATTCACTCTTAAGGATAAAGCCAAATATTGGTTTACATCTTTGCCGTCTAATAGTATTACTAGTTGGGAACAACTCAGGCCAAATTTCTACAAGAATTCTATCCGGTCAGTAAAACCACGGAGGTTAGACGAGCAATCCAAGATTTTCAGCAAAAACCAGGGGAGACTTTCCATGAAGCGTTTGATAGGTTAAAAGAGTTGTTGCGATCCTGCCCGCATCATGAAGTTCCTAAATGGCAGTTAGTTAAATTATTCTTTGAGGGAGTTAGTGAGACACACCAGGCTATGATAAATGCCTCATCAAGTGGGACATTTATGTGGCAAGAGCCAGAAGATGCCTGGAGATTCTTGGAGCAGTTGAGCTTAGGATCAAAATTCAGTGGATCTATGAAAGATAAGACGATATATGTAGCTAACATTGAAGCAGAGAACAAATGGAAAGCTGAAATTCAGAAAGATCTCACTGCTGTTACAAAAAGGTTCAATCAGATGCTCGAGAGGTTTCAACAAGAAAAGGGGGCATATGTGTTGCATGGGCAAATTATATGCAATACATGTGGAGAAATAGGACACAATGAGTGCTCGATGACTCATGAAGAAATTAGTCAAGTGCACGGATATGGTCGATTTCATAACGCACCAAGACCATTCCGAAGTAATCAGCAACGAGAATCGAGGCAACCACCTATGAGGCAGCAGCAGGCGCAACCTCCATCTCCAGCAGGAGGAATGAATATTGGTTTGCAGGAAATCTTTGGAATGTTAGTCAACTCCAAGAGGTGGAGAAGTCTAATTCAGAAGCAATTCTGAAACTTGGAGAATTGATTGTCAAAATGGAAGAGAATAGAGTGCAGGAACAGGTGCAATCATCAAGAATGCAAGTTAATGAGGTAATAACACTTAGGAGCGGGAAGAAAGTAGACAACAAGGTTACAGCCCCGCTTGCAGATGATGATAGTGATGTAGAAATAATTTTTGATGAAAAAGAAGAATTGGAGAAGGAAGAGAAAAAGGATAAGGAGGATCAGGTAAAGAAGAAGAAGCAAACGAGTACCTGGGAGAAAGGAGAACCAAGTGGGACAGTTCCTTTTCCTACGGCTTTGGAAAATCCGGAGAAAGGACCATATGGAAAGAAGGGACCACAGGCTGAGGATATGTGGGAATTATTTAGTCAAATCAAGGTTAACATTCCACTAGTCAAACTCATTAAGGAAGTTCCCGCATATGCTAGTTTCTTAAGGACATGTGCATACATAAGAAGCATATTCTGTCCCATTTGCCTAATTGATTAGCTTACCTGAGAATGTAAGTTCTATCTTAATGGATGCCCTTCCTCCAAAGATGAAGGATCCAGGAGTTCCTCTCGTCTCAGTAGATTTAAGCAATGTGCACATTAAAAGAGCTTTGTTAGATTTAGGTGCAAGTGTGAACATATTGCCTGGACAGTTATTTGACAAGCATGAGTTTGGTACCATGAGATCTACTGACGTGATTCTGCAGCTGGCTGATAAGTCCACCAAGGTTCCCAGGGGTATGTTAGTCGATGTCATCATCAAGGTGGGAGAATTTTATTACCCAGCAGATTTTCTCGTTTTGGACACTCGTCAAGCAACTAATGGAGAACAACCCACGATCATTTTAGGGCGACCGTTTTTTGCCACGGCCAACGCAAATATTGCTTGTCGCACCGGAGAAATGAGAATATCTTTTGGGCACCAACAGGCCAAGATCAACATTTTCAATGCTGATCTCAAGGGAAGTAGCATGGAAGAAGAGGAGTGTTATCAGGTGGACATCATAGATGAGCTAGTGCGGCAGTACACTCCAGAGGTACTTCAATCATATGAGAGGGAGACTCAGGAAGAAGCAAGTGTTGAAAGTAAAGAGACGCAAAAAGAAAAAGAAGAAGAAAAGGGATTCAAGTCTGAAGAATGCGCGCATATAGAGAAGTTACCAACAGAGATCCCAAAGACATTAAAGCCCTCCTTACAAGAACCACCAAAGCTGGATTTAAAACCTTTACCAGAACATCTAAAGTATGCCTTTTTGGGGGAGAAGGATACTTTGCCAGTGATTGTGGCAGCCAATCTGACAGAGAAACAAGAGAAAGAATTGCTTGAAGTACTGTCCAAACACAAGGAGGCTATTGGTTGGACAATCGCGGATTTGAAAGGGATCAGCCCGACCACATGTATGCATCGCATTATCACAGAGGAAGGATCTAAACTTGCCAGGGACACGCAGAGGAGATTGAATCCCAACCTAAAGGAAGTTGTAAAAAAGGAAGTTCTCAAATGGTTGGATGCAGGAATCATCTACCCAATCTCTCACAGCGAATGGGTTAGTCTGACGCAAACAGTGCCAAAAAAGTCTGGGATCACTGTCGTGGATACAAAGGATGGTGACAAGATATCCACAAGACCTGTAACCGGATGGCGAGTCTGTATTGACTATCGAAAACTTATCGCTGTTACTTCTAAAGACCACTTTTCGTAACCATTCATCGATCAAATCGTGGAGAAATTAGCAGGACAAAAATACTACTGTTTGTTGGATGGATATTCTGGGTATAATCAGATTTCAATCCATCCAGAAGATCAGGCAAAGACAACGTTCACTTGTCCTTATGGTACTTTTGCATTTTGCAGAATGCCATTTGGATTGTGTAACGCGCCTGCGACGTTTCAACGATGTATGATGGCAATTTTTTCTGACATGATTGATGATGCATTAGAAATCTTCATGGATGATTTCTCAATTTTCGGACCGACATTCGAAACTTGCTTGGTTCAATTGGAAAAAGTGCTGAAGAGTTGTGTAGAATCAAATCTGGTGCTCTCCAGGGAGAAAAGCCATTTCATGGTCAGAGAAGGGATAGTGTTAGGTCATGTGGTCTCTGAGAGAGGATTCGAAGTCGATCGTGCTAAAGTCATGGTTATATCCACATTGCCACCTCCAACATCAGTGAAAGGGGTCAGATCATTCTTGGGGCATGCAGGTTATTATCGAAGGTTTATTAAAAATTTTAGTGCTATTTCTAAACCCATCTGTGGTCTCCTTTTGAAAGATGCACCATTTATTTATAATGAAGAATGTGTGAAAGCATTCAATATTCTCAAGAATAAATTGGTCGAAGCCCCTATCCTGAAACCGCCTAACTGGACGCAACCTTTTGAGATAATGTGTGACGCTAGTGACTATGCTGCTGGTGCAGTATTAGGGCAAAAAGTAGATAGGAAACCTGTTGTTATCTGCTATGCTAGTAAAACTTTTTCTGAAGCTCAATTGAATTATACAACTACTGAAAAAGAATTACTTGCCGTAGTATTTGCTTTAGATAAATTTCGATCTTACATCTGGGGATCCAAGGTGGTGGTTTACACTGACCATAGTGCTGTTCGGCATCTACTTACAAAGAAGGAGTCTAAACTAAGACTAATTAGATGGATACTTCTGTTGCAAGAATTCGATGTGGACATCAAAGATAAGAAAGGAGCAGAGAATGTGGTGGCAGATCATCTTTCTCGATAACCAGCTGAAGGATTGGAAGCAGGAATTCAAGACTCATTCCCCGACGAGCAGTTGTTAGAGGTTAATGGAGCTCCTTGGTATGCAAATTACGTAAATTTTCTGGCCACAGGAGCAATCCCAACACATTGGACAAAACAAAGGCAGAAGCAATTTCGCACGTATGCAAAGAGATTCATTTGGGACGACCCAGACCTTTTTAAGGTAGGAGAGGATCAGATAATTCGCTGATGTGTGCCAGACAATGAAATTGGTGAGGTACTGGATCTCTGTCATGCGTCAGCATGTGGAGGACATTTCAGTGGAAAGAAGACCGGGTACAAGGTTCTCGAATCCGGATTGTATTAGCCAACTATCTTTCGAGATGCGCACAAGACTGCTAAGGAATGCATCAATTGCCAGCAATTAGGGAACATATCAAAAAGGGATCAAATGCCTTTGAATCCGATTTTGGTAGTAGATATTTTTGATGTCTGGGGAATCGATTTCATGGGTCCATTCCCCACATCACATGGGTATGTTTACATTTTGGTGGCAGTAGATTATGTCTCTAAATGGATTGAGGCCGAAGCAACTCGTACAAATGATCATCACATGGTTTGTAAATTTGTGAAGAAAAATATCTTCACCAGGCATGGAGTCCCAAGAGTAATCATTAGCGACGGAGGATCTCATTTCAAGAATTTGAAATTTGGAAGGCTGCTAAAACATTATGGGGTGAATCATCGCATCGCAACACCTTATCATCCACAGACAAGCGACCAGGTGGAGGTGTCCAATAGACAGATTAAAGAAATTCTTCAAAAGACTGTCAAAACGGATAGAAAGGATTGGTCGCTAAGGCTAGATGACGCATTATGGGCATACCGATCTGCGTACAAGACACCGATTGGGACTACTCCATATCGGTTGGTTTATGGAAAGGGATGTCATCTGCCAGTGGAGATCGCCAATCATGCCCTATGGGCTGTTAAGAAAGTCAACATGGATTATACTGATGCTGGAAAAGAAAGGAAACTTCAGTTGTCTGAATTAGAAGAGTTACGAGATGAGGCATACGAGAACGCAACCACCTATAAATCAAAGAAGAAGCGATATCACGATGCAAAGCTGCGACTGAAGGTCTTTGAAGTAGGACAAAAAGTGTGGCTGTATAATTCAAGACTGAAGATTTTCCCCGGAAAACTAAGGAGTAAGTGGAATGGTCCCTATGAAGTGATCAGCGTCACAGACTATGGCGCAGTAGAAATTCAGGACTTGAAAGGTGGTCAACCATTTAAAGTCAATGGCCATAGGCTCAAACCATATATTGTTACGGGCACATTCCAGAAATTAGAAGTTGAGACAGTCGAATTCGTAGCAGATATTCCAACATACGCTACGTAAGCAGGTAAGTGAACGTCCGGCTAAAGACGTTAAACTTAGCGCTTGTCGGGAGGCAACCCGACCGTCATTTGTATATTTGCATATCTTTATAATACCTTATTACATCCATTTGATCACGGTGAGAAAAAGGCAAGTGTGGGGTCATTTTGGTAATTTTACAATACCGCGACGCGGGATTTTTGGATCCGCGCCGCGCGTATTGAGTTTTCGCGATTACATTTAAAATCAGATTTTATACGCGACGCCGATAGAAGCTTCCTGCGCCGCGGCCTTATCTTAATTTGAAATTAATGATAATCACCAAAACAGAGCTTTTTGAAAGTTATCCAAATTCTCACACTGCATATAATCAATTTGCGTAAAATTGTGATTCTTTTCACCGTGCTTCAAGCCTTCAATCAATCACTACGTCTGCATTCCTCTTCTATTCACTGAAATTCAAGTAAGTCTTTTGTTTTCTTTCTCCTAGTTTTAAGTCTTGAAACTTGCTAGATGATACTGTAATTCGTAATGCTGTATTTAATTGATGAAATTGATCGCCAAATTAGGATTATAGTACTATGATACATAAAACCCAAGTGTTATATTAGAGAAATTGGATTTAATTTGACAGAATCATCGACTTTTCTTAACTGAAATCGCTCGTCGCCCCGCGGCCTGAACAGTCCACGACGCGGGTTATGAATATTCATCTTACGCGTCGCGGGTCGTTATGCGCGCGACGCGACGAACGTCTGGACAGTGCAGTAATTGTTAATTTTTGTGATTTCTGCAGGCAAGATGTCTTCTGCAGGTAGTTCTGAAACCATTGATTGGAACTCAGTGACCACACAGATCGATCGGGTCCGCACGGCTAGTTTCTTTAACCGACGGGGCCTGTGCAAAAACAAACGCGTACTGCCGTGCCGCAGGGTCAATTGGGACTTGATCAGAGAATCGGGCATCTTGGATCACCTGAAAGATTGGTTAGTACAAGAAGGATATGAAGAAGGAGACTTAACTCACACTTGCCGGGCATTGGAGAATGCAACAAATATGAATGAGCCGGTCTACCGTGAAGTGTACCTACAGTTCCTTGCCAACTATTACTTTGACCACAAACAGAGGGGCATGGATACCGAGGAAACTGTGAGATTTCGTCTGGGAAATCACGACCGCAGTTGTACCTTGCGGGAATTCGGGTACCTCATCGGGCTGTACACCGAGGAGGAATCGAACTCACAGGAATTCCAGATGTTCCATAGGCATGCCAGCCGAACCATGGGGGATTCCTTTTCCCCAGCCGATTACTGGGCCACTATAGCTTCCACCTGATACCAAGAGAATACGGTCCGAGAGTGCTACATGCATTTGCCATCCCACCGCCTATTGCACCGGCTGATCACCACCATGCTATGGCCGCGTGCGGATGAAGAAAAAGTACTGCCACGGGAATTGCATCTGATGTGGTCCATAACACGGATGTTGGAAACTTGCAACATTCCCTACTTTGTCGCGGACTATTTCAAGTAAATTACGGATGCACCGATGACAATAACCGCATTTGGGGGAGGCCACTTCGTTACCAGACTGGCAGAGTCATATGGGCTGATCTCCGAGCACACTACTGACGGGTTGGAGGTTATCCCTCCAATCATCTTTTGCCCACCCGTGGCAACATCACGGGATGTGATATATATGGACGATGGAATCCCGTCCGTTGACCGTATGCCTTTCCCGGTACTCCGGTCCGAGCCAACTACTTCCCGGAAGCGATCCAAGCCAGCCACTGGATTACCCCGCAGCCTATTCCCTGCTACAATGGAATCCTGCTTTCTGGCGGACACACAAGCGGGAGCTCCAGGTCCAAGCATATACAGCACATGAAGTTGACAAAAGAACAGAGAATACTCAGCAGCAACTTCTGTGGCTAGCTGACTGCATGATCACACTCATGGCAAAGAATAAGTGTTCTCCACCGAGACCTCAACCAACGATCCGAGAAGCAGATGACGAGCCTATGGATGAAGATCAAGAGGAGGAAGAGGGCGACTATGATGATACCGCCCACAGTTAAAGAAATGGATGTAATCTTTTTGATTTTTTTAGTACATTGTTGGATTTACATATTTTTTTTAGGATTAGTGCATAATTGTTCTTAGGAAATTGATTAGGTAAATGAAGCCTCTTAAAGGTGGTAATTAGTAATAATACATCAGTAGTTTTTCTTGTGTTGAATTGATTTTGTGAGATTTTGAAGTTAGAATAATCTGCTGAAATTACTACGCCGTGGCATCAATATATTACGCGACGCGGTCTTTTCCCAGTCGACGTTGACTTCGACTCACATAATTACCGTGACACGCTTCCTTCAATCACGCGCCGCGGTCACCCGCAACACACACAATTGCTTGTTGTACATTTCTATTTTATTTGTTATGTTGTGTAATATGTTTGTTGAGTCATGCATATGATACCAAATTGGAGGAGTTGTTTCAAGCAAGTGTGGGTTCACCGTGCCCCCTCCACTTGTCTTGACCACTGGCGTGTTCACTGTAGCGCTACAACTCCGGAATACGAAATCAAGGATCCGTTTGTTCGCAATTATACCTGTGATACTGAGCACTAAGCAATCTATCGTCCAAAAGGGGTAACTCTTTCTCCCTTGTTCTAAAACTAATTTTTGTACAACGGGGACGTTGTACGATTTTAAGTGTGGGGTGTGGACGGTCGAAAGAGAATTTTTTTTTTTTTGAAATTTTTGCAGAAATGATCAATTTTCAAATTTTTAGCAATATTTTTCAAATTTTTTAATAAATTGCAATTTTGAAACGAATGGTTTGTGATTGTTGATAGCAGTGGTATTTTTCAAAGAATACTATATAGTTGTGATCATGTTATTAGTTAGTCAAATAAGTTGAGTTTTATGAGTTTAGAAGATTGAGTTGTTTTAAGATTGGAATTTAGGAAGGGACTGTCAATCTGTGGCCTTTGTTGTTCGAGCCGGTAAGTCTAAAATGGGTGGGACTTATGCACCTTGCCACCTAAGATCGTCTGGTCTGGGATGGTATTTCCGAAATCTCGTTACACGGACAACATCGAAAGTCATGGACAATTCCTTAATGGCCTTTAGAATCTGAATAAGTAAGTACAGTTCATTGTGTACAGAAAGTTTGTAATCAAGAGTTCTCTAGAAAGCCATGAATTCCAAAGAACAATTTAATTATGTTTTCGCAAACTATTCCACTTTAACTCATAGGGCAATAAGCTTTGAAACTGAACACAGTCAAAAATTGTTTGTGTCTTGATTATAATTTGTTAAAAACTCTCTTGCTTGGGGACAAGCAAGGCACAAGTGTGGGGTGTTTGACAACGCCTAGTGATATCAAGTATTTTAGGCGTTGTTGAGCCCTATTCTTGATGAAATTATATCAGATATATCTTGGTATTCTCACTTTTCATGCCAGGACTTGTTTGGAAGAAGAGAATGAAAACAGGGACTAAAAGCATGCAAAAGGAAGAAGTTTGGGCAAGAATGAAAAATCAAGGAATAAGTACGCGCGCCGCGGGGTTCTTAAATACGCGACACGGGCTTAAGGCGGTGTAACACATTCAAATGCCGAAGAAACGGGAAAAGATTAGTACGCGCGACGCGGATTCTTCATCTGCACGGAGCGACTGCGGGAAAATTGCAACTATAAATAGAGGCATTTCCAGCCGAAAACGCTAGCAAAGACCGCGTGTAAAATCGACCTTGAAGCTCTTTGACTCCAAGATTTCGTTTCAGCAACTTCTCAATTGGTATTTTTAGGTTTTGGATTTTATTTTCAATTAGTTAGTTAGTATTAAGCATTGGCTAGTATCCTTGGGAGTGATACCCACTGATATTGAGCTTTAGTTTCTGTTTTAGCAACATTTGGTTACTGCTTGGATGTTTGGAATTGAGTTTGAGTAATGAGAAGCATTTGGTTATAAGCAATATTGGTTTTTCGATGTTTTTATGCTTGTTTTGGTTTCTGAGTATTTGAATTGTGTTTGGATGTATTGTTACCTTGTTTGGAACTGCTTTCTTTTGCTGATTTCAGTAGCCAACTAGGTTAGTTTTAGGGTTTGAATTTAACTAGTAACTGTTCAGTCAGAACCTTAGTTATTGGTTAGTTTATGCCTTGTTTGATTTGGATGTTTTGGATGCCTTTGTTTGCTTCTGATTCAGAGATGCACTTCTGACTTCAGAAAGTAACTAGGTTTGTTTAGCTTTGCTTGGCTTGGGTTTGTTTGATCATTGCTTTGGGTACTTAGAAACTATAAGTCCTCCGACTGTAGCGTGACACTACTAGTTGGTAATCTGTCATCTGGTCTAACCACGAAGCTCCTGCGGATCGACCCTGACTTCCACTGTGCTAGTGTGTGTTAGGTTTCTCTTTATTTTTGACCACACGACGACCTAGGCGTGTCAATGCACAATCATGAAAAACATCGAAATGCATACATGCACAACTATGCAAAAATGTTGATATTACTTTGAAGGCATACGTGCACATTACAAAAAAAAATATAAATGTCTATGTGTGCACACATAGAAAAAAATACATTTACATATTACAATGCATATGTATGTAGATATGTTGTGTGTGTGTCTATATATCTATACTATAATACATATATAATATGTACAAACATATTATGCATAGATGTCTTAAAATTAAGGGGTACAAGCTAATAAAGCAAGCTCCTATAATTATACATTTAATAAAAATATATATTGTAAAAAAATATGGACCATAGATTACATTGAATGTATCAATGGCTGAAAACAAATCTGAAGTATTTGACATGGATCATTAATTCAAAAAGTTCACTCCCTCCAAAATCACACTATAAATCAAGACATCCTCCACACAATTCTTTACACCAATCTTTTCCTCCTCCAAAAATTGTTTATGTCTGTTTCTACTTTATATTTTCTTCAAGCCATGTTTTTGAATAATGGCAATTAGTTTCTGCACACATACACAAACATTAGGATAATTGTTTTTTACAAGCTGAATATATACTAAACTTTGTAGTTTTTGTTGTTTGCAGGTATGAATCAATTTACAGAATAAATATACAAGTTATAAATCAGGATACCACCATCAGCTTTGTAGTTTTTGTTGTTTGCAGGTATGAATCAATTTACAGAATAAATACACAAGTTATAAACCAAATGAATTCATGTTTCAAATTCTTTTCTGTCCTAACTATGAATCAATTTACAGAATAAATATACAAGTTATAAACCAAATGAATTCATGTTTCAAATTCTTTTCTGTCCTAACTGATATCTTTTTTCATTTACAGGAAGTAAACAGATGCTATCAACAAAAAAAAAAGCATAAAATGAAAAGGCCACCCTTTCTACTTTGCTATTTGAAAAAAGATAGATGATCTTTATTAAAAAAAATAAAGCATCAACAAATATGAGTTTGAAATCTGCAACAGGTTTTACTTCTTTAAAATAAAATTTTGAAAATCTGGGGATGTGAATCTGACATAAACAATAGATCACATTTATCTTAAACTAAACTCAAAAGACTTTGATTTTTCTATGATAAATTGGCATACATACATCAAAAACTTCACAGTAATAAGAATATACACAAATCCTATTTCTGAAAAATACCATAAACATAACTCGAAAAATCTAAAATCAACATAGAAACATTTAAACCAAAAACATCAACCATGAAAATAGTAAAGCCCGAGACTTGAACCAACGAAATATAATATCTACATGTATGTTTGCGTGGAGAGAGAAGGAAAGAAAGACTGTAACTCGAAACACAGAGAGAAGTCAATGGTCTGCAAGTTCAAGCATACCGAAAATCATTTAAACCTAAGACTTCAACCATACCGAAATACTTAGAGAAATCTGTGTTCTGCAACTCGGAAGTGGAACAGAGAGGCGGAGACAGGAGGCGATATACAATCTCCGATTACAATGTGTGTTGTTGGTAGGTGAAAACTCCTTGCAACCTGAAATCACCAAAAACTACCCAAAAGTATTTCAAATTCAAAAAAAAAAAAAAAACAGATCCGTAATTCAACCTGAAATCTCTTTGAGACTTACTTTTTTAAAATGTAAAAATTTACCTACAATCTCTGATTAACATATCAAATCCAGATTTAAAAATTCAGGATCGATAAAGCAGATCCGTAATTCAATATACATATTAAAATGTAATAATATTCATCCGATCTTGCAATTAGAACCTCAATCGGATCGGGCCGAATCGGATGAATTGGAGATGGTTCCATTGGTTATGGTGGCTAGCAGGTACGGCGGAGATGGAGATGGAGAAGGTAGCAGGTACGGCGGAGATGGAGAAGGAGAAGGTCATCGCCGGCTGAATCAGGAGGCGTGGAGGTCGGATGAATGGGAGCTAGAGCCGTTCGGATGAAAGGGAGCTAGAGCCGTTCGGATGAATGTAACCTAACAGTCAGAATATTGAGATTTTAGTGAAACTTTGCTGGATCGGATACGAAATCCCAAAACAAAATTGAAATCTGAAAAAAATGAAAATCAAATCGGAGATGGTCCTGAATGATCCAAATCGGAGATGGTCGGATCAAATCGGAGATATTGCAGATAATCACTACCATCTATTCTTGGTATCAATCTTTAAGGATCATCGGAGGTCAAGAAGCGGATGAGGTCGGATGAAAGGGACGATGAGGGTCCATCTGGTTCACGAGTTTTTAGCAGCAAAGATCCAGATTCGATGTGGTGGAACGAGTCGCAAGTAAGGGGATTATCGGAGTGTCTGGACAGATCCGGTGGAACGAGTCGCAAGTAAGGGGAGAGCCGGAAGCGAAGCCGGTAGTCGGAGGCAATGCCGTTGGTCGGTGTTCTGCCGGAAGCGGAGCCGGTGGTCTTGACGGGATCGATAACCAAATCAAAAACAGAAAACGGAAATTTGAAACATGTAGTCGGTCACTACCACCGGAGCCAAGATGAAATGTCGATGACGGCGATCCAGATTTCAAATCGTAAAATATGCAGACAGGATGGGAGCCGGACGGTGGAACAATGTAGTAGGAGGGAAGATGGTATACTCTTTTCGATATTAGGGTAAATACTAGGTAAAGTTTGCAAACCTGATGTTTTTTCTTTCTAATGGGCTATATATTGGGTTAACCTATTAATTAAAATGGGCTAAATGAATTGGATTGAAAAAATAGGTCAAATTTATTTATTTTTTTCTTCCGAACGGCTATTAAAGATGCTCATATATAACCGGTTTTTTAATTTGACCTTTTACATGAATTCATTTAGTGTGGCTTTGTAATAGTTTTTGAATATTTATTGGGATTTTGTTACACTTGAAACGCTTTTGTCTACTTTATATAATACGATAATTGTTTTATTTTTAATGTATTTAGTTTAGCTTTTGTTTAAGTCAATATGAAAATACAATTCATGACACCTTCAAGCCTAAATAAAGCTATTTTCCAAAAGAGAGTAAAAATATACTATTAATATAACCAATAAATTGAAGTGTAATTGTATTTTTAAACTAAATTTAATGGTAAATAATGTTTGACGATACATTATGTGTTATACAGAATATGAGATACAATCCAAAAAAACTACACACATAAATAAAAGTATTCGTCGACAAAAATTACTCACCGGAAACAAATCGTCTTCGTAATCTATTCACCGAAACAAACAATTACTCCTTTAAACCATACATCGAAACGAACTATCATCACCCCTGCATTGCGCATCGTGAGTTTGCGAGTACGCCAAATGAACTTATTCGCCTCCGCCGCATCGCGCGGGTATGCCGCTAGACAATGGAGGCGGCTGTCATTGAAAATAATATATTTTTAACCAAAATTACAACGTAGTTTTAATTATAATATGACATGTTTCCATATAGAACCAACCAACGAATAAAACTATTTTGGCATGTTTATGTTGCATAAAAAAATCCTACTGCAAAAAACTAATCGACATTCAAAAATACTCCCCGAAAGAAATTATTCGCCGCCGCCGCATCGCGCGGGTATGCCGCTAGTATATATATATATATATATATATATATATATATATATATATATATATATATATATATATATATATATATATATATATATATATATATTTTTATTAAATGTATAATTATAGGAGCTTGCTTTATTAGCTTGTACCCCTTAATTTTAAGACATCTATGCATAATATGTTTGTACATATTATATATGTATTATAGTATAGATATATATATATATACATATATATATATATATATATATATCTATACTATAATGCATATATAATATGTACAACATAGTAATGCATACATATCTTAAATTTAAGGGATACAACACAATAATGCAGCATTTTCAATTTCTATATTTAACAAAACTATTTATTCAAAAAAATATTAACCATAGATTGTTTTTGAGCAATCAATGGCTTAAAACATCCCTGAAACTTACATTGGATCACCATTTCAAATTTGAGCTCCCTCCAAAAATACAAAACTACTCTATAAATTCAGCAAATAACACACCCTAATATTTGCTTCATCCTTACTGCACATTCCAGTCCTACAACATATTCTTAGAATTATTTCTGCTCCTGCATACCAAAGGTACAATCTCCCATGCATCTTATTCAATATCATTCAGTTTCTGCACATAAAGATACATAAAAATATTATAATGTGTATCTGCAGGTTCCTATAATTGTTGGTTTTTTTGCAGATTACAATTGTTGATTCTATTTAAAGGTATGGATTATGATTTTAATACCACCATTACAACATAAGAATTTCAAAATTACATTTAGAAACTTGTAAAATTGTTATAAATCAATTTCAGAATTGTCAGTTCCATTGATGTTTCAATAACCACAAATATCTTGATATTGCAGCTTATTTTGAAACCTAAGTCCTTTGGTATTTTTGTGCAAAGAGAATTTTACCAAAAGAGATTCAAGAAAATATAGAAAAGACGATCCAAGAACCTTAATAACAAAAGAGATTCGAAAAAATCAGTGGTCTAGCACATCTTCATCAGAACCCGATACCAAAATAAAAATCAGCATGCTTGTGATAGACAAGAAAAATCAGTGGAGGGGGTAGATTGAGATTTGATATCTGAAAAGGATAACCAAAATCAGATCCATATACGAAATCTTGATTCAGGAATTGGAAAAAATAACAAAATTAGATCCAATAACCAAAATCAAAAAATAAAAAAAAATGCATAGATTGAGATTTGATATCAGAATAGAATAACTACAACTCGACCCAAACTAATCAGATCAAAAAATGGCTACCAGAATAGTGCTAATAGCATTTCATTGTCGTGAGTACATATCACCAACTAATCGGGAAAAGGCTAAGTATCAAAACCTGGATCTGTTATCAATGGAAAAACCGACAAGAAACAAAATATCAAAACAGTCAAAATACATAAAAATCAAAACTGAAAACAAAAATCAAAATCAAGGATTTAAGGTCACTGAATACTCATAACCAGATCATTGAGAAACGAGGAAACAACATTTGGTCACGGTGGTACAAAGATCAATAGATCTGATTACCCCTTTTCTTTAAATCACATTGAGAACAAATCAAATCTACTATGGCGGATCAAGAAAACGGATATAAAATAGATCTTATTTCGACTTTTCTTTATGGTCACGGTGGTACCAAAGATCAAAAGATCATTAGATCTGATTTCCACTGAATACTCATACCAGATTTGATGGCGGATCCAGAAAATGCGATACCAGGTTGGATAAGGAGGCGGTGGGAGGAGAGACATCCAATGGAGACGACATCTTTAGCCCACTATCACCGGACCTACATTCAACATCGACTGGAAGATGGTGGAGTGTAAGCTTGGCAGATCGGAGGCGATTGTGCATACAAAATTGATTGTAAGCGTAAAGAATCGTGAACGGCTAGGAAGCAGATCGAAGCCGTGATCGCCGGTGGAGACGAATAAGAAGAGGAGGCGGCGGGTTTGTGATATCTGTAAGGATTTGAGACGTCTAGGAAGAGAAAGCTGGTGGAATGATTTGAGGCATTTCATTAGGTTTAGGTCATTTTTAGCAAAATTACTTATGTGCCCCTCTTTATGTATTAGTTCTTATACGGGTTTTTGATATCTGTAAGCGTAAAGAAGCCATATTTTTTTTCTAAATATTTTAATTTTGGCTTTATACAAAACATAATTTTTGGAAAATTTTGAATTTTTTGGAATTTTAAATTTTTGAAAAATTAAAATTAACCAATTTTGAAACTTTTTAAAATATTTGAAATTTGTTATACTTTTTTGATATTTTATATTCACTTTTTTATAAAAAATTCTAACTTTTTTCAAATTTTGATTATTTTGAAAATTTTGATTTTTTTAAATATTGATAAATTCTCGATTAAGGTTTTTATATATTCAAATCTGGATAATTTGCAAAAGTTGATTTTTTTTTTTATTTTGATGATATCAAAGTTCACCGTCATTTTTACCTCTATTTTGTTATCATTATCATATTTGCATGAAATTTGCCTCGACGTATGTTTCCCCCGTAATCTTATAATTTCGTAATTTTTGGCATGTTTATGTTGCCTAAAAAAATCATACCACAAGAAACTAATCGACATTCGAATATACTCGCCGAAAGAAATTATTCGACGCCGCCGCATCGCGCGGGTATGCCGCTAGTATATATATATATATATTTATATATATATATATATATATATATATATATATATATATATATATATATATATATATATATATACATACATACATATAATCGCTTAACGGTAGCTTGGCTGTAAGAACCCGTAAAAAAGTCGTAAAGAGGGTAAAATGGTCTTTTGACACATTATAAGACCATTATGTAAAATAATATGTTGTTATGAAATAAGAATGTAAGAAATAAAAGTTTATGTAAAATTTGGAGTTTTATAGTGTGAATAGTGAAATTTGGCTGAAAAGGGCAAAATGGTCATTTGACATGGAAATGACCAAAATGTCAAGAAAATGTCAAGTTGTTGGTTAATGGAACTTGGTTTGTAAAGATAAGTGCTTTGGGACTAGTTTTGAACAAAAGATGGAAGTTAGGGACTAAAATGTAAACATTTTTATAAAAATAAATATAAATATGAGAGACTTATCTATCTCTCATTCAGAAGAGTCAAGAAGCTTATAGAATTCTCCAGAGAGAACGAGGGTGAGCACGGGAAGAACAAGGAGTTGGAATATCTCGCGAGAAATTGAAGATAATTCTTGGAATTGGTGATTCCAAGCTTCAATAGGTAAGGTTTTCTTGTTCTAATCTCCAAATCTTGAACGGGAGTTGAGTCTTGACTTCTGATTTTCCAGAAATTATGGTTCTAATGAAATCATCTTGTTTAAAAACATCAAGTGAGCATGTTCCAACCGTTGAACATGTTAAAAATCAAGAAATGATGATTTTTGCTCAAAAACCCTAATTTACGGGTTTGTAAGATCAAGACTGATTTTTATGCTTTTGTTTAGTCCAAAGGATCACTTAGGATGTATTAAGACACTCCTAAGTGGTTAATTTCAGAAATTTGGATTTTTAGTGAAAATTATCAAAAACGGGTTTTTGTGAAATTGAAGTTGGAATCAGTGATTCCATGGGTTAAAACCTGATGTAAACTAAGGGTTTTAGTCATGGAATGATAGTAAAAAGATTAAGTTAAGTATTAAGTGCTTAATAGGTGAAAATAGTGGTCTGCAGCTCAAAAATCGGACTGAAAACCAGGTCTGCAGACAAAAATCGGGGGTACTGTAGTAGAATACGGGTACATTGAAAAGTATACAATCCATGGAAAGATGATTGTTAGTAGTCATATACTTGTTATGACTTGAAGTTGTACCATATGAGACCTTAGAACTGTAGAGTCAGTTGTAGTATGTATTTATTAAATATATATACGTGATACCTGTGTAGGTGGTGCTTCGAATATTGTTGAGCACGGAAAGGGGAAAGGAGTACGAGAAGCTTAGTGAGTTTATGTGGAAACAGTTTTTAAAGTAGCTCTATACAAGGGCTAAGTGTTTTAAAACAGATTTTAAAGCAGTGTAGTTTACAAAGTATTTTGAAAGTAGCTCCGTATGTGAGCTAAAGATGTTGAAGTTATTTTTGATAGTATTTTTTATTAAGAGTTATAAAGTTTATGTGTTTGAGTTTATTATAAATTGTGTCCCTTTTTGACAAATTTGAGATGTAATAAATAAAGTAATGAAATAAGAACTAAAGCAAAGAAAGTAATAAGAGTCAGTTGTCCGGACTAGGATCACCCACATAATCGGGAGATCTGAAGACACTACTGGGGTGGTACCTCCCGTCGCGAAGTAGTTGTCTAGCTTAGCATAACCTTGTGGTTGGATCTGTTCCAAGTCACGAAGGGGAGACAGAGATAGCATAACCTTGCGGGTAGATCTGTTCTGTCCCGCGAAGGGGAGTTAGTAAAATGTATTACACTAAACTAATTCATGAGTTTCAGTTGGTCACAAGTAAATGAGAAAGAAAGTGGTTAAAGAAAGAAAGCAGTTTTAAAGAAAGAAACTAGTTTATGAAAGAAAACAGTTTTGAGAAAAGAAGCAATTTTTGCGAAAGAAAGTATTTTTGAAGTTTGAAAAATAAAGAAGAGAAGAGTTTTGAGATTTGTTATGAAAATAAGTTTTTAGCAGTTTACTTGTTAATATTTCGAGTTTAAGCAGAAAAGTTTTGGGTCTAAAACCCATATTACTCACGAGGCTTTATGTCTCACGTATATTTTTTTTAAATGCTATGTACTTAGGTGAGAGAAGCAAGAGCTGGAGTTGGGACCATTGTATAATACAGATAAGTTTAAATTATGGTTTCTGTATTGAGTCTGTAATACCCCCTTGAGAATAAAATTTGTAAAAAAAATTAAGTGACTATTTGATAGTCACGAGTTGTAAGATATTTTGTAATATAAACTGTACTAAATTACGGTTTGAGTAAGGGGTGTTACAGTTTTGGTATCAGAGCCATAGTTTAAGCGAATTAGGTTGGAATACCATCCTAGGCTTAAACTAGCAAGAGTAGTAGTAAGGTGTCTTAGTAATATAGAGGTACACTTAGACTTATAGAAGTTATAGAGTGAGTATGACTGCTATAAAAGTGCAGTCAAGATACGGAGATAACATGCTACCGCTTACGAAATACTATATAGAAATGTGTATTAAACATAATTTTTGTTTATCAATATAGTAATGGAAGGAGGAAGACAGATACCACCAGCTGACAGGGGTGAGGGTAGTTACACTTCTTCACGAGGAAGTGGACCCGACAATGTTATACGAAATGATGGGGTTGAGCCAAACCCACCACCACAACCTGTCACAATGGAAGCTATTCAGTATTTGATAAATAATTTATGAAATAAGCTGAAGCAGGATGTGAATAACATCATCGATAGCCGAATGGGTGAACCCAGTGCCCATTCTTCACAGGAAGTCTCCAAAAAGACGACCGAAGAGGAAGCTAGTGGAGAAAACAGGAAGAAGGAGAAGGGCTGTTCTTTTAAGTCCTTCATGGCTTGTAAACCGCCAGAGTACCACAGCAGTTTTGAGCCAAAAGTGACAATGAGATGGATTCGGCAAATCGAACAGGTGATGCAAGCTAGCAAGTGTGGTGAAAAAGACCAGGTCAACTATGCGTCCTGACAATTGAAAGATGATGCTTTAGTATGGTGGAACACCAAGTATGAAAGCTTGGGAAAAGATGTTATTGATGGTTGGTCATGGGCTGAATTTATCTCATGTCTTAAGGATAAATTCTGTCCCACAAGAGATTTGGAGAAGATGAACGAAGATTTTCTGATGATAAAGAAAGGAGATTCGACGATTGATGAATATACGAAAAAGTTCTGTGACATGCTGCCTTTTGTGGGGGAATCTTATCCCTCTGAGCGGTCCCGAATTAACCGTTATGTTCGGGGGTTACCATGGAATTATGAGTTAGAAGTGAAGAAAGCTGTTACTTTAGACGGTGCTATAATTGCTGCCCGAAACGTGGAAGATGTGGGAAAGCGTCGAAATGACGAAAGACCTAGTTTCAGTGACAAAAGAAAGATAGTGAGTAGCAGCAGGAATTCAAAGAAGAAAGGGAAAACAAGCTTGAGTCAGACTCGACAGGGGAATGTAAGGAAGTGTGAGAAGTGTGGAAGAGAACACAGTGGCGAATGCCGGGCAGGGTCCAATACCTGCTTTAATTGTGGCGGATTTGGTCATAAGATGAAATATTGCAAAGCAAGGTGTTGAAAATACGATGACCGATCTCCACGAATAAGGTTTTTTAAGCCGATTACTGTGTGACAGATATGTATTTTATCTATAATATGCGGAATAAATATAAACTAAAATTAAGTTACTGAAAGCTATAAATAAATAAAATAAAGCGGTAAATTTAAACTAGACAGTATTTAAATAGACAGAAAGCGGTAAATAAAGTAAATGTTAGAAGTTAGAGGTTAGATGTAATAAACGCCATTATCAACGATAAAGTGTTTTTACAATAAATAAAAAGGTTAGAAGTTAGAAGTTAGAAGTTAGATGTCTCGGTTAAATACAGTCCACATATGTTTTCGTTGTCAAGGTTCAATTCGGATGTACTGGATATTTGGTACAGTTGATTTATAACAGTTTAAATAAATCAATAACGACACAGATAATTTCAAAAGAACTTATCGATAGCTGAGGAAGATGGTGTTTTCTTTGAAGCGTCGATTCTTGTTCTTTACGGTAGGATGAGGTTTGGTAGTTTTTGGTGTTTGGTGAAATGGGTTTTTGATGTCGATTTAATTGAGATGCACGGGGTTTTTGTGGTTTAGTTTTCGTGGTGTATGTATTTGGTAGAGGGTGTGTAGGTTTTGTAGTTTGGTATTCGGGTTGAGGTTGTTTAGAGGTTTGAAGTTTGGTGTCGGGTAGAGGTTTTGTTTTTGGTGTAGGGTAGAGGTTTTGTTTGGTGTCGGGTAGAGGTTTTGTATGGTGTTGGGTAGAGGTTTTGTTTGGTGTCGGGTAGAGTATGGGTGTAGCGGTTTTGTTTGGTGTTTGTTTGGACGTGGATTTTCTTTGGTTGAAAAGAGTTTTCAAGAGAGTTTTTGGCAGGGTTTTTTGCTCTTTGGACGTGGGGTAATCTTGATGTATTGGTGCTTGAATGGGTATGGTGTGGTGTAAGGTTTTTTCTGCACAAGAATGGCAAGAGGTGAGCTTCTTATTTATAGTTGCTGAGAACAGGGTTCGCGTCGCGACCGGGGCTTCCGTCGCGTCGCGAGGGTGCGTGTGTCGTGTTGCTTTTGGTCGGCCACTGGTAAGTGTGTTGTGTTGGTAGTCTCGCGGTTGAAAGGTTGGTGGTGTCGCGTTGAGAGCTTCGCGTCGCGACCAGGTATCCCGTCGCGTCGCGAGCGCTGTAGCGATCTGGACTTCTGTGTTTTCTCTTCTTCACGTCGCGACACCTGTGCCTGTCGCGTCGTAATTGCTGTAGCAGGGTGATATTTTTGTATTTTGCTCTTTGGTTCGTAGCATTACTTCCTCAGGTTTGGTTGTTTTCTCAAAGTTTCTCGGGTCTAGATTCATTCTTGTTTTTGATCTCGAATTCACGCAACCTGAAATAAACTGATAATATTTGTTAGATAAAAACAGTTCATCTTATTTCAGTGATGGTCACATACAAAAATATATTTTTCAACAATTTCCCCCTATGTGATCATTACTGAAATGAGAACATATTAAAAGGTAAGGTTGCAAATTCTTGAAATTTGGATAAAACATTTATAAAACCATATCATTTGTTTAGAAAAAGTGTGACTAGATTTTACTTATGTTTTGAAAAATGTTTGTCAAGAATATTTGTTTCTGAATCAAGGTTTCATGTTCAGTTATCAAAAGGTTTTTGTATATGTTTTTTCATAATATTCCTTAAGATTTATAGCACTTATAAAGACGACAAGTGATCTTTAATAGGTCGATTCAGATGAACGCTCATAGGTATAGCTCACACTTGACTGAGGTGTTTGTTTGCTCTGGGTGCAGAACTGGTGTATAATCACTAAAGATGAGTGATATCTCTCAGTTTGAAGGTGTTGACTTATGCTTAATGTGGATTTATACCTATATACTTTAGTCACTTGGTCTTCATATTAGATAATCAATCACATAAGACTGGTTTCGGCATTACTCAGAGGGTTTCTTCATTCATGCCATTGATGTTCACTCTCTCTCCGTCGGGAAATACATGTAGAGGGGTTTTAGAAATTTTCGTAGTGCAGTTTGCAACTAAGAATATTCAATTATGATGGCTACAGTATCCCGGTAAGTCTTCGGTTTTGACAGCTATATTTGATAAAGCTTTTGAGAATTCGTTGTTTGAGAGATGTCTGTCTTTATGGATTGTTGTAATAACTCTTCTTTTGCTTTGGTGAAGTGTTCACTTTTGTTTTATCTTTTCTTGATTTTCGCGAATACCTTTTGTGTAAAAAATATCTGATGTGGTTACCAGTTGTGATTTGTTGACATCATTTGTTGGATATGACTTTGCGTTTTGAGATTTTGAGTTTTCTTCTGGTTTTCTTGGATATGACTTTGTCGTTTCTTCAATTGTCAGATTCGTTATGCCAGATGATGAATCTTTTTCTTTGAAGTGGTTTGATAGAGGATAGGGATAGGTGATATAATAGACAGTTTGTCTAATATATAAGGAAATGATTGTATCGTCCCTGGTCATTTTGATATCTAAGCAAAAATGAGACTAGCATCACGGTATAAGAGTATAAATCCTGTAAGTCATAATGAAAACACCTTTGCTCACAGAAATGAATTCCACTTAGCAGTTGAAGACGAGGCACAAATTCTCACATGGGTTTGGTTTTCATCTGAATCTCCTGATCTTATGTCCCTTAATAGATAAAATAGTTATAATTGAAATAAATTCAAAGGGAATAGGAGAATGTACATAACGAAAATTTTGAGATTTGAACCTTCACTTTAATTTAAGAATCAATATGACTGAGAACATTCATCGAGCATAAGTATTTAGTCAAGAAGATGTTAATCACATGGTTTTATAAGGACTTTAAAAGATAAAACTTTATTCTAATTTTTTTGTGATTTTTGATTATGTGGATGTTTTTGGAAAATTTTGGTTTGGGGGTGAGAATGGGGTAACGAGAGTTCCCCCATAAATGATGCACTGGGATCATTTTGGATAGGTAGATTGGGATTGTTTAAAGAGGAATTTGGTTTTGGTGGTTCCCCCATAAATGATGCATTGGGATCATTTTGGATAGGTGGATTGGGTATGTTTAAAGAGGAATTTAGTGTTGGTGGTTCCCTCTTGACTGGATCTGCATCATTTTGGTTTAATTGTGAAGTTTCTGCATCGGAGGTAGTGTGGGTTTGAAGTCTCATAGAAATCTCTGTTTTCCTGTCATATGCTTGGATCAGCCACTATCAATATACCATGTGCCATCCTTGGGCTCTCCAGCACAAAGTGCCTGCAATTAGACAGAAAGTTTAGGTACCCAAACCATGGTGGGTCCTGATTTGTTAATGGTTTTCGGTGATTTGAAATCATTATGGTTTCTGTTAATTGGACGAAGTGGTTGAGGCTTGATTTGACTTATCAGATTTTCCCAATTTAAGATTTGTTTTTGAAAACCTGTCATTTGGAAAGATTTCTGATTGTGTGAAAGGTATCCTTTATGTAATGACTTGTCGGATAACCTTTCTTTGTTTTTGGGATGAGGATGGTTTTGAAATTTTTTTTGTTTTTGTGGCAAGGAGGCTGGTTTCAAAGGTTTCTTTTGGGTTTGTTTGAAAACTTTGGGTTTGCCTTGTTCCTTTTGAAGAGCAATTTGTTTAGAGGTACTGCCTTTCTTGTAAAAGGAGTTTGCTCTATTCAAAAAGTCTTTAAGTTTGGAGTTTTGGTTGGTAATTTGGAATTGGTGGGTAGAAGACCTATTAGTGAAAGATCTTTTGGAAACACTGAAATCAGTATCATCTGGGTTACAGTTGATAACTGTTTCGTCGTCTGAATTTTCCTCATTAACAGATGTGGATAGATCTGTTAGAGTTGATTCAGAGTTTTCACTGTTTGTCCTGGTTTCTTGTTTGGCTTGTTCGATTTCGAAGGATTCTCTTCCTAATCCAGGTCTGTAATTCGTATCGATTTTGCCAGATCCTAAGGATGTTGCTTTGATGAAAATATCATCACTTAGCTTTCTAGCAAGATTGATAGAATCCAGTTTTCCTTGAAATCTTTGATTCTCGGATTCAAGAAGTTTGATTTGTTTTGAAGAATCATCTAGTTTTAGAATCAAACTAGTGTTTTTGTCAGTTAAATCTTGAATTTTTAGTTTTAACTGAAGGACTTCTATTTCTAAGGCATCTTTTATTTCAGATGGAAAAACAGATTTATTTTTTATTTCTAAGTCCCTTTTTTGTTTTAGAGCTTCATTTAATTGATCTAAGACGTGATTATATTCTTCTGATTTTCGTTCGACGTCTCTTTCAAGTTTGTCTTTAGTCATTGTTGATTCTCCAAATCTGAGTTGCAAGGTTTGTAATTCAGATTTGTAGATATCAGATTTGACTATTGTGTCATGATATAGTTTGAGATCAGCTTTCAAACTGTTCTCAATCTTAGTCATGTGGGACTCAAATGGTGTTTTTGAAAGACCGATTTCTGAGATCATAGACCATACCTGATCGACGACATATGGAGCTCTTGAGTAGGTTGTGGAAGACATTTTTGGGTTGTTTTTTTTTTTTTTGAAAAATTTAAGATTTTAATTTTTAATTTTTTTTTTAATTTTTTTGTTTTGAAAGGATTTTGAACAAGTGATATTAAAATGAAATTTTTAAGGAAAATGAAAACGCTACACAAATAAAGTTTTCGACAAAAATTTCAGACTAAATCACACGAGCTCTGATACCAATTGTTGAAAATACGATGACCGATCTCCACGAATAAGGTTTTTTAAGCCGATTACTGTGTGACAGATATGTATTTTATCTATAATATGCGGAATAAATAAGAGTTGCGAAATAAATATAAACGAAAATTAAGTTACTGACAGCTATAAATAAATAAAATAAAGCGGTAAATTTAAACTAGACAGTATTTAAATAGACAGAAAGCGGTAAATAAAGTAAATGTTAGAAGTTAGAGGTTAGATGTAATAAACGCCATTATCAACGATAAAGTGTTTTTACAATAAATAAAAAGGTTAGAAGTTAGAAGTTAGAAGTTAGATGTCTCGGTTAAATACAGTCCACATATGTTTTCGTTGTCATGGTTCAATTCGGATGTATTGGATATTTGGTACAGTTGATTTATAACAGTTTAAATAAATCAATAACGACACAAATAATTTCAAAAGAACTTATCGATAGCTGAGGAAGATGGTGTTTTCTTTGAAGCGTCGATTCTTGTTCTTTACGGTAGGATGAGGTTTGGTAGTTTTTGGTGTTTGGTGAAATGGGTTTTTGATGTCAGTTTAATTGAGATGCACGGGGTTTTTGTGGTTTAGTTTTCGTGGTGTATGTATTTGGTAGAGGGTGTCTAGGTTTTGTAGTTTGGTATTCGGGTTGAGGTTGTTTAGAGGTTTGAAGTTTGGTGTCGGGTAGAGGTTTTGTTTTTGGTGTAGGGTAGAGGTTTTGTTTGGTGTCGGGTAGAGGTTTTGTATGGTGTTGGGTAGAGGTTTTGTTTGGTGTCGGGTAGAGTATGGGTGTAGCGGTTTTGTTTGGTGTTTGTTTGGACGTGCATTTTCTTTGGTTGAAAAGAGTTTTCTAGAGAGTTTTTGGCAGGTTTTTTTGCTCTGTGGACGTGGGGTAATCTTGATGTATTGGTGCTTGAATGGGTATGGTGTGGTGTAAGGTTTTTTCTGCACAAGAATGGCAAGAGGTGAGCTTCTTATTTATAGTTGCTGAGAACAGGGTTCGCGTCGCGACCGGGGCTTCCGTCGCGTCGCGAGGGTGCGTGTGTCGTGTTGCTTTTGGTCAGCCACTGGTAAGTGCATTGTGTTGGTAGTCTCGCGGTTGAAAGGTTCGTGGTGTCGCGTTGAGGGGTTCGCGTCGCGACCAAGTATCCCGTCGCGTCGCGAGCGCTGTAGCGATCTGGACTTCTGTGTTTTCTCTTCTTTACGTCGCGACACCTGTGCCTGTCGCGTCGTGATTGCTGTAGCAGGGTGATATTTTTGTATTTTGCTCTTTGGTTCGTAGCATTACTTCCTCAGGTTTGGTTGTTTTCTCAAAGTTTCTCGGGTCTAGATTCATTCTTGTTTTTTATCTCGAATTCACGCAACCTGAAATAAACTGATAATATTTGTTAGATAAAAACAGTTCATCTTATTTCAGTGATGGTCACATACAAAAATATATTTTTCAACACAAGGAAAGCTAGTGAGGTGGAGTGTTTTTCGTGTCACCAGATTGGGCATTACAGTTCCAACTGCCCAAACAAAGGAGGAGAGACTTTGGTGTCCACAGCTCAGAAAAAGACGGAGCCACAAAAAGTGAACACCCGAGCTTTCCAGATCACTCGGGAGGAGGCAAAGGAGACGCACGATGTTGTCTCAGGTATACTACTGATTAACTTGATACCTGTATATGTGTTGTTCGACTCTGGTTCTACGTACTCGTTCGTGTCCCATGAATTCGGAGCCAGATTGAGTGTACCGTTAGAGTTGCTAGACATGGTCTTTGAAGTGGAAGTAGCAGATGGGAAGTTTGTTGAAGTTCAGCATATGTACCGAGATTGTGAACTTGATATCAATGGCAAGAAGTTTCGACTTAACCTTCTTCCCATTGGAATTAAGTCTTTTGATGTGATTATTGGGATGGATTGGCTTGGTGCCAATGATCTGAAGATAGCTTGTGGGCAGAAGAGGGTGTCTGTTAAAACCCTAGGAGCTAAAGTGTACGTGTATGGAGAAAGAAGGAAGCATGTGCCAAGTCTCATTAGTGTGGCAAAAGCCCGAAGATGTATCAGGAAAGGGTGTGTATCTTTCCTGGCCTATGTGATGACTGAAGATAAAGTAAAGCAGACTTATAAAGACATTGAAGTAGTAAAAGAATTTCCAGAAGTTTTCCCAGATGAGTTACCTGGCTTAACTCCTGAAAGGAAAGTTGAATTCCGGATAGATCTTGTCCTAGGAGCTTCCCCAATAGCACGTGCACCGTATCGATTAGCACCGACAGAAATGCGGGAATTAATGTCCTAGTTGCAGGAGTTACTAGATAAAGGCTTTATTAGGCCTAGTTCCTCTCCGTGGGGTGCTCCAGTTCTATTTGTAAAAAAGAAAGATGGATCAATGCGTATGTGCATTGATTACAGAGAATTGAACAAGATTACTATCAAGAACCGTTACCCGTTGCCCAGAATAGACGATTTATTTGATCAGTTACAAGGAGCAGATTACTTCTCAAAGATTGATTTGAGATCCGGTTATCACCAAGTCAGGGTGAAAGAAAGTGATGTGGAGAAGACAGCGTTCCGTACGCGGTACGGGCATTACGAGTTCTTAGTGATGCCATTCGGTCTTACTAATGCACCAGCGGTTTTTATGGACTTAATGAATCGGGTCTGTAAACCATTCTTAGACCGATTTGTTATAGTATTCATAGATGACATACTCATATACTCAAAGAACAGAGAAGAGCATGCGAGTCATCTGCAGACAGTTATTGAAACTTTGAAGCCAGAGCAGCTGTATGCAAAGTTCTCTAAGTGTGAGTTTTGGATGCGAGAGGTGCAGTTCCTTGGACATGTTGTTTCTATCCAAGGTATAAAAGTTGATCCGTCAAAGGTTGAAGCGGTGATGAAATGGAAACCTCCCAAGACGCCCACAGAAGTTAGAAGTTTTCTAGGACTTGCCGGGTATTACCGCAGATTTATTCAAGATTTCTCCCGTATAGCTGTGCCACTTACACGGCTAACTCGAAAAGAAGAGAAATTCAGATGGCAAGAAGAACAAGAAAGAGCTTTCGTCACATTAAAAGAGAAGTTGTTTAATGCGCCTGTCCTTACGTTACCAGATGGGACAGAAGATTTCGAAGTATACAACGATGCCTAGCATCGGGGGCTTGGTTGTGTGTTGATCCAGAGAGGGAAGGTTATAGCATATGCTTCCAGACAGTTGAAAGATCCAGAGACAAAGTATACTACTCATGATTTAGAGCTTGCAGCGATTGTATTTGCCTTGAAGATTTGGAGGCATTCCCTGTACGGTACAAAGTGCAAGCTATTTACTGATCACAAGAGTTTGCAGTATGTGTTCACTCAAAAAGAGTTGAACATGAGACATAGAAGATGGCTAGAGTTGATCAGTGATTATGATTGCGAGATTGTGTACCATCCTAGTAAAGCAAATGTAGTAGCAGATGCATTGAGTAGAAAAGTTACTGAGAAAAGAATCAAGGCAAGATCGATGCGAATAGAACTAGTGTCCAGTATTATAGAGCAGATTAAAGCAGCCCAACAAAAAGTTGAAGAGAGCGGAGATTTAAAAGATGAGAAACTAAGAAAAGATATGTAGTTTGAAACAAACAGTCAAGGGTTGAAGACTTTCAGAAATCGTATTTAGGTACCGAAAGCAGGGGGTTTGAGAAAGTTGATTTTAGAAGAGTCGCATAAGTCAAAGTATTCCATACATCCAGGGAGTACCAAGACTTATCAAGATCTAAAAAGACAGTACTGGTGGCCTGGAATGAAGAAGAGAATAGTTAAATATATCTCCAAGTTTGTCATTTGTGCACAAGTCAAGGCGGAACATCAAGTCCCGCATGGAGATGCCCAGTCCTTGTACATTCCAGCAGGGAAATGGGAAGATGTAACCATGGATTTCATTGTGGGGTTACCAAGAACGAGAAGAGGTTATGATTGTATATGGGTTATAGTGGACCGGTTGACCAAGAGTGCACTGTTTCTAGCCATAAGAGAAACTACTCCATTGGAGAAGTTAGCCCAGTTGTACATAGATGAAGTGTTAAGAAGATATGGTGCATCGTTGTCCATCGTGTCAGACAGAGACCCCAGATTTACCTCTAACTTTTGGAGAGCTTTACAAGAGAAAATAGGGACAAAAATTCAGTTAAGCATAGCGTATCACCCACCAACAGATGGTCAGAGTGAGCGAACCATTCAAACAGTAGAAGACATGTTACGGACATGCGTGATAGATTTTGGAGGTAGTTGGGACGAGCACTTGCCACTAGTAGCGTTTGCATACAACAACAGCTACCATTCTAGTATTAAAATGCCACCCTTTGAGGCATTGTATGGTAGAAAATGTAGAACTCCTTTGTGCTGGTTAGAGGCGGGTGAGACTAAGCTTACAGGACCAGAAATTGTTAGAGTAACCAATGAGAAGATTGGAGTAATTCAAGCTAACATGAAAGCAGCACAAGACGGACAAAAGAGTTACTCGAATCTGAAGAAGAGACCGTATGATTTGCAAGAAGGAGATTTGGTGATGATAAAAGTGTCGTCGTGGAAAGGTGTGGTCAGATTTGGCAAAAGAGGAAAGTTGAGTCCAAGATACATCGGACCTTTTAGAATTTTGAAGAGAGTGGGATTGCAAGCATTCAAGTTGGAATTACCACCAGAACTTAGCGGAATACATGATACCTTTCATGTATGCTACCTGAAGAAGTACTTTGGAAAAGAGGACATGGTTATTCCGTATACAGACTTGAGGGTGGAGACTCCTAATAAACTGATTGAAGAACCTGAAGCAATACTGGAAATGCAGACCAAGAAGCTAAGGAATAAGGAAATTGACATTGTACTAGTCAAATGGAAGCATCCATTAGGGTCAAACCTAACTTGGGAGACATTGGAAGAAATGAAGAGAAGATATCCAGACTTCACGGATTACGAAAAGATTCCGAGGACGGAATCCGCTTAAGGAGGGGTGACTGTAAGAACCCGTAAAAAAGTCGTAAAGAGGGTAAAATGGTCTTTTGACACATTATAAGACCATTATGTAAAATAATATGTTGTTATGAAATAAGAATGTAAGAAATAAACGTTTATGTAAAATTTGGAGTTTTATCGTGTGAATAGTGAAATTTGGCTGAAAAGGGCAAAATGGTCATTTGACATGGAAATGACCAAAATGTCAAGAAAATGTCAAGTTGTTGGTTAATGGAACTTGGTTTGTAAAGATAAGTGCTTTGGGACTAGTTTTGAACAAAAGATGGAAGTTAGGGACTAAAATGTAAACATTTTTATAAAAATAAATATAAATATGAGAGACTTATCTATCTCTCATTCAGAAGAGTCAAGAAGCTTATAGAATTCTCCAGAGAGAACGAGGGTGAGCACGGGAAGAACACGGGAAGAACAAGGAGTTGGAATATCTCGCGAGAAATTGAAGATAATTCTTGGAATTGGTGATTCCAAGCTTCAATAGGTAAGGTTTTCTTGTTCTAAACTCCAAATCTTGAACGGGAGTTGAGTCTTGACTTCTGATTTTCCAGAAATTATGGTTCTAATGAAATCATCTTGTTTAAAAACATCAAGTGAGCATGTTCTAACCATTGAACATGTTAAAAATCAAGAAATGATGATTTTTGCTCAAGAACCCTAATTTACGGGTTTGTAAGATCAAGACTGATTTTTATGCTTTTGTTTAGTCCAAAGGATCACTTAGGATGTATTAAGACACTCCTAAGTGGTTAATTTCAGAAATTTGGATTTTTAGTGAAAATTATCAAAAACGGGTTTTTGTAAAATTGAAGTTGGAATCAGTGATTCCATGGGTTAAAACCTGATGTAAACTAAGGGTTTTAGTCATGGAATGATAGTAAAAAGATTAAGTTAAGTATTAGGTTCTTAATACGTGAAAATAGAGGTCTGCAGCTCAAAAATCGGACTGAAAACCAGGTCTGCAGACATGGCACGAGTCGTGCCTTTTTACCCTAGCATATGCACGAGTCGTGCTCCACTGTAGAGCCAAGAAATAGCATTGTACTATTGGCACGAGTCGTGCTTCCCTAAGCACAAAAAGAGCACGAGTCGTGCTCCAGGTCTGATGAGTTTCTGTCCAATTTAGAGATTTGAACTTGATGCTAGACATGTCCGTTTGGTCTATAATTCATACCCAGGCTTAAAATGGTATGAAACCACATGGAAAATTATTAAATTAAGAATACGACCCCTCGGGGGTACTGTAGTAGAATACGGGTACATTGAAAAGTATACAATTCATGGAAAGATGATTGTTAGTAGTCATATACTTGTTATGACTTGAAGTTGTACCATATGAGACCTTAGAACTGTAGAGTCAGTTGTAGTATGTATTTATTAAATATATATACGTGATACCTGTGTAGGTGGTGCTTCGAATATTGTTGAGCACGGAAAGGGGAAAGGAGTACGAGAAGCTTAGTGACCTATAGCTACACCAAGGTGAGTTTATGTGGACTTTTTGTACATAGCAAAATGATATTTTCAGAAAAGAGATTTCCATATACTGTTGAATAATAAAGTTGGAAACAGTTTTTAAAGTAGCTCTATACAAGGGCTAAATGTTTTAAAACAGATTTTAAAGCAGTGTAGATTACAAAGTATTTTGAAAGTAGCTCCGTATGTGAGCTAAAGATGTTGAAGTTAGTTTTGATAGTATTTTTTATTAAGAGTTATAAAGTTTATGAGTTTGAGTTTATTATAAATTGTGTCCCTTTTTAACCAATTTGAGATGTAATGAAGAAAGTAATGAAATAAGAACTAAAGCAAAGAAAGTAATAAGAGTCAGTTGTCCGGAATAGGATCACCCACATAATCGGGAGATCTGAAGACACTACTGGGTGGTACCTCCCGTCGCGAAGTAGTTGTCTAGCTTAGCATAACCTTGTGATTGGATCTGTTCCAAGTCACGAAGGGGAGACTGGGATAGCATAACCTTGCGGGTAGATCTGTTCTGTCCCGCGCAGGGGAGTTAGTAAAATGAATTAAACTAAAATAATTCATGAGTTTCAGTTGGTCACAAGTAAATGAGAAAGAAAGCAGTTAAAGAAAGAAAGCATTTTTAAAGAAAGAAACTAGTTTAAGAAAGAAAACAGTTTTGAGAAAAGAAGTAATTTTTGCGAAAGAAAGTATTTTTGAAGTTTGAAAAATAAAGAAGAGAAGAGTTTTGAGATTTGTTATGAAAATAAGTTTTTAGCAGTTTACTTGTTAATATTTCAAGTTTGAGCAGAAAAGTTTTGGGTCTAAAACCCATATTACTCACGAGGCTTTATGTCTCACGTATATTTTTTTTAAATGTTATGTACTTAGGTGAGAGAAGCAAGAGCTGGAGTTGGGACCATTGTATAATACATATAAGTTTAAATTATGGTTTCTGTATTGAGTCTGTAATACCCCCTTGAGAATAAAATTTGTAAAAAAAAATTAAGTGACTATTTGATAGTCACGAGTTGTAAGATATTTTGTAATATAAACTGTACTAAATTACGGTTTGAGAAAGGGGTGTTACATTGGCGGTCGAGTGGGGTTAAGGGATTAATCGGATACCCTAAATTATAAATGAATTTATTTAAAAATATATAAATATAACAAAATAGCAAAGTTTGATTCATTTTATTCTGAGATACACATCAAAACATTTGTTTATTTTTATTATTTAATATTAATTTTTTCCCGTTTTCTTAAGTTATTAAAGAGTTTTTGTGTCGTCATTTAAAAATCAAAAAAATAAATAATAACTAAGAATTAAAAAATTTAAAAATGACCGCCATGACCGATGAATCGGCCGCCAAGGCCGATATTTGATCGATTTTTGCAGCAAACCGTGAAGCTGACCGATTAGACCTAATCGTAATCGGTTGAAGACCGCCAAACGACTAATCGCTGATTAATCGGTCGCCAAGGCCGATTTCTGCAACACTGATATATATATATATATATATATATATATATATATATATATATATATATATATATATATATATATATATATATATATATATATATATATATATATATATATATATGCCAAGAAAAGATTTGACTAAGATGATGACAAATCTTCTAGACCTTGCTTTCTGCACTATGTCAGCTGATGTGACAAATTATGGAACATGCCGTGGAAGACCAACTTCTGAAAACAGCAAAACATGGGATCTTGTGTTAGGGGACACTTCGCTTCTGAAATTGCTTCGTCCTCAACATCTCGACTATCAACATTTACCCTGTGGAAACTCTGTTGCTCCTCGGTCTGCATGACTTCTTTCGGACGAGCAACTAACCAACCAAGACAAGGAAGACTTTCCTCAGACGCGACATTGATATTTGGATAAAGGATATTGATTCGTCCAAAGCACTTAGGTTGCCTTAGACCACTTACTAATCTGGTTTAGCCATAATATCTCCCTTGCTTTGGATCTGAGTCCACATACTTAACAAACTTCAAGATTTATTAACTTTGAAGTAAAGAGTACAATAGAAATATTTAATGTATTAAATATGTGATACATCATATATATATATATATATATATATATATATATATATATATATATATATATATATATATACATACATACATACATACATACATACATACATACATACATACATACATACATACATACATACATACATACATACATACATACATACATATATATATATATATATATATATATATATATATATATATATATATATATATATATATATATATATATATATATATATATATATATATATATATATATTCATTGAATAATGATAGAAGTATTATGTGATTGAGCTAGAACTTGTACAAAAAGGTACTTGGAAACAAAGAACAAAAATCTTGAAAATTTGGGGAATGTCTCAATAAATAAAATGGAAAAGTATTTTTTTAACGGACATAATACTCATTATAAAAGAATCAAATGTTGTAACACTTTTAAGAAGCTCAAAACCAAAAAACGTGTGATTCAAAAAGAAACACATAAGAACCCACTTTAGCGGATTCTTGGTAAAAACATTTTTTTTTATTTTAAGCTTCTTAAACCTATCACACAGTTTGATTATTTTATCATGCATAATATTATGTCATCATGGAAAACAAGCAACTCATTTTAATCTATTAAGACATCATCCATTTCTAGAAGATTTTAAATTCCTTTCCTAAGTAGCTTTTAGTAAAACTGTTAGACAAACCAAATAACGCTTAAACATCTACTCAAAAAACTTATATTTGTATCATGAATAAAATATTTATCATATTTATTATTTCTATTTAGATCATGCTAAAAACTGATAAATATTGAATATAAGAAATCGACAACCTCATTTTTTATTTATGGAATATACTCCTAATCATAATGATGCACATACACATTATTTTAAATTTATGTTAATATGTATATAAATACATATACATAAACGTGTATATGTATATTTAAAAATCAGCCCATTTATTCATTTATAATTTAAGATGATTAAACGTATGTAAACCTTTTAAATATAACTCTTGTGTAACATCAAGTTTCTATAAAGAATGTAAAACGAGGAAAAACAATGGAGAATTTGGAAATTGGGGGGGGGGGGGTAGCGACACTATCTATATAAGATAGCAGTGATGACTTATGGTACACCGCGATCAGCAAAAGTGGAAGTGGCTAGATAGCGACGCTATCTTTAGAGATAGCGACACTATCTTCGGTAGACAGTGACCAGTTGTCGGTTACTGTTTTCCTATGGCCAGTTCTTGGATGTTTCTAGAGCGAGGAGAAGACGATTTTGGTGCTGGAATAGCGGATCTTGAAGCTTGAATTCAGAAAGGAGAAGAAATTGGTGAATCTATGATTTTCAAAGGTAAAGCGTTAATCCTTTCATGTTGTTTTGGTTGAATCAGACTGTGATTGGTGTAAATGATGTTAATATTAGTTGGTGAAAACTCTGGTGAAGTGCATAATTATACATCATGGGGTTAAGGTGATTTAATTGGTGTATATGTAATTTAAGTTGTAGCTAAAAGTTAAAAATGGTGAATTTGAGGTGTAATTTTAATATAGTGGCGTTTGGATAGGTTTCAAAGGTTGGGGTGTCTCTGGAAGTGTAAAGGTGACTAATAGATGCAAAAGACATATTTAGATACCGGTCTGGATCAATTCAGAAGGCGAATTGGTGCTGAGTTCGTCAATAGTGATGCTATTGATGATATTCATAGACATCGACGCTATCATCAATAGTGACACTATTAATGATATTCATGAACTTAACGTCGCTACATATGGTATTCATAGATAGCGACGCTATCTTTAGGAGATAGCGGTGCTATCTGCCCTGTGGTGGTAAAAAACTAAGTTGTTTAATGAGATTAATGTGTTTTGTCTCAAGTAGTTGAATAAGTATGTTTATTTGGTGATTAAACAGTAGTTGGTGATAACAAGAATGAGAATACAACTGGGATTTGAGGAGATCATTTTACACATCTAACGAGGTGAGTAACTTTACATAGGTTTGATTGGAGTTTTGTCGTATGCTATGCCTCCAAGCAAGCTTACATCTGTCGTGACTGCTGGTAATTTTCTTGATTGTTGCTTAATTTGTATCTTTTATCTGAAAGTTTGATCAAATTTTCATTGAATTTTAGGTATGTTTCTCATTGGATTAGGCATGCAGGTACATCTACAACGATGTACCCCGTTCGAGAGGCTTCCTGATAAGTACTTCTTCTACCTAGGTATGAAATTTTAATACAATTCTACATATAGAACTTATAAATCTGCCGATTAAGTAAAGAATGTAATTGTTTAAGTGATTAAAGTCTGTGGTGCCACCCTTGCCCATCTAAAAATCTCTATTCTTGAACAGGATTCCAGCTGCCATTGTTGCTTTCGGTTGACTTTGAAAATCTCTGTTCTTGATCGATCTTTGACACCAACAACATCAAGATATGACTTTAAATCCCCTGCTTTATCTTTGTGCATGAACTTCTAATCTTCATAGTGTAATTATGATGAACTTGTGTGTGTGTATGTGTGTGAGAGAGGTGGGGGTATGGGGTGGGTTGGGTGGGGTTTTTTTTTTTAATTTTTTAATTATAAGAAGGGTAAAAAGAAAAAAAATAAAAAGGGCAATAAAGTCTTTTTACATGGACCGGGGACCTCCGATGCTCATTTTGGAAACCACAGGAACCGATGCCTATTTTGGAAACCACAGGAATTACCGCGTTCATTTTCCAATACTTGGACCAATACTGTAACCTTAAGGAAACCACAATGACCTATGGTGTAATTTACTCTTTAATATATTTATTTGACAAACATCAATGTCAATTGAAAAGATGTTGATTGAAAGTATGTATGACACGATGTAAACCCATTAATTGTGAGATTGAAAAATTTAGATATAATTAACAGATACACAAAAACTTTGAAAGAATGAAAATGGTGAAGAACATGAAAAAAAGAACGTAAAAAATTAAAATTGGAAATCAAATCTATGGAAAGATACTTCAACCATGACAAATTTAACAAATAAATTGGATGAAAAACTACTCGATATGTTTTTAAATGAAAAGTGACGTTATATTCATGTACTGGTCAATTACTTATCTCTTTTTCTTGTAATGAACTTTAGATGAAGAAGCATCATCGGCTGGTTGTTGATTTTAGGGGTGGCAATACTCGACACGACCCGCGACACGACACGAACCCGACACGAAAATAAACGGGTTTGGGTTGAGATTTTTGACCCGCCAACCTGCCAACCCGCCAATTATACGGGTCGTGTTCGGGTCATCAGTTGTGTTTGCGGGTTGACCTGCCAACCCGTTTATATATATTTTTTATTTTTTATTTTTTATCTATAATAAAATATTAAAAAGAAATTGCTGAAATAAGTTTGCCCTAACCTAATCATTTCCAGTTCCACTCTTCGTTTGACTGTTTGAGTTTGAGACAGACTTCGTCTTCCGTCTTCGTCCACTTTTACCCTTTCCTAATCATAAAACGTACACTTTTTATATGATATTTAAACTTAAAGTATCAATCCACTTTTACTTTTGATATGATATTTAAACTTAAAGTATCAATTAAAGAGACTGCGTCTTCGGTCTTCGTTCATATTACTTTCTATTATACAAATAAAAATATAAAATAAATATTAAAGTGCAAAAAGATGCCCTAACCTAATCATAAAACGTACACTTTTGATATGTTTAATAAACATATCCACTTCTAAAATAAAGTGTGGATATGTTTACTCGTTTTGTTTAATTTACTTGGATATGTTTATTTTGCATCCATATGTTTAATTGGACATGGTTAGTTGTTTGGATTTTGTTAAATAGTTTTTCTCTAAAAAATTTCGGCTTAAAGATGTCATGACCCACGAACCCGTATATGACCCGCCAACCCGTTTATGACCCACGAACCCGAATCTGACCCGCCAACCCACCAACCCATATAATTAAACGGGTTACGTGGGTCGTGTTCGGGTTACATGCCAACCCGCCAACCCGCAACCCGCCAACCCGCATATTTATATGGGTCGTGTTTGGGTTACTCTTTCTGACCCGCCAACCCGCGACCCGCCAACCCGAACCCGACCCAATTGCCACCCCTAGTTGATTTTGCCATTTAATATATTTATTAATCAAACATCAATGTCATGTGAAAGCATCTCAATTGAAAGTACATATGACACCATATAAACCCATTAATTGCTAGATTGGAAAAATGGATATATAATTAACAGATACACAAAAACTTTGAAAGAATGAAAATATTGAAGATGGAAAAAAGAACATGAAAATTTCAAATGGAAATCAAATCTATGGAAAGATACTTCAACCATAACAAATTTAACATATAAATTGGATGGAAAACAACACGATATGTTTTTAAATGAAAAATGATGTTATTTTCATGTGTTTGATCAATTACTTGTAGTAGATAGGAATGTATATATTTATCTTTTTAATTGATTGATATGAATACGTTTTAAGTATATCAAACTTATATTATTATATTTTTATTAAATTAATTTATAATGTAAATACTAGTTATACAAATATCAATAAAAATTAAAAAGTAAATGATTCTAATATATAAATATATATTTTATATTCATAAAATGATGTAATAAGACAACTTTATCAATTATGAATAATCAATCAGACAACTTTGCTTTGAAAAGCTGGCACCTGGCTTTGCAATTTAATTGAAGTCGCCAATGTAGGTGCATCCGTGCATTTAGTGTTTTTTCGTCACCGGCTCATGGTCCAGACGGTGGTGAGAACAGTCCTCGGCGGCGGAAATGAGATCTTTTGCCTCACTCCTTGTCGTTATATAACAAGTTGATAAATGCTATCCGTGTACACCATATTACATTTATCCATTTTCGGATATATTCCGCCTTAAACTCAACAGGAACTCATTAAAACTTGTACCCTTCTGCCGTTAAAAACCGTCTATTTCAAGAATTCTCGGAAAACATTAATGCTTCCATCATACATGAACACATAATAGCGCTCAGCGACGTCATGTTAGCACCCTTACCAACGTTGGACCATTAATCTATTTCTCACAAACCCTTATACCAAACCAAATGTGGAACCTGCCGGACTACACTTAGACCAAGTGCAGCGTTGGCAATCACAGCCGCTAGCTTTCTTCAAAAGTCCCATTGCGACCGTGGTACAACTAATTAAGGTGCAGTTATCCGTTTCTAGAGCATGCATGTAAATATTACTATAATTTGACCTCCTAAAATCCTCGGACACTCATCCTGGACTTTCGATCCGGTGACAATGAGAGGAATTCTCGGCAGTACGTGCATGGGAGAGGAACAAAAGTTCTGGTAGGCTGTGGAAAGAGCAAAAGATTGGTTCAATGGTTTGGGTTGGAAAATGGTGTAAATATATATAAAAGATGAGAGGAAATAGATTTAACGGCCAAGTTAATTACATTGATTTTATCTCATGTGGAGAAGAATGGCAATAAGGAAAGAGGGAGCGAATCGACAAGATCATGCGTGAGCAAGAGAGTGTTGGGTCCATTATTAATAAGGGTAAGTCCACACTCCATAGTAGTTTAATTTTTCGACGAGAAAATAAAAATCAAAACTACACTCGGTGGTTATGCCATCCATATAGGCATGGCGTGGACACTTTGACCGGTTTAATAATAATTTGTATTACTACATAGTGTAGATAAACCTAGAATACATCAAGAAATTCAATGATAAATTTTTCTCTATATATACTGCTTTAGTTCTCCTTCGCAAAACACAACTCAAAGACAACTCAACAACCTTAATTATGGATATATTATATGCTTTTTTCTCTTCACTCTTTGTCGTTGTAGTCTCATGCTTAGTTCGTTTTGCGTTTTTTAAGTCTAAGTCGGTTGTAAATGTAAAAGTACTCCCACCTGGCGGAAGAGGGTGGCCTTTGATCGGAGAAACTATAGAGTTTGTCACCTCCGGTTGGACGGGCCACCCAGAAAAGTTTGTCACCGACCGCATGACTAAATTCTCGCGTCATGTCTTCAGGACCTCTCTGATGTTAGAGGATGCTGCAGTGTTCTGTGGTCCGGAAGGTAACAAGTTCTTGTTCTCAAATGAAAAAAGCCTTGTTCGGTATTGGTTGCCTGCTACGGTGAGTAAGATCCTCCCTTCTACGGACCACGGCGTTGAGAAGATGAAGATGGTTCGTTGCCATTTCAAGCCTGAAGTTCTTCGTCAATATGTCGCAGTTATGGACATGGTGGCACAGAAACACTTTGAAACCGAATGGGAAGGCAACGACCAGATTTTGACCCATAAACTCACAAAAATTTTCACTTTTCAGGTTGCATGCAAAATTTTCTTCAGTATAAATGAACCCGAGTTGGTGAACAACTTATCTGTCCCGTTCGAGAGACTTGCTCCAGGGCTTTTCTCCATCCCCATAAACCTTCCAGGAACACCATTACGAAGAGCAATAAATGCAGGAAAATTCATCAGAAAAGAACTCACCGCAATGGCAAAGCAAAGAAAGATTGATTTGGCCGATGGAAAAGCTTCACCTACACAAGATATTTTGTCCCTAATGCTTTGCGATGACTATGGGAAGTTCATGGCAGAAACTGATGTCGCTGACCTTATCACGGGGTTGATAATCGGCGGCTATGACAGTACAAGCTCAACGTGTACTTTCATTGTTAACTATCTTGCCGAGTTGCCGGAGATTTATGAGGAAGTCTACAAAGGTATTAAAATTAATATAGGAAAAGCACAATACTCTACTTTTCACTAAGACATACTTGACCGAAGAATATCTTGCATGCTTTATTTATACAATATATTCAATCTCTCTTTTTTTTTTTTTTTTTTTTTTTTTTTTTTAATCTTAGAAGCATTTTTTAAATTCAAATGAGTTAGGAAATGATATATAAAGTTAACATATATATCAAAAGAATTTCTCCTAAACTTTCTTTCTGAAGAAATTACATAGATTCGTTTTGGTATTGATCTCGAGCTTTGAACCTATTAATACAAAGATGTAACAGTTAATAAGACAAAGAAATCGTTGGTGAGAATTAACTTTAGAAACTTACTAATAAAATATAATTACACACATTTGAATTTAATTTACAATGTTTATGTGCAGACAATTATAAAGTTATTTTCATAGTTTAAGATTATATAAAAGTGATAGTTACCTTTCAGGTGAGTCAGGCTTGTCTCCATATATAAATTTCTTCAAATATTCGGACAAAATTTCAAATGTATGCCTTCAAAATTAAAATAACGGCATGCTAACCATCGTATGAATAAAATCAGAAGGGAGTTGACCACTAAAAGAATTGGAACAAGGATTCTTAATAGTTTGTTATTTTTGTTATATACAGAACAAATGAATATTGCGAAATCTAAACCATCAACAGAACTGTTGAATTGGGAGGACGTGTCAAAGATGAAATACTCTTGGAATGTGGCATGTGAAGTACTTAGATTAGTCCCACCAACCCAAGGTACCTTTAGAGAAGCCATTTCTGATTTCACATACAACGGCTATTCAATTCCAAAGGGTTGGAAGGTAAGTTACATATATGCATTAGCCAACGTAAACTCCTTTGTGAATAGGCTTTAACTTTTGACAAATTGGTCTTCATTATATTGCAGTTGTATTGGAGTACATACTCAACTCATAAAAACCCTGATTTCTTTCATGAACCTGAAAAGTTCGATCCATCAAGATTCAATAACAATGCGCCAGCACCATATACATATGTACCATTTGGAGGAGGATATCATTTGTGTCCTGGAAAAGAATTTGCCCGAATAGAAATACTTGTGTTTATGCATCATCTCGTGAGGAAATTTAAGCTGAAGAAAGTGATACCGAACGAACAAATTGTCTTTAATCTAATTCAGCCTAAGCTTGCTAAGGGACTTCCGATTCACCTTTGTCCTCATAAACCTTAAAGTTGAAATCTTGATTGTAAAAACCCAAGAGGAAAAAAAAACACCTTTTTCAGACTCAAATAAATTATTAATATTAGAGTACCTTTTTGTATGTATCGATTTCCATGGATGTATGTATTGCTTTATTATGTTGTATGTCTGTCCCATGAGATTCATTGCCCTCTCCATATCAGAAAATACGTTCTCTAATATGTATTGTTTTGTTATGTTGTACGTCCAACCCATGCGCTTCACGACGTACCAAAACTAAGTAGTCATTCCCTTATTCCTCTCTACAAAACCTATCAAAACTAAGTAGTTTGATTAAATATTTTATAACAATAAAAGATCATTCATTTTCTCCTAATTTATCTCCGGCGTATTATTTTATTCATAAATTTTCTCACCCACTTATGTCATTCCCTTATCTAATTATTTTGGTAAAATTGTTCAAATAAGCTTACATAACTAAAATAAACATCTTGACGGTGCCAAATTACGAATATGGTCTTTCATTTGCAAATAAATTGATTGAATCGATAATATTGCATTAACAAAATTGAAAGAGAAAATTGTTTACACGGATATCACGATATTATTGTTTCTTCAATTCATTACATTTTCTTACATTGCAGAAGCTATTTCTTGACTCTTTGTGTAGAATAAATTCAATTGAATTTTTGAATGACCATGGTTTAGAAACAATTGTAGATAGCTGACATACTCAAATACATAAGAAAATATATATTATACAATAAAAAGGTTTGAATGGAATTGAGGTCGTAGAAGCATACGATCACAAACAAAAAAACGGAAGATTTTTGTTTTACTAAATTGTTGTAAATTTAATGAAAAAGTAAATGATTACGATAGGAATTTTAAATAATGAGTAAGTAATATAGTTGATTTTCATCAAAATTGTGTAGTTTTATAAAGTTCTATACCTAAGCTTGCATACATGACAATCATATATTCATCAAGCCCACACACACACATATATTATATATATATATATATATATATATATATATATATATATATATATATATATATATATATATATATATATATATATATATATATATATATATATATATATATATATATATATATATATAATTTTGTTGAATACTTGTTGTATTTTAGTTTATAAGTGTATATATAAATGTATATAAAAACGCATCTGTATATAGTAATATTTTAATTCATTACAATTATATATTGCCGAAGCGCAAACTTGAACAATTAGTAAAACAAAACATAAAAATAAGCATTCTAAAAAAGTAAATAAACAAAACATAAAAAACATGAAGATGATTAAAATTTACCTTGTTGATTTATACTTGAAATACAATTAGTAAACATTTGGAGAAAGGATAATCTGAAAATCTAAAGATTTTGAACATCTGGACGTGGATAAAAAAAAATTGATGGGGTTTTTTCTAGACATAAGCTATACATTGAAATATTATAGAAGATTTTCCGAATTTTTTCCTCTGATCGATGACAATGAACTATCGTCTCCTTAAATAGAGTGTCTTGAGCAAATTACTTGTAACCGGCTAAGTCACCGATCGTTTTTCTTCAATCTTGATTTTGCATTATGGCCGACAAAGGAATCTTGACATTGAGTGATTTGAATATTGATTTGGCAATGTGATATGGCAGACAAGTCTTTTCAAATCTTTTGCTTGTGATAATGTGATAAGGGGTATATTTTTTCTTCTTTTGGCATGCCACGAGACTGTCACACCCCCGACCGAGGCGGCGGAACATGCCGGGCTGTGCGACTAAGTTCTTGGATCACAGGCAATTGAATATACAGTACAAGTACAACAATAAACCAAAGGATAGTTTTATTTCATCTTGAAGTTTGAATACATGGTTCTTACAAATAATAATAGTAGAGTACATGAAATGCCTTAACAAATATAACAAAACTAGGTTGCCTGAAATCCGTGAAGATTTCCATCTTCTGAAAGTCTCATTGATTTCTTGAGAATACATGTAGTTTTGAGGATCAACACAAGGTTGGTGAGAGTTACAGGTTTTCTGCTAAACACAGCACTGATACTTTTAAAATAACTAAAAGTATTCCTTTTGTAAGTATAATCATACTTGTAAATGAGTTTGTAAAGAGTTGCTGAAAATCGTAAGTAATACCATACTTATAAATGAATTGTATAGAGTTTTTGAAAACCATAAGTAATACAATACTTATAAATGATATGTACGTTTATGAGAAAACCATCAATGCTTATAGTTGAGTCCTATAACCGAGCTATTCGACTGAACTGTACCCCCTACAACGTTTCATGGACGTCGTAGTAATGAAAAAGATAAGTATCACCTACATCGATTTGCAACTCGAAGTTGTAGCTAACAACCATAGGTGGGGGTGTCAACCCGTATAGATCTATACATATGTATCTCGCTCTGCTTGATTAACGGTTATAGTAGTGTGGGGTCTAGGTATTTCTACTTAGTTATGAATAGTGTCTCACTATCTAAGCCATTGATAAATGTAGGATAGACAAGTCTCATCCCAAAATGGTTTTTGTTATAAAAGCCAAGTATATTGATAAGTATATACGTAATAGTGTACAGTACTAGCTTATTGAAAATATTTTATAAAGTTATAATAACATTTATAAAATTTGATATGAAATTGGTAAATGTTTATATTGCACATGTATTCTCCCCCATAATATATAAAAACATAGACAAAGGGGCCGTAACACTCACATTTGAAGCGTTAATTCAGTTTAGATTCGAGAATAATCGAGTTCGAGAAACACCGCGAAATAACACCAACGAAGACTTAAGCGGCAAAGGGGCAAAGGGAGAGAGGAAGAAATCTAGATGCTTGGTGAATTGGTGAAAATAAATAAAGAAGATGCATCTTATTTATAGGGTTGAAAATCACTATTCGTCACTATTCACGTGACTATTCACGATGTAAGCGCTTACATAATCATTACGCTATGCTTTCCGATTTTATAATTAGTATTATTTTTGAGACCGGAGAATTGTTGAGCCGAGTGCACTGATTCTAGAAACCTAAATAGATAATTTTTTCGAGTTGCAAAACATCGGGAAATCGCGTTTAAATATTGCGTTCATTTATCCGCAGTATCCGATTAGTTGACTTTTATTAATATTTTTACTAAAAATATTTCGAGTATGGAATCCAATAATAGACCATAGTCTGAGTCCAATAATGTTCTCGGAATTTCCATATGAGGTGTGCAAGTTCCTCAACGGATCGAAACGATTTATGTAGTTAAATAAAATCAGTGTTACACTGGTTTGTTTTGGCTTGTTTTCTTATAACAGTCATAACTTTTGCATATGAGCTCCGTTTTGAATGTTATTTATATTTTCGGAATCAGGGAAACATGTACTCTGAGGTTAGATTGCTTGTTTTGTTTCACAAATGGTTAATAATTATTTTCAGTTTTTCAGACGTATTAACTAGGGTTTCACTTTGTGCTTGAGATATTCCATTATAGGAAGTAAGATTTTATCTCGTATCTTATTTTAATCGTAATGACACTATATTTTCCAAAGTATGCATTGAAGCTCAAAAGGTTTGGTTATAAAGAGGTTTGCGGTGAATTAACTGTTTATAGTTCTAGGTATAAATTTCCGGGATTTCACAGAGACCTTCTTCTTTTGGCATGTCATGAGAATTATATAGGGATAGCTATATTTTAATAATATAACAAAAAAGCTATATTTGATGATAACAAATTGATAATTAAATAAGAACACACACCACCCTTATTGGAGACAAACACATTGATAGTCCAATACAATTTTGAGAAATACCCGAAAAAAAATATCTTACATTGAAGATAAACACCAAAACGTGAAATATATTAAAACAAATTAATCTTCATATGGATCTTGAGCATCTTGCATGAGTTTAGAAGGTGATTCTTCTGACGTAGTATGAGATCTTCTAATATCTTGTAATAATCTTTGGAGTTCATCTTAAGATAAACCAGCAGCAGCAAGAATTCTGGCCACTAGGTCTGACTCGGATATGTTGATTCTTTCCATGATTGTTTCTGTTTCATGTTGTTGTGGATGATACAAAGTTTGAAAATGTCGAGTCACTGCTTTTTCACTGGCTTGATTGATTTTGAACTTATCCCACCATTTTAATCGAAATTGATGATTAAGCCATGGTGGATTAACATCTTGGGCTTCTTGAAAATGATAAGACCATGACATAATCCAGGGGATTTTGAAAAGAATAGTAAATTGTAGCATATAATTCAAAATCTGGAATATTTTGAGCAAATAACTTCTTGAATTTGAGAAAACCACTTGCAACTTCTTCAGGGAGGCAATTTGGTAGTAAACCCATGAATCGATACTGGTAGTAAACCCATGAATCGATACCAGTTGACAAACCATGTTGGATATTCATGTTCGAAATTTATATAAAAAAATAAACCATGAATGTGAATAATTTCTGATGAAGAAGACTTTGAACCAAGCGTCTTGATAATCATAGTAGGAAAATCGAGTATATGTCGGGAAGTTGACCAATGTTTTTTCGGCATAAGGAGTTATTCCCCAATTTTCAGGAGACTAAATTTTTAATATATGATCTTTGCTGTAATCAATAATTCTTTCTTGAGAATTAGAACGATGAGTAAAACGAACAGAACCAGATTATTCTAAAATGGTTTGATAATATTCTCTGGTTTTGTAAGAATCTGAATAGAAAGTTCTACCATGACCAAATAAATAGTCACTAAGAACATGAAATCCTTGATTTAGTTTAGAAATATGAAAATCCTTAAGTATTTGAATTCTTTGAACATTTTGATTTAGAATGTATAAGGTTTTTGGATTAGAAGGAATTGGTTTTGATACTTCGATAGAAGGGAGACTTAATAATCGTAGGTTTACTGAAGGGGCTAACTGTTTTAACGGGAGATACATTTGAAATAACAAGCTTAGAATCTTTGTTTTGGAAAACATTTGTAAAAGATTGATATTTTTTCTGAGGAGTTAATGGAGAAAAACGGTTTGGTCTGGGAGGGAATGGAACAATTTTTTGAGTAACAATAGGCTTCTTGGAAGAATTTGAGGAAGAAGAAAAACTCATTTCCCGTGTAAAAATTCACGTGATAAGAAATATGGAAGGGAATTATTTTCTCATTTGATGTATTCAATAGTAAAATCAAAATTTCCAAGAAGTGCTTGCCATCTGGCAAATATTTGTTTTGAAATGAGGGTTTTAACATCCTTTTCTAAAATTGATTTTGCAGATTGACAATCAATTCTTAGTAAAAAGTTTTCATAAATAAATTATCTCTTCGAACTTTTTAATGCATAGAACAATACTTAAAATTTCTTTTTTAACGGTTGAATAATTTTTTTGTGTATCGTTCCAGGCTACAGAAAAATATCTTACTAATTTTTCGTTTTTGGCTTCCGGCAATTTTTTTTTTAAGATTTTCCCAAAGTCAATGTCACTAGCATCAGTCTCAACTATGATATATGCAATAGGATTAGAAAGATTTAAACATGATAATGTTGGAACTTTTTGTTTAATGTGTTTGAATATCTCAATATGTTTTTGAGTCCATGGTTATTGTTTATTTTTTAATATGTTGTGTAAAGGTTTACAAATATATAATTTAGACATCCTATAAAAATCGTTGAAGTTGCTTTTTGTCTTTAATTTCATCAGGAAATTTACTTGAAAATTCTAAACTTTTGTTTATTAGTCGAATAGTGTTTTTTTGATAATATTGTGTCCTAAAAAACGAATTTAATCTTTAAATAAATGCATCTTTGTTGTTGAAATTGCTATACCATTTTTATAAATTAAATCATAAAATATATTTAGATGTTTAAAATGTTGATCAATATTTTTTTGAAAAAATAAGGACATCATCTATATAAACAATTGAAAAACTACTTATAGGGACAATAATATCATTCATAATATTTTGAAATTCAGAAGAAGCATTTTTAAGCCCGAAAGACATAAGATTCCATTCGTAATGTTCAAAAGTGACATTAAAAGCTGTTTTGTATTTATCTTCTTCATGGAGCTGTATTTGCCAAAATCCAGATTTCATGTCAAATTTTGAATAAACTTTGGAGTCGTAAAGTTTCTTTAATAAATCTCTTTTATTAGGAATTAGATATCTTATCCATTCTAATACTTTATTTAAAGGTTTATAATTTATAACTAATCGTGAGGCTTCTCTTTCTGTTTCAGCAGCATTCATGACATAAAAGGCTGAACAAGACCAAGGAGATTTTGAAGGTCTTATTAGTTTTTTGTTTAATAAATATTGAATTACAATTTTGCAAGCTTAGGCTGAATTAGATCTAAATCTTTAGATTTTCAGATTATCTTTTCTCCAAATGTTTATACTGAGTGTATTCCAAGTATAAATCAACAAGGTAAAAGTTTAATCATCTTCATGTTTTTTATGTGTTGTTTATTTACTTTTTTAGAATGCTTATTTTTATGTTTTGTTTTACTAATTGTTCAAGTTTGCGCTTCGGCAATATATAATTGTAATGAATTAAAATATTACTACATACAGATGCATTTTTATATACGTTTATATATACACTTATAAACTAAAACACAACAAATATATATATATATATATATATATATATATATATATATATATATATATATATATATATATATATATATATATATATATATATATATATATATATATATATATATATATATATAAGTTCAATAGAGAACCAAAATAAAATAAGGAACTAAGGAACCAATCATGAGCGTCGGATTGCAAATTATCGACAGCTGACGATAATGTTGTATATCGTTTGATTGGACGCGTTTGTAGCAGATTATAGCAAAAAACCCACTTCATTTTTATTTTTATCTTTTATTTTTAGATCTTATTCTTTATTGAAATAAAAAACAGAATATAACAAAATTCATAATTTTTTATTCTCTTTAAATAGACATCCATATCAATATATAAAAAACTAAAAAAAATTCTTTAACAATTTTTTTCAAATTCACAACACTGAATCAATGTGAATCTGAACTATACCAAAGTTTTATTGAAGATAATTCACATGTGAATGGTCATTAAAATCTTTTTTTCAGCAATCATTGATCATTCAATAACAACTTATGTGAATTTAGATAAACTTTTAGATTCACATATGAATATGATTAAATTCATATTAAATTCAAGTAAATTTGTTTTTATTCTTTAGAATTTCAATATTTTGATATAGCTGATATTCACATATTAATTTACTTAAAATTACACGTGAATAACCATAAATTGCTGAAAATAATCGAGTACAATTACCATTTATATGTGAATTAATATGTTTAAAACTAGATGCACACTCTTTCAACCTTTTGATCATACACAAATGAATTAATTGAGATTCACAAATGAGGTTGTTTAAAATTTACATTTGAATGGTCATTATTTTTTGAAAAAACAGGGTACAATTACTATTTATATGTGAATTACTATATCTAAAACTAGAAGCAGTTCAAATTCACAATTCGTTCAAATTCACAATTCGAATATGAATTGCACTAAATTTGTATGGAAGATAATTCACATGTGAATCGTTATTGAAGTTAAGTTTTTCAACAATTATTAGTTATTTAATAACAACTCATGTAAATTTAAATACATTTTTAGATTCAGATGTGAGTTCAAATAACATCACATATATTTTTACTATTTCAACCTTTTGATATCATATACAATGAAATTAATTGAGATTTTCAAATGAATTACTTAAAATTCCCATGTAATTGTTAAAAATTATTGAACAAATCGAATACAATTGTTATTTATATGTGAATGAATATATCTAATACAATACAGACCGGTTCAGGTTCACAATATGAATCTGGACGAACTGGAAATATAAAAAAATTAAATATTTTATATATCAATGTGAATGTCTATCTATAGATGATGAAAAATTATAAATTTTGATATATTTAGTTTATTTTTTCGAAAAAGAATAATATTAAAAATTAAAAAAAAACATAAAAAACGAAGTGGGTTTTTTGCTATAATCCTTTACATTTGCGTCTAACTAGTAAATGTACATCATTTTTTCTGGCCGTTGATCTTTTGCATTCTGACCACACGATTGGTTCCTTGTTTTAAATTGGATCTCTATTGAATCCAACCCTATATATGCACACACACACGAGTTGTGTATCTGCCCAATGCGGCGAGACACATTCTTATTGTAAATCGAAGATGAGATTTGAGCATTGGATCGGACTTAGAATATTTACACTGTTAGTGGTAATTGGATACAACCATCGTCCATTGAATTACAATCAACCAATATATGATATGTAAATTCGTTCGAAAACATACACGTACAATTAAAAAGTTAAGCAATAATACACATTTCAAAGTTCATAGTTGAATTAGGATATAATATACATTTCAAAGTCCATAGTTGATTCAAAAATATATAAATTACTACTATCTACTGCTAATCGTGTAATTTCCCATAATGAGATACGGACCATTATTCACAATAAATACATGAGTACAATGGGGGGCCATGGGCCGAAACCTACAATCTAAATAAATATGGACAATATACAAAATATATATGTATAAATATAGATCCGCTAACATCCCCCTGCAGTTTGCTCGGGAGGAGAATTCCGAATGTTCAAACTGGTCTTGAAGTCATTAAAGAACTGCGACGGGAGTCCTTTGGTGAAGATGTCGGCAAACTGAGCGGAGGACGGAACGTGGAAAACGCGAACAAGGCCACGAGCAACAAGATCACGCACAAAATGAATATCGATCTCGATATGTTTGGTGCGTTGGTGCTAGACCGGGTTCGCAGTCATGTATACGGAGCTGATGTTGTCACAATACACAATGGTAGCTTTGGAGGGCGGACATCAAAGCTCACGAAGTAAGTTACGGACCCAACATGTCTCCGCAACGGCGTTAGCAACGCCGCGATACTCTGCATCGGCACTAGAACGAGAGATGACGCCTTGTCGCTTGGAGGACCAAGAGATGAGATTATCACCCAAAAACACACAATAGCCGGATGTCGAGCGGCGTGAGACTGGGCAGCCCCCCCAGTCAGCATCCGAGTAGGCACGAAGGTCAGACGTGGGTGACACATCACTACAAGAAAACAGCGATTTAGCAACGGACGAATTCCGTTGCTAAACCTTGAAATTCCGTTGCTAAATGGGTTTTGCAACGGAAATTGTTACGGAACTGTTCCGTTACAATAAATCCCGTAGCGAATGAGTTTGCTACGAACTTTTATTTCCGTAGCAACTTTGCTACGGACTGATTCCGTAGCGCATGTATTCCGTAGCGAATTCCGTAGGTGGACTCCGTAGCAATTTCCGTAGCCGTTTGTCCGTAGCGAATTCCATGGTTCTTTTTCCGTTGCTACTTCTGTAGCGGGTTTCGTTGCAAATTCCGTTGCAATAATTTTGTTGCAAATTCCGTGGTCAAGCTTCCGTAGTAAAAACCGTAACAATAATTCTGTAACAAATTCCGTGGTAAGGGTTCCGTAGTAAAATCCGTAACAATAATTCTGTAGCAAAATCCGTGGTCAAGCTTCTGTTGTAAAATCCGTGGCTATGTTTTCGTAAAAAAATCCGTAGCAATTTCTGTGGTCTCGCTTCCGTAGTAAACTTTATAGCAAATTCCGTCGTAATGCTTCCGTAGTATAATATGTAGCAAATTCCGTGGACAAGCTTCCGTAGTAAACTTTGTAGCAAATTCCGTGGTCCTGCTTTCGTAGTAAGATCTGTAGGTGTAATTCCGTAGCAAAACTAGTAGCAAATTTTGTTACGAAGAATTCACGAAACAATTTACAAAAATAAATATAATTTCCAATTATTTGGTACCAATATCTAAATACACAAATACGTAAAACAAAACAAATTTGCATATTATTAAATAAATCCAATAATTCTTATTACATGAAAAGTAAAGAAATCTAAATCAAAATAAATACTTGCTAAAAACAAAACAATATTTTGTTTGTTGCTCCTTCTAGACTATTCTATTTAGTAAGCGTGGAGCAATCATCTTCTTGCGGTTCCATACCTCAGGTCTAGATGCACTTGGTTTTTTTCCTAATGCTCCCTTTACATTTACTTGATTCATATTTCCTGAAAATTAAGTACCAATTATATCAAATCACATATTACAATTCCAGCATTAAGCAAGCTTAAAAACACATTACACATACAGATTACAGAATACACAAAACAGTATTCCAAATCCCAGCACTAAAAAAACAGTCTTCCAGTTTTAAACTAATACTTCAAACAGAACTCCAGCAACTAACAAACTTGCCAAATACCATTTTTAAAGGTTAAAACTTAAAAGGAATACAGAATAACAGAGGTACTGAACAAGAGAAGTATAAGTGTAGAAGAAAAATTGTGGTGATGTGGGATAAGTGGCATGCGTATTATATAATAAATAAAATTCATTAGAGAAATCAGATGAGGAAGACTACATATCAGAACATGAATCGAATCCGTAGCATGTAATCATGCGTATTACTATCTGATCCGTTTAAGACCCGATCAAAAAGAGCTTAAAAAGTCATAACCCAGAAGATATTCAAGAATTCATCAAAATACACGAATCCAAATCAATGAAAACTTACATGAACTTGAAGAAATTAAGATCTGCAAGCGAGTTTCTCAGTCTTTTCGCTCTCTTGTATGCCGTAAGCTTCCATTGCGCATAGAACCATAAACTTACAGATACATTAAAACAAATAGAAACAAAAAGAACAGGGAATGAAGTGGTCGGTCCATATCGGTCCAAATCATCACTTCTCTACTCTGATACCTGCAACATCGATCCACTCTGATACCTGCAACATCGATCCATCACTTTAGAGAGAAGGTGATGGTATATGTTTTTAGCAATGAAGTGGTCGGTCCATATCGGTCGGGAGATGGAGGCGGGGAAGCGATGAAGTGGTCGGTCGGGAGATGGAGGCGGGGTAGCGATGAAGTAGTAGCAGGTATGGCGGAGTTTGGACCGGTGGTCGATTCCAAATCTGAAAGTCCGAATTCAAAGAGATGAAGTGGTAGCAGGTATGTGCATGAGACTTCACCTGGTAGGAGGGGAGGTCAATTGCAGCGGCACGGTGGTGGAAGCCGATTGAGGTGGATAGGGAGCAAAGGAGATGTCGGCTTATGAGAGCTGATTTTAGGGTTACGGTAAGACATTAGGTATATATCTGTTTAACTTTTGGTTGTGGGATGTTCTAATAAACAAAATATAAACAACGATCGGATGAGCTGTCTTCCATGTTTTTTAAGTTTAGACATTGGATTCTATCATTTTTTCTTTATTATTGATTGGTTAATTATTTAAAGAAAATACAGGAAGTTTTATTTCATATTTTAAATTTTGAAACATTGGATTCTTATTGATGTTTCATTTTATTGGTTGTTTCGTTCACTCTTAAAGAACTATCAACTTTATTGGTTGATGTTTATTTCATATTTTAATACAACTATCAGCTTTGTTGTTTTACCGGTTTTTGGAGTTTAGACATTAGATTTCGCCATCTTTTTCTTTTTTATTGGTTGGTTAATTATTTAGAGAAAATACAGCTATCAACCAATTTTATATAATTTTAAATTTTATTAAGATTAACATGAATAATACATATGATTTTTTTTAATGGTACATAATTTGCAATATACATGATTTCAACAGGGAATTATCTAATAGATTATAAACTATGTTGACTTATTATTATACTGTTAATCCGATTCAACAGTGAATAATACATATGAATTTTTTAATGGTACATAATTTCCAATTTTATATAGTTTTAAATTTTTTTAAGATCAACATTAGGGGTGCAAATGAGCCGAGCCGGCTCGTGAGCTATCCGGGACCGGCTCGAAAGCGATTTTAAACGAGCCCAAGCCGAGCCCGAGCTTAAATATAAGGCTCATTTATTAAACGAGCCCGAGCCGAGTCTGTGTCACCAAGCTCGATTAGGCTCGCGAGCCCTAAACGAGCCTATATATATAATATAATATTTATTATATATATATATATATATATATATATATATATATATATATATATATATATATATATATATATATATATATATATATATATATATATATATATATATATATATATATATATATATATATATATATATATATATATATATATATATATATATATATAAAAATTAAAACGTATTTAATCATTAGAGTAAACGAGCTTCTTAACGAGCTCGAGCCGAGCTTAAGCTCGTTTAGGCTTGATAAGAATTAAACGAGCCGAGCCCGAGCCGAGCCTATATATTTCTTAACGAGCCCGAGCCGAGCTTATATATTTCTTAACGAGCCCGAGCCGAGCTTGGCCAGGCTCGGGCTCGGCTCGGCTCGTTTGCACCCCTAATCAACATGAATAACCAAAAGTACGACATATTTTTCTTTTTAATCCGATTAGCAGTGAACTTTTACTTTTAGCCCGAAACAGCATACCAAAATCAAAATATTTGTCGCCATAAAATATTTTCCCAAATAAACTAAAAGCCGCTCGAAAATTATTCGTCGTAACGAACTAATCGTCACCGCCGCATCGCGCGGGTATGCTACTAGTATATATATATATATATATATATATATATATATATATATATATATATATATATATATATATATATATATATATATATATATATATATATATATATATATATATATATATATACTCGTAAATTTTCAACTTTCATTCAGTTTAATAAAAAGACTAAATAGGTGGGAGCATAAAACCTACAAATAAACTTGGAGATGATATTGTTTTAACCCAAACCATTATAAGTGGATCCAGCGTATGATAATTGACATCATGAGGGTCTCCAATTCATTCAGCGTATGATAAACTTAGGGCTTATGTACCCATACTTAGGGTTTAGGGCTAATGGATGGGTTAGGGCTAATTAGGGCTATTGTACCCATAATTATATTAGGGTTTAGGGTTAGGGCTAATTAGGGCTTATGTACACATACTTATGTTAGTTTTTCTATAATGATTCATTATTATTTAAATTTTGTGCCATTGTATTATATCTTTAGTGGCACATTTTATATGTCACTATAACAATCTTTAGAAATAATAACATTTAACCATTTATGACTCTAATTCTCATAGTTATTAGATGGTTAGTAACTTAATATATCATTAAAACTTATAAATATTATATATTATATTTAAATTTTAATAAATAAAATACTATACTAATTTTAAGATGAAAATGCTTAAAAAAACTATACCCAAAATTTTAAAAACCCGCTCCTTCCTGCTTCCGAAATTCATGAGGCGGGATCCTAAACTCTGAAGAAGGAAAACTTCACTTTTTACGCAATCTTAAAGAATGGTGGTCCGCTAATACGCAATCAAAATGGCTGTCTACTAAATCGATTCCCATCTTTTGTTGCTCTCAATCGATTCTCTCGGTGATCATCCGTCCTCCGCCTGTAGGGGTTGCAACTGGACTGATTAAAGGTAATCGATACTGTCATACACTTTAATGTTAGTTTTATGGTTTCTCATGATATTCTTCAAACATCTCAATAAGAGAAACAAAATCGAAGCAAAACCGAACCCAGAAACCGAGAAACATATAGAGCTCGTATTCTTCTCCCCCTCCCTTCTTCCAAAACATGTCGAAGCCACCATATGTCGTCGTCGCTGTTCCAATGGTCATCGTCGCAAGCTCCCATCCGTTTCTAGTCGTCAACGCATCCATCGCCTACACTGTCATCATCGTCGCCTCCTCTGCCAATTCTTAAGAGTGTGTCCCATCCAGCAAATGTGGTTCCATAAATGGCTGCTAATGTCCGTAAAGCTTCAGAGATAAGTAAATATGCTATTGAGAAAGCTCTTGTTAACCTTACAACACATCCCAATTAGTTAGAATCTAGCATTTACTTAACTTACATCTGAGAAAAGAATTAATAGCCAACACCGACGGTTGCTGCTACACAATCTCCTTAGAGCGAACGATTCATGGCCTTGAGCAAAGAATTAATAGCCAACACCAAGGCTTGCTGCTACACAATCTGCCATCGACATCACCACCATCAAGCATCGCCTTGAGCAGAGGATTTATGGCTTCTACCATCAGATTATTTATTTTCAGCAAATTAAGTATTATTTTAACGAAAAATAAATAATAATAATAATATTGAAACTTATATCAAGAGGATTTATGGCTTTTACATATTTTCAGATTATTTAAAACAATTTAATTAAAAAACAACTAACAATGACCATATTACCCTTGGTTCAATATACATGTTTTTTAATGACATATATTTTTTTTATGCCATTGTATCCCCTGAAAATTTTGATTTTCATATTAGCGCTTATAATTCCCACCAAAATTAAAAGTTTCGCTCATCTCCAAAATAAACGGATTTCTCTAAATTTCCTCTCCCTAGTGCTACTTTTTTTCATCCATAGTGCTACTTTTTATGCTTTACTCCTTATTTGTTGTTACTTTGTCAATTTCAAAGACAACATAACCCCACTCCAAAGTCTAACATTATGAGACTTGCATTTTGATCATTATAATATGTATGTCCAACATTATATTGGGCAAGGGAGTCATATTAATTGGTAGGTGTTCTAATGCCAAAACCCTTCTTTTTATACTTTTTGATTTATAATTTCGTATTGTGATTCATATTAATTGTTGCTGGAAAATTTTGAGCAGGTATGTATTGATGGTTTCTTGATCTGATCTGTCACGTGGGGCCTCATGAGATGAAGTTGGATTGTTGTTTTGCAGGCTAGGCTTCTGAGAGGAACGAATTTTGTTGATGAAACTTATGGGCACTACAAGACCGTTGAGGAAGTAGATAACCTGAAAGTTACCTCACTCCATCAAGACAAACAATTTCTCCCATGGTTCATGATATCGCGTAAATTATACACATTTTCCGGGCGATATCAGTGTCATTTTAGTATAGTTTCGTACATTTCTTGAACTAAATATTCCTGGTATGCTTAAAAATACATTTTGTAGCTAAAAGACACGTATGGAGCAAAAGATCGGATTTTACAAGAGATTTGAGCTTAAAAAGAAACCAAGTGCAAAACTGATGTCAGCCAGGGCGCACCCCGCCCATAACTCAGGCGCACCGCGCCCATAAAGATGTCAGTTTTCGACATGCTGGCCTACTTGAGATTAAAATAATGGAGCGTGGGTTCTCCCTTAATTCTATTTACGACATAAAAGAACGACATACAATTAGGTCTGTCATAAATCATTCAATTTTCATAAAAGATGACACTCTTTTTATGACTTACGTTTTTGTCGGTCACAAAATATTGTATGTCATAATTCGTATGTCATTAAAAGCCTGTTTTCTAGTAGTGCGCTTTTATTGCTTAATTGTTTTATTAACAATTTAATTAAATAATAATGAATCATTATATAAAATCTAAGATAAGTATATGTATATAAGCTCTAAGTATGGGTACATAAGCCCTAAGTATGAGTACATAAGCCATAAGTATAATTGAAACTACGGTTTAGTTCTTAGTTTAACGGTTTTTGGTGTTTCGGTTCACAACTACACACATCCGTCAAAATTATAATTGAAACTACGTTGTAATTTTGGATTAAAACTAAAATTAGGAGACTAAAATCATCATAACTTCCTTGCATTATAGTCCAACAACTAATAGAAATCACATAGTTTTGTTCCTTATCTCTCCACGTTAACAATCATTATGAGGTTAGGAGATAAGCCATGTGATCATATCCACTTATGAGATTTCTTTATGCTTTTTTAATTACGTACATGTTATTAAACATCAATTCGGTGGAATACTTTCAAAAAGTTGGTCAAAAGCCTAGCATAAAAAGAAAAAGAAATCATAGTCTCCATGAAACCGATTGAATACTTTAACAGTTGTAACATCTTTTATTTTTTTAAGATTCCAAAAACCAACTTTGTGTCCCTCTTAACTCTCGTCCCTCTCTCTCGTTCAACCTCACAACCCCACAACCCGAACCCTAAAATTATTTCACTTCAGCCGCTACACCTCCATCTCCTTCTCCGGTTCTCCTCCCGACTCCACAGAGCACGCATGAAACTGGTGACTTGTCCTCCTAGTGACCATCTCCATGAAACCGATTGAAGTTCTCCTTCTCCGATCCGCTGGCTCCTCTTCCTATTCGTCTCTACCAAATTTCAAGCCTCTGATCTGCTTCACCGACAGACCCATCCCACCTCCGATCTGGTTAAAGCTTCACCGACCAGACCAGACCATCTGCTCCTCTTCCTATATATGAATTTCCTCCGCCTCCAGATCAGTCAACCCTTTGAGATCTCCTGCTAGGCCATACCACCGACCACCACTTTGGGTAATCACCATTGCATCGCCTCTATCGCAATGACTCTCAATAGTCGCATCCGGTAATCCATCCGCCACCAACTCTTCTGTCTCCGCCTCTATCGCCATCGGCTGCCAAATCTAACGCCTTTATCGCGACGACTAAATAGTCGCATCCGATGGGTGTTCTCAGCAAATCGGATCTGAAAGAAAATTGAAACAACTATGCTCAACAAAATTCCCTTCCTAAATTTCTATAAAAACAAGTTCCATAGCTAAATATCTATGGAAATAAAGGACGTAACAAAATCCGTAACAACGGTACCAACACATATTGATTCCATTGCAAAACAACTACGGACCACAATTCCGTAGAATATTTCTGTAGCTACTTATCTACGGAAATTCATTTCATAGCAAATCAGCAACGTAAATTAATTTCGTAGCAAAATTTCGTAGCAAAATAACAACAGATTATAATTACGTAGCAAAATAACCACGGATTGTATTTTCGTAGCTATTTTCGTAGCAAAATGACCACGGATTGTATTTTCGTAGCAAAATAGCAACGAAAATCCACTCCATAGCAAAATTCCGCAGCAAAATAACAACGGATTATAATTCCGTAGCAAAATAACCACGGGTTGTATTTTCGTAGCTATTTTCGTAGCAAAATAACCACGAATTGTATTTTCGTAGATATTTCCGTAGCTAAATAGCAACGAAAATCCAGTCCATAGCAAAATCGGTAGCAATATAGCAACGGAATTTGATTTCGTGACAAAAACCGTAGTTATTCTTGTGTTCGCTACGGAATTTTCATTTCGTGGCAAATATCGTAGTAAATTTGCTATGGAAAGACATTCTGTAGCATAAACCGTAGCAATTTGGCTACGAAAAGGTCTTCCGTAGCACATTTCCGTTGCTATTTGGCTGTTTTCTTGTAGTGCATGAAGCTGTAAACCGTGGTCAAGTGTCCCTCTAAGGTAGCGCAGGATGCGCTTGAGGGCATGTAAATGGGGTTCCCGGGGATCATGCATGAATAGGCAAATCTGCTGAACAGCAAAGGCGATGTCCGGGCGAGTGAACGTGAGATACTGAAGAGCACCAGCCAGACTGCGGTAAAGAGAGGGGTTAGCGACAGGAGGTCCAGTGGCATCCAGCTTATGTGTAGTCTCGGCAGGGGTACGTGCGGGATTGCACTGAAGCATATGAGCACGCTCTAGGATCTCGGATGCATATTTTCTTTGGGAGAGAAAGAGACCCTGAGGCGAACGTTTGGCTGAAATCCCTAGAAAATAGTTGAGAGCCCCAAGATCAGTCATGGCGAACTCTCGGCTTAGCTGAGCAATGATAGACTGAAGAAGAGTCGTGGATGATGCAGTCAACACAATGTCATCTACATATAACAGAAGGTAAGCAGTATCGGCCCCGTGATGATAGATAAAAAGAGATGAGTCGGTGAGGCTATGCTGAAAGCCCATTCGGAGGGCATGCTGAGCGAACCGCTGATACCAGGCCCGCGGGGCCTGTTTGAGGCCGTATAGGGATCGCTGTAAGTGGCAGACATAGTCCGGGTGCTAAGAATCCCGAAAACCCGGAGGCTGGTGCATAAACACAGTCTCCTGAAGATGACCACGGAGGAAGGCGTTCTTCACGTCCAGCTGATGAATAGGCCAATGCCTCGAGATAGCTAGGCTAAGAACCGTGCGTATGGTGGCTGGTTTGACAACCGGACTAAACGTCTCGTCGCAATCGACCCCCTGCTGCTGACTGCGACCGTTAGCGACCAAACGTGCTTTATAGCGAGAGAGAGACCCGTCGGCATTAAACTTCTGTTTGAACAGCCATATAGAACGGACCACATTGGCACCCGGTGGTCGAGGTACAAGCACCCAAGTACCGTTTCTAATAAGAGCATTATATTCCTCGTTCATGGCTTTTTGCCAATTTGGATCTTTCAAAGCCTGTATGTGTGACTTCGGGATAGAGGAAATAGATGATACGTGAAGGTTGAAGCGGGGATTGGGTTTGACAATACCACTTTTAGATCGAGTGTGCATGTGATGAGTGGGAGGGGGAGGGGGCGGATCTTGAGGAGGAGATGGTGGATGCACGAGTGGAGGTGTGGGTGGTGGAGTATGGGGGCGTGTATTATCCTCGTGAACAAGAGGAGTGTGAAAAGAAGGAGTAGGGTCAAGAATGAGACGGAGATTAGGAGAAATGTCAGTGTCAGAGAGAAAGTCGTATGATGGGGGATCAGTAGGAGTGACCGAGCCGTATGGAAAAACGGTTTCGTCAAAAGTGACATGGCGAGAGATAATGATCTTTCGAGTAGAGAGATCAAAGCAGCGGAAACCACGGTGGTAGGTGGGATAGCCAAGAAAAATACACGGAGTGGAGCGATTTTGGAGTTTGTGGGTCGTATGAAGGCGAGGGAAGCATAGACATCCAAAAACACGGAGATGGTCATAAGTAGGGTGTCGCTGAAAAAGGCGAAAATGAGGAGTATCGTTAGAGATAGAGACAGAGGGTAAAATATTAATGAGGTGAGCAGTCATGTGGAGGGCTTCAGGCCAAAATGTGGGTGGAAGATGAGAGTGGAAGAGGAGGGTCCGCATCATATTATTAATAGTACGAATCATGCGTTCGGACCGCCCGTTTTGTTGAGATGTGTGTGGGCATGAAAAGCGAAATGTAGTGCCTGTAGAGACAAAGTGGTCATGAAAGGATTTGTTGTTATACTCCGCCCCGTTATCACATTGAAACTGTTTTATGGTGCCCCCAAATTGAGTTTTGATAATGTTTGAGAGATGTAGAAATTTGGCAAAAGCTTCAGATTTGTGTTTAAGAGGGTAAACCCAAAGATAGTGAGTGTAATGATCAAGAAACAGAATGTAATAACGCAATCCACCATTACTAGAAATAGGAGATGTCCACAAATCTGAACGTATAATCTCAAATGGTGCAGAAACAAAAGAATCAGACAAATAAAATGGAAGCCTAGTGTGTTTGCCAAGCTGACATGCTTGACAAGTTACATTATTTTTTGGGTAACGACAGGAAATAGAACTACTAGAAAATAAATGCTTCAAGACTTGATCGCCGGGGTGACCGAGTCGTTGATGCCAAGTGGTGGACGAAGTAGAGACAAAAGCATGACTGTTTGAGCTTGTGACTGGATAGAGAGGCCTGGAACTGTCACAACGGATGAGAGGGCTGCGTGTCTGATAATCAAGAACGGTAAAGCCATAAGGATCAAAATCAATAGAACAATTATTAGTGGTAGTAAATTTGCGAACAGATATAAGATTTTTAATAATGTTGGGTGTGATGAGAATATTTTGCAAATGAAGAGGACGGTAAATATTAGGGATAGGAAAAGTAGAGTGTCCCGAAGTCACGACAGGTATTGCAGAACCGTTACCAACAAAAATAGAACGCAGATAATGGTTATTACAAACGGAATCGAGTATACCTGCATGTGCATGTACATGGTCGGTTGCCCCGGTGTCCATAACCCAATCACTATTTCCTGGGTCATTGAGCGACATCGTATTAAACATAGCGGGAAGAGACGTGGGTTGATCGCTTCCCAACCAGGCCCACGGGGGCTGAGCCGAGGCGGACGATTGCAAGTGGGCTTGAGGGGTTGTGTAGGACACCTGTTGGGCTGTATTGGGTCTGCTGCCTAATATCCCAGGTCCGTTGAAATTGGGCCTATTGAGCAAAGGCTGTGGAGAATGGGAAGAAGGCGTGGTCCACTGTTGCTGATGGGCCGTGGCAGCCCACTGATGCTGGATCGGTAAAGAGGCAGCCCACGGCTGCTGAGGAGAGCCAGGCGGTGGATAAAAAACCCACCCAAATTGGGGTCGTGTCGCTGAATTTTGCTACTTTTGACGGTGAGCTTGGTTACCGCCTCCACCCCGTTTAGTGTTATTATTGCCCCGATTGGATGCGCCCCCACCTCCGCCGTTCGAATTGGGAGCTCCCCCTCCCCCGACGTGAAGGATCGATGAGGAAGATGAGTGATTTTCGTGAGAGGGTGTGATAATACGAGGATTGAGAAGTCGGGTCTCCTCAACCGCAAGCGTGGAGCGCATTTCAGAGAACGAGGGAAACGGTTTAGAGAATCGGATGATTTGAGCAACACTTTCAAACTTACTGGGCAAACCATTAAGGGCGTGAATCACAAGAGTGCGTTCCTTGATCGGTTCACCAAGACCTTGAAGTAAGTCCGCCATTTTCTTAATTTTGTCGCAGTATGCGTGAACAGAGAGGTCTCCCATAGAGATGGTGCGAATTTCAGTCTCCAATTGCATTGCAGTGGCTTCTCGGTTGTCATAGAACAGGGCATGAAGGTTAAGCCAAATTTTTCTAGCATTTGCTTGAGTAGAATAGGCTGAGGTAATGAGAGGTTGAGAAATCGACCCAAAAAGCCACAGTTTTACCATTGAGTCGAGTTTCTCCCACTCGGGATCGGTGGGATGCGTCTTTGGTGGGTCGTAGGAGTCGTCGACATGGTCGAGTACGTCATATGCAAGGCAGTGAGCCTTGAAGAGATCACTCCAAGGCTCATAATTGTGAGTTGAGAGGTCAAGGATTAGAGGAACGTATGTCTTTATATTGGTAATTCCATAAGCTTTGTGAGGGGGTTTGGGATGGTTACTACTTTCACCAGTCATGGTGGACCAGAAAGATGCAGAGAAGTGATGCAGGAGGAAGAAGATGAGGGATGAGAAGATCGACAGGGAAGGATCGGCTAGGGTTAGGAAGAATAGCCTGATACCATGCTAATCGTGTAATTTCCCATAATGCGATACGGACCATTATTCACAATAAATACATGAGTACAATGGGGGGCCATGGGCCGAAACCTACAATCTAAATAAATATGGACAATATACAAAATATATATGTACAAATATAGATCCGCTAACATCTACAATCACAAAATGTTGTTCATTTAGAACATGAATAGATAAAAGTCGATCCACCAACATGTAGGTAGCTAGTCATTGCAAGAAATAGCAAATGATTATATTATCTACATATTATAACAGTTGTAAAATTGTAAGTTTTTATTTTATCTTATTCATCACATAGGGTTTTAGAGACCTATAGATATTAGATCCCAGTTGGGCAAATGGCACTTGGTTAGAGTTCTTACGTTTATCGAATCCTGATGTGGATTTTATTTGCTATATATTCCTTATTTGAGAATAGCGATCTTTGGAAAGAGGCATCAATCTTTCTTAGAGATTTTCGATGTTGAACTTATTATCTGGTGGTTGTGTTTATGTTAACAATACAAATAAACACTAAAATGTGGATGGACATAATTTTCTTATTTTCCATGTTAATAGATGATCCCAATTTCCCAAATTCTAACATTGCATTTAAATGCATTATTTTCATTTCCATCATATAAACATTGCTCGAGATGGAACTTATACATTATTTTTCAGTTATCATTTGTTAGAAAGAACGTTCAAAAAAGAATTTAATAAGTTGTGTGTCATTTAACCAAAATCAAACTATAATAGTCGGTTTTTACATATAGAAGTTTTGGTTTTGGTTGGGTTCAATCGTATTTACTTTTGGATGTTAGTTTATTGATATTTTTAGATTTTATATATTTAATTAATAATCTTTCCGATATGTTCATGGGATAAACAATTATTGTTTTAGTCTAATTGTTATTGCGGGTTTATTCGCATTACGTAATTGTTTGGAAAGGTTTCTTCCTAAATTTGAAATGAAAATTGTAAATAAAAGTATTGGTTTTTGTCTAATTGTGCAACCCAAATAGCATGTATTTTCATTCCTTGCCTAAACATAAAAAAATGCATCTTAACTGTTAAGAATTGAACATATATAATCCATTGTTAAAAGATTTGATTTGCCGAGTGTATCTTCCTTTATTTGGTTTATATTTTAGAACATGTATAATTAAGTTTTAAAATATATATTGTCTTTATATAAATGTTTTTAAAAGATTGGGCATCCTCCTCTTGTAACTAGCATCCATAAATGGTATCCACGCAAATCATGATAATAATCTTCAAGTACCTCTTACATAGAGATAGAGTACTATTTAATAGGTTTACAATATTCTCAAAGGTTCCATGGTAAAAAAAAACAATACCAATAATCCATGATAAAAGATAAAACCTTAGTATGCTTCAAATCCATAAGAATTCTAGCTTGTACTACTTAACAGATAGGACTCTCAAATCCTACCGCTCAAAAGAGGTATTATTAACTTTTACCACCTCCTAATGAGGATAAGCCTTGAATGGATATGTATTGTATCTATTAAATGTGACAACATAAAAATTGTATATCCAAATGTTTAACATTTTAAGTTATAAGATTTCTGAAAGTAATGATGTACAATAAGAAATGAACCTTTGCCCAAGCTATCCTTCCGTGTCTTTGCACCCAATCATCCCCTAAAAAATCCTTTACTTCAGACCTAATGCCAAATAGAAAATTATAATGGTAAATCACATTTTTGGTCCCTGTATCGGTAATTTTTGCAGTTTTGGTAAAAGTTCTTAAAGTGAGTATACCACTTAAGATCACAAACTATTAGATTATAAAGATAACAGAAACAACCTTAGCAAATAGAGTTGAACCACCATGTCTCTTTACTCACTACAAGAGTAAGTGTCATTAGCAGCAACAAATGTCGCCCCTGATACCCCTGAAAATCGCCCCTAAAGCCTTTAGGGGTGACATATCGCCACTAAAGGTGTCGCCCCTAATAGTGTCACCGCTAAAAGTGGCATGTCACCCCTAATAGTGTCGCTGCTAAAGATATCATCACCAATAAGCTTTCCATTGCTAAAAGTGTCGTCGGTAATACTTATCGCTCCTAATAGTTGTTTTTTTCCTTTATTTCATGAACTTCTCAATAGTTAAGAACTTAATCAATTCAACTACTTCATAAAATGCAGAAAATTAAAACCATCCACAGTTAGTTATATTATCCAAAAAAACAATCCATAACATATGTTCTAAAGTTATATCTAACACAAAATACTAAATAAAACGTAAACTACTCGTGACCACTATCGTCTTCATCATCGTTCCCTTCGTTATCATCATCATCTTCTTGCAACTGTGGAATGAAATCATTAAGTTTTTCCATTTTTTTCGGGTTGCTAAACAACCGATCAATAGTGTCCAACTACAAAAAGAACAAAATAACATATTAACATAGTACCAAACTTCCAATTTGTAACAAGTACTAGCCAAACTATCAAGTACACAACAAATGTATTAGGTTATTAACAAATCGCCAGTCAACCAAAAAATCGTATTAACATTGTACCAAACTTGCAAATTACTAAGAAATGCTAGCCAAAATAGCAAGTACACAACAAATGTATTAAGTCATTAACAAATAAGTTACAACTAACCTTAGTACTCTATGATGGTTGTGATGATTAACGCTCAATGTAAGAAGGATTCTTGGAACTTTGTTTTCCAGATGGTTTACGGTCGATCCCTCTCATGTGTCCTCGTCGAGTACCGAGCACTTTTTCAAATACAGTCACCTCGTCTACTGGAGTGTTTGAGGGGTTACATATTGCGTATTGCTCGTTAAACTCACGCAGTAAATCGTTCTATAATTTACAATGATGATTAACATACATTAGTATACTTCTAATTTAAAGTAAAAAACAATAATATACATATAACTATAAACAAAAAAAAAAAAAAAAACAATGTACCTACATATTTTTCCTCAACATTTGGGTTATCAAACTTTCCTTCTTTATCAGTATGTGCATCATAATAGGCTTGAAGTCTGCTAATGCCCTGTTTCACATTAAAAATTAGATTATACTCTAAAACTAACGCATATATTATAACTTACTTTCTTGTAGGCGGCGCTACTGTAGGTACTTGTCCCTCCGCGGTTCTTTACTGTTTGTTTGGCACGATTACCGCTATTTTGTATAGAGCGCCCAATAAATACAGGACTTGTGAAAAGATCAACTGCACTGATCCAGTTTGTTTGACTCATACCCAATGGGGGATTAGCCCTTGCTCTCTCCACATCATCCAACCCTCCATTTTCACCAAAATGATTTCTCGCAGAGGCTTTATGGCCTAATTCCACAATTATCCTACATGAATAAGAAATCCTTAAAACCTAGTTCCATTATTGTATACTAACAAAATAAGAAAATCAGTAAACAAAATTATAGGTTAACCTACAGGAGATGTAAACGAAAGGAGTTTAAAAGGATTTTACATGAATAAAAATCAAATTACACATAATGTCAAAATGAACTTACTGATTTAGATAACCTAAATCTCCAAAACATACTTGATTATCGAACATGCGGATCAAATTACAAATTATGTCAAATTACACATTGCACTTTACTCCTTTTTAAGACTTAAACACTACAAGAAAATGATTCTTGTTAAAGAATACAAGATCACCATTTATAAACCTTATGAGTGTTGTCATGATATAATTTGTTCCATTATGTCCACGTAGATGTTTTGAATTAGAATTATTTTTAATATAATAAAGTTTTAAAGGGCCAAATATTGCGAGAAGTAACAGCATAATTTACTTCTTTTTACCAATATAGACAATGTACCATATTTAAATAACCATGGATATGTTTGGTTTCTAGTTTTTTAAAATGTCAAAGAAAGTCAAAAGGAAGATATGATTGATTACCAGATAGCCTTGTGCTTGTTTCTAGGAGCAAAATGATGCATATCTGCAAAAGTTGGCCATGTCCCAGGCATCATCTCTATAGTCGCATTAAGCTTCAAAGGATCATGTTGTGGCATAATGATAGATCATTTGACTACAACTTGCTTATGTATCATAATAGCTCGTGCTCCGTGTGATAACTAAAATAAATAAAAAAAGAATCAAGAACCTCCTTTTTATATGTTCAATTACGAGCAATCAAAGCTTTGAATAAGAATGTTGAAAATAAAACAAGTCAAATATGGATTCTCCTTCACAAGCCCTTCTAACCTATGCAAGTGACGTGGAACTGTAACCATTTTGCTTCAATATTAGAAACAAAAAGAGAAAACATAAAATTATTAAATCCAAAATGAGTTTAAAAATTAAAATAATACATGCTGATTTTCTTCAAGTAGTCATCATAAGCCATGGGAACATAAGCAACATGTAATTCTGAGTAAAAAATGTGAATGGACATATAACAACTCATCGACTATAAGAGTTTTATTTTATTTTATTTTATAAAATATAGAAATTAAAAGCCAAAACTGATCAGACTTCATAGAGAAGTACTAAGAATCAGAAGTTATAATTGTGTAACAAGACACACTTTTGAAGAAAACATACCGAACACATAGATGAGATGTCATGTTTTCGGAGATGATGAGCGCCAACTCAAAACCATTCCACAAAATCAAATCACAGCCGAATGAAACCTAAAAATCGGAAAAAATTACAAATAAAATGATCAAACTAGTCAAATTCATTCCAAATTTGGTTTAAAATTTTAAAAATCGAAAAAGAAATGGAGAAGTTGCTCATTAACACAAAACTTGTAGTGAAAAATACAACTCCAAACTTCTGATCCAAAATCAAACTTGTCTACAGTTAATTTTGTCAATGTTATTGGAGAAAAATGGAAAATGGTGGTTAGGGTTTAAGCGTACCAATTTCTGTTCAAGGTTTAAGCATACCATCCAACTCAAGAAACAAGACGTACAATGTACATACCTGGCAGTTACCATCTCCTGAAACTTTTAGTGCAACTAAATCATAAAGCTGCAATCTGGAAAGAATAAATATACCATCATCATAATTAATTAATCATCTATCAGAAACTAAAAGCTTATATAAGACTTAAAGAGTAAAAGAAAATGACTAGTTCAGCATGAAGTCATCATAAGCCATGGTAACATAATGTAAGATTATTTTGGGACCACTTCATAAAAGCATATATATATATATATATATATATATATATATATATATATATATATATATATATATATATATATATATATATATATATATATATATATATATTGTTATCATTAGATTCAGATTATTATGGTAATAATACAAAATTGTTGATGGACCGATTTTATAAGGATATACACTTACCATTGTGGGTTGAGTTCCCGGTTTGACTCAAGATCCTCCAGATCCCTTCCATCTCTCATATTAGGGTATATCTCCATCTATATATACACATGATGAGGAGCATATTCAATAATACGGAAATTCACACAAAAATTCGTAAGGCTTTGCTGAGGGGTTTGAGAGGTAGTATTGAGATCAACTGGAAAACCAATCTCACTCATCAGATCCAAAAGTTTCAATAGAAGCAGGTATACATTCTTCTTTTCTCTTGTTTATTTCTTTTATCAGATTCAAGCTCTTAATCTTTGTCTATGCTTCCGCGATTTTTATGTTTTGATAACGAAAATAAAACCAACAATTGGTATCAGAGCCCTCTTGAATCTGTTAATAGAAATTATTTGACTCGTTTGAAAAAAAATTTAAACATACATGTTTCTTTCTTTCATTCGGCCTATTTGCTTACTCTTTTCTTGTTCTTCACTTTCTGTGCAAAGAATTTTTTTTTGTTGTGAAACTGCGAAATAAGGCTACTGATTTTTCATGTGTTGAGTGCATATGTATTTATATTATTTATCAAGTACAAATGGTAAAGCTTTATGTAAATTGGGTATAATTGTTCGTATGAAAATATTTTATCAAATTTGTTATTTTGATTTGATAAGCTTGTGTGAATTATTTTTTTCTGTCGTAATGTCTATGTAAAATTATAAATATGTTTGGTTGTCAATAATTTTAGTTATGATATATATTTACTTTCGATGTAAATTAATTGACACAATATATCGCCAAAGTGATCCCTTTTGTGAAAATCAATTTACACACAATTTAAATTTTACGGTTTATGTGTTTATTAATGCGGGTATTAACCGACCCATTGTTGGTTAATATTTGGTCGAATAAACACATATGTAGTGATAAATGTTTGACAATTATTTGGTTTTATATGATTAATAACTCGATCCAAAGATAGACTTATTGATTGACATAATTTATTGTCAATATTTTATCACTAAAACAAGATATTTGTTGCAAGTTAATATTATTGTCCAAAGACTTGATATTAGTGTTGTGTTGATAACTTGTGATATTGTCATAAACTGAATTTATTGATTATCATTTATAATGTAATAAACATCAAACTTATTTAAATGTTATTTGTTCTCAAATACAGCAAATATGAATTGTGGAATAATATCTTCCAACATGAATCACATTCCCGTACTGAACGAGACTAACTTTAAGGAATGGAAAGAGAACATCATGTTAGTTCTCGGCTGCATGGATCTCGACCCTGCACTTCGGATAGAGCAACCCATCATCACTCTTTCAAGTACTTCTGATGATAGGAGGAACCAAGAAAAATGGAATAGCTCAAACTGCATGAGTCTGATGATCATTAAGCATGGCGTTCTAGAAGCCTTTAGAGGCACAAATGAGTAGGCTATTACGGCTAAAGAGTTCCTTGCTGAAATTGAACAACGTTTTGCAAAAAATGATAAGGCCGAACAAGTACATTTTTGCAAAAGATGATTTCAATGTGGTATAAAGGCAAAGGAAACATTAAGGAGTACATCATAGAGATGTCTCATCTTGCTTCAAAGCTCAAGGCACTAAAGTTGGAAATTTCAGATGATTTTCTGGTGCATTTTGTGTTGATTTCCCTTCCTGCACAATTTAATCAGTTCAAGGTCAGTTACAACTGCCAAATGGACAAATGGACTCTTAATGAGCTTATTTCTTTTTGTGTGCAAGAAGAGGAAAGTATGAAACAAGAAACGACTGAAAGTGCTCATTTGGCTAGTACCTCTAAAGATAAGGGCAAAAGAAAGAGGAAAGAAGCTGCTACTAAGGGACCAGGACAAAAGAAACAACATTCAGGAAATGGTCAAAAGAAACAACATTCGGGACCTGCAAAATGCTTCTTTTGTCAAGAACCTGGTCATATAAAGCCGAATTGTCCAAAATACCATGCTTGGCGCATTAAGAAAGGTATGATTCATGCTTTATTCTGAAATTAATTTAGTTTTTATACCTAGAAATACTTGGTGGATAGATTCTGGTGCTACTACTCACGTAAGTACTTCTATGCAAGGTTGCCTGAGCTACCGAAAACGAAGTGATACATCTATGTGGGTGACGGAAAGCAGGTTGAAGTTAAAGCAGTTGGCACATTTTGTTTATTATTAGAATCTGGTTTTTATTTGGATTTTCAAGACACTTGTATTGCACCGTATTTTAGACGGAATTTGGTTTCTGTTTCTAAATTGGATAAGTCTGGTTATTATTGTTCTTTTGGAAATGGCTAATTCAAATTGTCTTTAAATTCAAATATTATAGGTACTGGTTCTCTAACGTTTTGTGCTAAGTTATATATGCTTAATATTATTACTTCATACAATGAAACCTTGCATGTGGATTCACGTGGTATTAAACGAAAATTAATTAATGAACATTCATCAATGTTGTGGCACAAACGTCTAGGCCACATATCAAAACCAAGAATTGATAGGCTTGTGTCAGATGGTGTGTTGAGTAACCTTGATTTCACAGATTTTAATATTTGTGTTGAATGTATTAAGGGAAAACAGATGAAAACTAAAAGATTAGATGCCAACAGGTCTACAGATGTCTTAGAATTGATACATACTGATATTTGTGGACCATTCCCTTCGGCCTCTTGGAATGGTCAACAATATTTTATATCATTCATAGACAATTACTCATGTTATGGGTATCTATATCTTATTCATGAAAAATCTCAGTCGCTGGACATGTTCAAATCTTTTAAATTGGAAGTTGAGAATCAACTCGATAAAAAGATTAAATATGTCTGATCTGACCGTGGTGGTGAGTACTATGGTAGATATGACGGTTCAGGTGAACAACGTCCAGGACCTTTTGGTAAATTCCTAGAGGAATGTGGAATCGTCCCACAATACACCATGCCAGGTTCACCTAGTATGAATGGTGTATCTGAAAGACGCAACAGGACTCTTAAGGATATGGTGAGGAGTATGACAAGTCACTCTACCATACCAGAGTCGCTCTGGGTGAAGCACTTAAGACCGTAGCTTACATTCTCAATAGAGTACCAACTAAAGAGGCTGATAAATCACCTTATGAACTTTGGACAGGTAAAAATCCTAGTTTAAAGCATTTACATATAAGGGGATGTCCTGAGGCTAGGCCTTACAAACCAAATGAAAAGAAATTGGACTCCAAAACTGTTAGTAGCTACTTTATTGGTTATTATAAACGATCCAGGGGCTATAAGTTTTATGATCCCGCGACAAAATCAATATTTGAAACGGGAACTGCAACGTTCTTTGAGGATGTTGAGTTTGGGGGAGAAATAAGGTCAGAAACATTGTTTTTGAGAAGGAATCAATAATGATTCCTATTGTTGCTTCTGATAGCATACACTTTTATGTGCTTATTAATGAAGAAGTAATTCAGGAACCTCAACAAGATAATGTTGTTCACCCTCCTATTCATAATGAACAACCTCAACTTAGGAGATTCACTAGAGAAAGGATAAATGCAATTCCTTCTGATTTTTATGTGTATCTCCAAGAAAATGAAAAACAAGATAGAATGACTGAAAATGATCCAATCAACTTCTCTCAGGCCATGCAAAGTTCTAATTCTCAAAAGTGGATTGATGCCATGAACGAAGAGTATAAGTCTATGCAAGAAAATAAAGTTTAGGACCATGTACCATTTCTTGAAGGTTCGAAACCTATTGGTTGTAAATGGATTTTTAAAACCAAAATGGATTCAAAGGGTAATGTGGAAAGAAGTAAAGCGCGTCTTGTAGTTAAAGGCTTTACTCAAAATGAAGGAATTGCCTTTAAAGAGACTTTTTCTCGAGTTTCGTCAAAAGACTCTTTTAGGTTGATCATGGCACTAGTTGCACATTATAATCTTGAGTTAGATCAGAGGATGTTAAAACAGCATTTCTCAATGGTGACATTGAGGATATATATATATATATATATATATATATATATATATATATATATATATATATATATATATATATATATATATATATATATATATATATATATATATATATATATATGGTGCAACCAGAAAACTTTGTCTCTGAAGATTCAAAGAATATGGTTTGCAAATTAAATAAATCTATATATGGACTCAAGCAAGCATCCCGCCAGTAGTACCATAAGTTTCATCAAATTATTGTCTCGTTTGGTTTTGAGGCAAATGTGGTAGATGACTGTGTGTATCACAAGTTAAGTCGGAGCAAACACATCTTTCTGGTTTTATATGTTGATGACATCTTGCTTGCCACCAATGATTTAGGGCTTTTACATGAAACCAAGAGATTTCTTTCAAAACATTTTGAAATAAAAGATCTTGGGGAAGCCTCTTTTGTATTAGGAATCCAAATTCAACGAGATAGATCTCGTGGGGTTCTTGGATTATCACAAAAGGGCTACATTGAAAGATCCTTGAAAGATTTGGCATGCAAAACTGTAAACCAGGTGACACCCCTGTTTCTAAAGGAGAGAAATTTAGTCTCGACCAGTGCCCTAAAAATGACCTTGAGGTTAGAGAGATGCAAAAAATTCCTTATGCTTCAATTGTTGGGAGTCTTATGTATGCTCAAGTGTGTACACGTCCGATATATCATTTATTGTAGGGATGTTGGGAAGATATCTAAACAATCCTGGTATGGACCATTGGAAAGCAGCCAAAAGGGTTTTGAGATATCTATAGAGAACAAAGGACTACATGCTGACATATAAGAAATCAGATGTATTGGAGATCATTGGATATTCTGATTCTGATTTTGCTGGATGCCAAGACAGTCTCAAGTCCACATCAGGCTACATTTACCTGTTAGCAGGAGGAGCTATTTCATGGAAGAGTGCTAAGCAGACTTCGATTATCCTTCCACCATGGCGGCAGAATTTGTAGCATGCTTTGAGGCATCCAATCACGGAATATGGTTGCGGAAGTTTGTCACGGGGCTACGTATTCTTAGTATTAAAAGACCACTGAAGTTGTATTGTGACAATAAGTTAGCAGTGTTATATTCCAACAATAACAGAAGTTCTACTAAGGCAAAGCATCTTGACATTAAGTTTCTGGTTGTTAAAGAAAGAGTGCAAAATGGAAAGATTATAATAGAGGACATCGGGACAAGCTACATGATAGCGGATCCGCTCACGAAGGAATTACCTCCCAAGGTCTTTCACGAGCATACTACACACATGGGTGTGATAAAGATTGATGAAATTTTGTTTCGGTGGGAGTTTTTCATTTTATTTTGGCGCTTTATGGTTTAGTTAAGAACAATTATGTTTTTTCTGTACAGAATTAAGAATTCGGTTTATTTCACTTCTATTTGCACTTAATTAAAGTTTGATCTCAGTTCAAGTTAAAGAGGAACTTGTAGAAAACTCATTATGAAGTTAAACCTACATATATGTGTTTATTAATCTATGTCATTTACTTGTATTTGTATTTGTGACCATTGATGGGTTTAGTTACGTTAATTGTAACAAAGACTGCTTTGATCCTATATAATTATGATTAACGGACGAGATTGCTTCAAGGTACCAATACTATGACAACATATATTAAAGCGCTTATACAGTTATATGTGCATTTAGATATTGGTGGTCCAGTGGGAGATTGTAAGATTATTTTGGGACCACTTCATAAAAGCATATATATATATATTGCTATCATTAGATTCAGATTATTATGGTAATAATATAGAATTGTTGATGGACCAATTTATAAGGATATACACTTACCATTGTGGGTTGAGTTCCCGGTTTGACTCAAGATCCTCCATATCCCTACCCTCTCTCATATTAGGGTATATCTTCATTTATATATACACATGATGAGGAGCATATTCAATAATACAAAATTCACACAAAAATTCGTAAGGCTTTGCTGAGGGGTTTGAGAGGTAGTCTTGAGATCAACTAGAAAATCAATCTCACTCATCAGATCCAAAAGTTTCAATGGAAGCAGGTATACATTCTTCTTTTCTCTTGTTTATTTCTTTTATCAGATTCAAGCTCTTAATCTTTGTCTATGCTTCCGCGATTTTTATGTTTTGATAATAAAAATAAAACCAACACATAAACCTCATATAATTTTGGGTTAAACTTGAGCTGATGAACCACTTGCTTTATCATAAGCTTAGAGTGCTGACTGAACCGTAAACTTGGTCGATGTGGATTGGAACTAGACAAAAAATGGAAAATAAATAAGAAAAAAGAGACACTAAGTAAAATCAAGAAACGTGAGGTACGATGTACAAATCTTGCAGTTTATGGTTTATGATGTAGGTTCATGGCGGTAGTGGGGTAGCGACTTATGATTTTAGAGACATTCTAGTTTGCAATGTAGGTTTATGGCGGCACTGGGGTAAGGTGCACATATGCACATCTGCAGGTGCATATATATCATATTTTCGGAATTCATATACACAATAATATACAATTGTTTTGAACGATACATACATAAAATATTTAAAAAATACAAAAAAAAATTAATAATATCTTCTTTGTTCCTAACTTGGTTGTCAAAAATTCACTTCTTCAATTTTTCTCGTTCATAAATTTTATAAAGTCTGCAAGAATATTAATAAAAATAAATATAAATGAATATTCGAAAACATTATAAAATACATATATGTTGATTACTGCTATCCATGTACCACATTACATTTTTCCATTTTGGGATATTCCGCCTTAAACTCAACAAGGCCTCATTAAAATTTAAGAATTTTCTAAAAACATTAAGGGTGGACGCAGTAGAAGCCGGTGGGGTGCGGGTTCGAGGGGATAGAGGGTGCGGCACCGCCAGTAGGGTGCGTGTTCGGCCGGTGGCGGGTTCAAGGAGGAATGTTCACATGTTAGTGAAGCCGCTTGGAGTCGAAGGTAAAGAATAAGGAAAAAGAGGGGGCAGTGTGTTGGAGGTGGTGGATGGTCGGCGGCTTCAGCAAACCACTTCCCAACCACGGGCCAGAGGTGGTAGATGGTCGGCGGCTTCAGCGGCAAAACACTTCCCCACCGCGGGTTGGAGGTGGTGGATGGTCGGCGGCTTCTACTCCGTCCACCCTAACGGCGCTCAACGACGTCCTGTTAGCACCGTTACCAACATTAGACTACACTTAGACCAACTTAGCGTTGGCAATCACAGCCACTAGCTTTGACCTCCGGAAGTCCCATTGCGACCGTGATAGAACTAAGGTATGTTTTTCGCCATTTATAGAGCACGCATGTGAATATTACTATTTGACCTCCTAAAATCCTTGTCTACTAGCTCCGAGAGTACTCGGCCTAATACATGGGCGAGTTGGGCTAAAGCCCAAGGCAGCAAAAAAAGAGGGGCATAAGTTAATAGTAATAGCCTCTCAGTCGCCAGTGGAGCAAGGCGGGAAAGGCTACGACGTAATAATTGAAGACATAGTCATGTATCTTGAGAGCTATAAATGACACATTGAAAAACGTCGATGTAGAAGATCGAGGAGTCGAACGACTATCAAGTGAGCCATTTAAATCAGATTTTGATTTCTTATTCTCATAAGAACAATCCAAAAATCGAGTGATTGATTTCTATTTTCTGATTTCTTATACTCATTCTATTGTCGGATTTCTCTTATTTGCTTAAGTCTGAGTTTTGAGTTGAATGATTTTCGATCGCTGTATCTTTGATTTTAGAATCAAACTCTTTGGCTTTCATATATAGCTATTCTCTAATGGCAATATACTTTTCCGAGACTTCAACTTTTGTTAATCCAAGTGAACTTGACGGAATAGCTGCCTAAGCAGGAAATCGCACCAAATTTCAACTCGACGGAGGCTAGTTTTATTTATTTATTTTTAATTTTCTAGGATATTGAGAAAAACTAGGTTGTAATTGTTGGATACTAAGTTTAATCTCCGAATCCTTAAACCCCTTCAAGGTTTTTCGTCTGCAGGTGTTTTTCAAAATAACAAAGATGCAATTGACTCTTAAATTCGGGTAATTCCTAGAGTCCAAGCTGTATATAAATAACCGTTTGTGGATTTACAATATCCATGAATATGTTACCGTAGTATTTTTTTTAATGATATCATGTTTTTTAAATTGTCGAGATACTTCTAGAGTATTATCCCTTTCGGTTTGAACTTTCATGGTTTCATAGACTCCGTAGTTGATACATTAAAATCTGAATGTGTTTGACACTTAAAATCACATAATGATGAGAATATCAAGCCCACTAAGAAATACCACTTAAATCTTGTATCTTGAGTAAATAATGGTGTCGTGATAAATGGACTGTATTTGGTAGCATCTGAACCATTCAGATGTCTGAACCATTCAGATTCATTCATTTCTCTTAATGATTCTGTGCCTATTAAGAGGCTATGTTTCATTCAGATATTGGAACTATTCAGAGCCTTTTAATTATTCGATTAAGAGGCTATCAAACACAGCCTAACTCCGTTAAGAAGATAAAATTGGTAATTTTATGTTAAATTTCTAAGGATAATTTATTTAGGGTTGAAATTATGATTTTTACCATATAATATGATATGAGAAGTATGAATGAAACAGAGTACAGGACCTGATGGCTATTTGGGGATGTATTTGCAATATGTTGGATCCTGGAAGGAGTTGCTTTGTCTTGGTTTTCTTGTATTGTCATAAACATTGTTTTTTTCATTAGATTTTTTATTAATATACCCACTTAAAAAATTTTGCAACTATCATTTTGCTTTTTTTAGTTTCCAGATAATATATTGGCCTTTTGATACATCTTTGTCGTGAATTGATTTTTTACCCTTCTTGTTATTGCTTTAGAATTGGAATCATAAGTTGTTTTGGCTTTAGAATTGGAATCATAATTTAGGTTATGTTATTATATGGTTACCTTAAATGTTGATTCAGTTTACTTTAAGAATTTAGGTTTGGGTTTGGCTTTAGAATTGGAATCAATGGTTTGGGTTGGAAAATGGTGTAAATGTATATAATTAAAACAGGAGAGGAAAGATCATGCGTGAGGAAGAGAGTGTTGGGTCCACTTATTAATAAGTATATAATTAGTCCACACTCCACATGCACCAAATGCACCACATGCAGTTAATATTTCCATGAGAATATAAAAATCAAAACTACACGCGGTTGTTATGCCATTGCTATAGGCATGGCGTAGACAAATAATCGCTTTGACCGGTTTAATAATAATTTGTACATGGAAATTACCTACGTACGTAGTGTAAAAAAACCTAGAATGATATATATATATATATATATATATATATATATATATATATATATATATATATATATATATATATATATATATATATATATATATATATATATATATATATATATATGATAACCAAGGAAGCCACCTGCCCGTCCTTTGGACGACCCGACTGACCCAACCTCGGGGCAACATGAACACCCGGTAAACTCATGTGCCAGGCAACCCACCCTTTCGGTGCTACCGGTGGCCATCCCTAATTGAAACCGGTGAGAGTCGAACCTTTGACCTCTCTCTCTATATATACTGCTTTAGTTCTTCTTCTCAAAAGAGAAATCAACAACATCAATTATGGATATATTATATGCTTTTCTCTCTTCTCTCTTTGTGGTTCTAGTCTCATGCTTAGTTTGTTTTGTGTTCTTTAAGTCTAAGTCGGTTGTAAATGCAAAAGTACTCCCACCTGGCGGAAGAGGGTGGCCTGTGATTGAAGAAACCATAGAGTTTGTCACCGCCGGTCGGAAGGGCCACCCTGAAAAGTTCATCGTCGACCGCATGACTAAATTCTTGGTGGGTCTAATTCAAACGTGATCAACACACCAGGGGTATTTTAGTCTTTTATTGAAGTTTGAATAAATAAGAGATCATGAAGGCCACGTTTTCATGTTAAGTTTCAGTAGAGTTCATATAGGAGTTAGTTGTAGTTAGTTCCTGATTCGTAGCTTTATCTTTTCAGTATTTTAAATATCTTGTAGTTGGTTCTTTTTCTTGAGTAGAACGGAAAAGAATTTGTCCCACTTGTACCTTTGTTCTCTCCATCTTTTCCGTATGCAGCAACAGCACAGGTCCAGGACCTGCTGCGTTTTTTCTTTTCCTTGTTAAAACATACAGCTTGGTTTGATAAAGTCCACAGGTTGAAGGAGTTCACCCTACACTTGGTATCAGAGCCTCGTTCTAGTGCTCGGGGTGTTTCGTTGCAGCCTTTGATCAAGACGGTTCGGGTAGAAGACACTAACCGACGTAGTGCATGAAATGAACGGGTACCGTCAAAGCAGGAGGCTTTGGGTTGGTTCGTTGTGCAAGTGCAAGAAGACGTTAGATCTTGGAAGATTGTTATTCCTGGTCGGTGGAAGAGTGATTTTGGAATGGGTATGATCGGAAAAAGGTTGAGGTGTCAAAAAGGAGTCTAACCGGAGTTGCGGGATAAACGGGCAGCAAGAAACATCAAAGCAGGTGGCTTTGTTCAGTCCATTTCGCGGGTGACGGAAGACAGTAGAGGTAGTTGTGACCTTGTTTTCTTGACCGGTGGTAGAGGCTCTTGTTGGAAAGAAGAAGGAGTGTTTATTGATATCTTAGGAGTGATACAATGTTTTAAGTTCTTGCATGACTATTTATAGCCAAGTTTACTACCTACCAACTAATTTAAAAACATTTATTTGACTTTGAATGCTTCAAACTTCCAGAAATCTAACAAGGATGTGGTAAGCACTTATGTAAGCATCTAGAAAAACAAATAATTCTGAATTATTACTTGTCATTTTCCCCCTTAATTCAGAATCTTCAAACCTTCTTGACTCCAATCAAAATTCTCATCTCTTCGTAATTTGTCTTCGCTAATGCTTTGGTAAGGATCTCCTTACTACAAACATGATGTACTGTAATCTCTTCATTTTCAACACATTCTCTAATGAAGTGATAACGTATATCTATATGTTTGCTACGCCCATGGAACACTGGATTCTTCATCAGATCTAATGTTGATTGGTTGTCAACAAACAAGGTAACAGGTGGTACCTTTTGTTTTGTTATCTCAGTCAGGAGTCGGCTCAACCAGATACCTTCACAAGCTGCCTGAGTTGCAGCCATAAACTCTGCTTCACATGAGGACAATGCCACAACTCTCTGTTTCTGAGATGCCCACGCGACCAAATTACCATTCACATAGAATGCCATTCCTCCTGTGCTTTTTCTGTCATTCACATCGTTTGCTAGATCGCTATCTGAGTAACCTGTGACGTTTACTCTGCTTTCTCCTTTCGTGTAAGTCAAACCATGATCTAGAGTGCCTTTCACAAATCTTAGTATTCCTTTTACTACTTGTAGATGCTGTTCAGTTGGCTTCTCCATGAACCGACTAACTACTCCGACTGCAAATGAGATATCAGGGCGTGTATGAGTCAAGTATCTTAAACCTTCGACTATACTTCTATACTCGGTGGGGTTCACTAATTCTCCTTCTCCTTCTTTGGTGAGCTTCAGTTTGTGCTCCATTGGACTCTTAGTGGGGTTGCAGTCCATCATTCGAGTCTTCTTTAAGATGCTTTTGGCATAAGCTTCTTGCTTCAGTGTTATACCTGTTTCCTTTTGGCTTACTTCAATTCCCAAATAATAGGTTAGAAGTCCAAGATCACTCATCTCAAACTTGGCTTTCATATCTGTTTTGAAAGCTTGAATACTTTTGTGACAACTTCCAGTTACTAATAAATCATCAACATAAACTCCGATGATTAAGACATTTTCACCTTCCTTCTTCGTGTAAACAGAGTATTCTTGAGCACATCTGGCAAACCCCAATCTTTTCAAATACTTATCTAAGCAAGCATTCTATGCCCTTGGTGCTTGTTTTAGACCGTACAATGCTTTTGATAGCTTGTACACTTTATTGATTTCATCCTTCTTCGTGTACCCTTCAGGTTGAGATACGTACACCTCTTCTTCCAGAGTACCGTTCAGAAAAGCTGATTTCACGTCAAGATGATGTATACGCCATCCATTTGAGCCTGCGAGAGCTAGGATGACGCGTACGATTTCGATCCTGGCCACTGGTGCATAGACTTCGTCATAATCAACTCCTCATTTTTGGACATACCCTTTTGCCACAAGCCTCGCTTTTTTACTTCACAATCTTTCCGCTTGGATCTCGTTTCACTTTGTACACCCATTTTAACCCTATAGCTTTGCGATCCTTAGGGAGATCGACCAAACTCCAAGTCTTGTTCTTCTCAATTAATGCTAATTCAACATTCATAGCTTCAATCCACACTTTTCTCTTGCTTGCTTCCGTGTACGAGACTGGATCGTCATCATTGCGAATCATCATTAATTCTTCAATTTCTTCAGTTTGGTCGTATAAGTCTGTGAATAAGCGGAATCGTTTGGGAGCACCACCGCCTGTGGAGCTTGAGGCGGAGCCTGGAGACGGAATTGGGGAATTTTGGGTGATCGGTGAATTGGGTATATCCGATAAGTTGATGGGTATATTTTGTGACTTTATCAGTGAGTCTTGTGGAGAGTTTATGGGCTGGAAACTTTCTTCGGTCTGATCATTGTCACTTTGTGGAGACCCAAGATTTTGTTCCGGTGTTCGTGGTTCCGACTCAGAATCTTCGTTGTACAAGTCGTCTAGGTTAAAACCTTCGACGGTGAAGCTCATACCTGGTGTGGCTTTAATTTTTGAACTCTTCTCCCACACCCAACCTTCTTGTTCTTCGAAAACCACATCTCTACTCACATATATCTTTCCGGTGTCCAGATCAACCAATCTATATGCCTTTGATCCCTTCTCAACTCCCAGATGAACCAATCGCTTACTTCTTTCACCTAGTTTTGTCAGGTGGCCTTTGGAGACTTTCATATGTGCAACACAACCAAACACCCTAAGATGTTCAACATGTGGATTTCTCCCTGTCCACATTTCGTATGGAGTTGTGTCTTTCAATGCTTTCGTGTGAGCTCTGTTTAGAACATAAACAGAGTGATTCACAGCTTCACCCCATAACGTGTCTGGCATTTTCATGGTTTTCAAATTACACCTAACCATCTCCAATACCGTTCGATTTCTTCTCTCAACCACCCCATTTTGTTGTGGAGAATATAGGGATGTGTAATGTCTTTCCAACCCTGTTTCCTTGTAGTATGTGGTGAATTCTTTCGACAGAAATTCACCACCACGATCAGTTCTGAAAACTTTCATCTTCTCCCCGGTTTCAACTTCTACTAAGCTCCTAAAGTTCTTAAAGACTTGAAGAGCTTCATCTTTTGTCTTTAGCAGATAAACCCACATAACTCTGCTATAGTCATCAACTAACAACATAAAGTACCTATTTCCAGATGGTGTAGGGGGTGATACTGGGCCGCATAAATCGCCATGAATTAGTTCAAGCTTCTTCTTTGCTCTATAATTCGTGTGTGTAGGGAATGGACTCCTTGTCTGTTTTCCCACGAGGCACCCTTCACAAGGTTGTTAAGGAATGTTTAGTTTTGGCATTCCTTCAACCAGCTTCTTCTCCGCCATGTATTTCATTGAATTAAAATTTATATGACCCATTCTCATATGCCACAACCATGTTGGATCACCTATTCAAGCGGTTAGACACATCGAATTGACTCCTTCCAACTCTATCTTGTACAGTCGATTTGGAGATCTTCTAACCTTCATCAACAACTTCCCTGTTGCATCACGGACCCATAAGAATGGATATTTGATCGTGATTTCATCACCACCCTCTGCTAACTGTCCCAAACTTATGATGTTGCTACATAAGTCTGGAATGTAATAGACTTCATTAAGCTTTCGATGTTCACCATTCTTACATTGAAATACGACTGAACCTTTGCCTTCGATCTTTACCTTTGATTCGTTTCCAAACTTCACGTAGCCATGAACAGTCTGATTCAAGTCACGAAACTTATCTTTATCACCGGTCATGTGATTACTGGTTCCTGTATCGAGATACCAGATACTTGATCGCTTCACCTCATCATCCCGTTTACTCAACTCTAGGAATACATTTTCTTCATTTAAGGAAACTTCACCATTGTCAAACGAAGCTAACAATAGTGCTGGCTCATTGACATCTTGTTCGCGAATCAAGTTGTTTTCTTGTCTTCTTTCACGTCTTGGGTTTGTACATTCTGCTGCATAGTGGCCGAATTCTTGACAATTGTAGCAGTGGACCCTACTTTTATCTTGATTATTTAAAGTGCTACGGCCTCCATCTTTCTGGGAGTGTGATCCACCTCTGCCACGACCACTACGACCACCATGACCACTGCTGTTTCCTCCTCTTCCTCTGCCTCTGCCTCTGCCTCTGCCTCTGCCTCGCGAACCTCCAAATCCGCCACGATTTGATTTAGACTTGGAGTCACCTTCTCCCTTCTTCTTATTTCTCTCTGACCACTCTTGGTGTGTCAAGAGAAGTTTTCGATCATCACTATCACCACGGCCTCTCATTCGTTCTTCATGTGCTTTGAGCCTTCCGATCACTTCTTCCACTGTCATATTGTCTAGATCTCCAAATTGCTCAAGTGTTGAGGCGATTTGGAGAAATCTGCTTGGTACTGCCCTTAACAACTTCTTTACCACATATGACTCCTCCATCGTGTCTCCCAATGCTCGCATGGTACTCACGATATTGTTCACCTTCACAGTGAACTCATCCACTCCTTCTGATTCCTTCATGTTCAGTGATTCAAACTCAGCCTTTAGAGTTTGAATTCTGGCGGTCCTCACTCTTTCTTCTCCCATAAACTGTGTCTTCAAGGCTTCCTATGCTTCCTTGGATGTTTTCTTTTCTGCCAATCCAAGTAGCAAATCTTCTGGAATGCTCTGATAGATGGCCGCCAGAGCCATCTTGTCTTTTTTCACATCTACTGTCGTGTTTGTAGTTCGTGGCTCAACAGCATCCCACACACCTTAGGCTTGCATGAACACTTTCATCTTGATCGCCCATGCATCATAATTCGTTCTTGACAACATCAGATAGTGGATTGTGACCTGTCTATCCGTTTCACCATTGTTTCCTGCCATCTCTTCTCGAGATTGGTACTTGGGCATAAACAACAATATAACCCTTTTTTTTAAATATGGGGGCCAAAAGACAATTTTTTTGAAGTTTAGGAGGTAAAATGGACCTTTTTAGAAGTTCGGGGATAAAACTAAACTGTTTTGGAAGTTTTGGGGTTAAAATAAACTTTTACAGAATTTCGGGGTTAAAATTGCAATTTTCTGAAAGTTCAGGGGCTAAACTGCAATTTTCTAAAAGTTCAGGGGCCTGTTTTGCAGTTTCTGAAACCTCAGTGACCTGTTTTGCAATTTCTGGAACTTCAGGGGCTGTTTTGCAATTTATGGAACTTCAGGGTCTGTTTTGCAATTTCTGCTACAGTGTCGTCGTCTCCGGCGAACTGGGTCACTATTCAGGCCAAACTTTGACCTGACGTTTGGAGGTCTTCCGGTGGTCGAAAAATTCCGAAAAATATATATTCGGAATCCTGAGAGCGAGACCTTTCCAATGGTGTGCTCGGAAATTGATTTGGAGACAAAAAAAAAAATTTTGACCAAAAAAATGGCTGCCCAGAAGCTACTCTATAGCTCTGATACCAAATGTTGGAAAGAAGAAGGAGTGTTTATTGATATCTTAGGAGTGGTACAATGTTTCAAGTTCTTGCATGGCTATTTATAGCCAAGTTTATTACCTACCAACTAATTTAAAAACATTTATTTGACTTTGAATGCTTCAAACTTCCAGAAATCTAACAAGGATGTGGTAAGCACTTATGTAAGCATCTAGAAAAACAAATAATTCTGAATTATTACTTGTCAGCTCTCATAACGAAGGTGGATGAAAAAAGCAACGGCGTCAATATGCCGTTTTTCCTCTTGTAAGGTTGTACGGTTGTCGCGGGAAGATTGGGGTGGTCGCCGGAGAAGAAGATGATGGATCGTTGTGTTGAAAGATGGTCTCAATCAGATTGTTCGTATCGAAAAAGAGTCTTACCGGCGGAGGTGCGGGAAAAATCGATCAGAAAGGATCCGTCAAAGCAAGGCTTCGGATTAGGTTCGTGTTCAGACGGTTACGAACGGAAGAGATCCATTGAAGGCGGGTGGCTTTGGATTTGGTTCGGTTTTGCTGAAAAAGAAGACGGAAAAGCGGGTGGTTTGTTTTCTTAGTCGGTGGAATGAGCTCTTATCATTCCGAGATAAGTCGAGATGGTGACTGAATGGAAGACGAACGAAGATGATTAAGGTGCTGGTAATCAAAAGGAGAAGCAAGAGGCATGCATTGACATCATGAACCATTGTTGTGAACCGGTATCAACAACCCGGTTAAGGGCGGTGAATGTTGGGAGTAAAGCAGAAAACGAGCCGTTGGTTTGGAAAAAAAGAACTGTGTTGAACACTTTGAATTAAGGGGGAGAATGGTGGGTCTAATTCAAACGTGATCAACACACCAGGGGTATTTTAGTCTTTTATTGAAGTTTGAATAAATAAGAGATCATGAAGGCCACGTTTTCATGTTAAGTTTCAGTAGAGTTCATATAGGAGTTAGTTGTAGTTAGTTCCTGATTCGTAGCTTTATCTTTTCAGTATTTTAAATATCTTGTAGTTGGTTCTTTTTCTTGAGTAGAACGGAAAAGAATTTGTCCCACTTGTACCTTTGTTCTCTCCATCTTTTCCGTATGCAGCAACAGCACAGGTCCAGGACCTGCTGCGTTTTTTCTTTTCCTTGTTAAAACATAAAGCTTGGTTTGATAAAGTCCACAGGTTGAAGGAGTTCACCCTACAATTCTCGCGTCATGTCTTCAGGACCTATCTAGTGTTAGAGGAAACTGCAGTGTTCTGTGGGCCGGAAGGTAACAAGTTCTTGTTCACAAATGGAAAAGGCCATGTTGGGTATTGGTTGCCTGCTACGGTGAGCAAGATCTTCCCTTCTACCGACCTCGCCGTTGAGAAGTCGAAGATGATCCGTTGCCATTTCAAGCCTGAAGTTCTACGTCAATATGTCTCAGCTATGGACATGGTGGCACAGAAACACTTTGAAACCGAATGGGAAGGGAAGGACCAGATTTTGACACATAAACTCACAAAAAATTTCACTTTTCAGGTTGCATTTAAAATTTTCTTCAGTATAGATGAACCTGAGTGGGTGAACAACTTATCTGTCCCATTCGAGAGACTTGCTCCAGGGCTTTTCTCGATCCCCATAAACCTCCCAGGAACACCGTTACGGAGAGCAATAAATGCAGTAAAATTTATCAGAAAAGAACTCACTGCAATAATAAAGCAAAGAAAGATTGATTTGGCCGATGGGAAAGCTTCACCTACACAATATGTTTTGTCCCTAATGCTTTGCGATGACTATGGGAAGCTCATGCCAGAAGCTGAAGTCGCTGAGCTTATCGCGGGGTTGATGATTGGCGGCTATGACAGTACAAGATCAACATGTACTTTCATTGTTAGCTATCTTGCCGAGTTGCCGGAGATTTATGAGGAAGTCTACAAAGGTATTAAAATTAATAAAGGAAAAGCACAAAATATACTCTACTTTTCACTAAGGCATACTTGACCGAAGAATATAGGGTTATTGCTACTGTAGCCCTATAAAGTATGTGTTTTAACCCAATTTGGTCATTGAAGTTATTTTTTTGCGCAATAGACCCTTAAAGTATTTAAAAACGTGTCAAATAGGGGAAATTGTTGTGTTTTAACAGGTTAGCCGGTTGATGTTGCTGACATGGAATCCGTTTATTATTCTTATTAAAAAAACATTTACAGTTCGATAAAGGTTTCAATAAAAGGATTTCATCGGTACCCTAGAACCAGGAAACAAAAGAGAAGGTGATACTAGGGTTTATATGCGATTCGACTTCAAGGACCAGATAAGCTGGAGAAATGACGACTTCGAACCTTGATCCTAAGGGAGTATATGCAACTGTGGAGCTCAATTATCAATGGGTGTTTCGTCGATGTCCTTTCTCTTATGAAGACGGTATGAAATTTACTTTTACGGAACATGATTGGGCTAGTATGAACTATGCCGAGTGTGTAAGTTTCTTGGAACATTTCATGCATGAGGATTGTAAGAAGCTGTACTACTGTGAGCCAAATGAACCCATGTATAAAGGTCTTCGGCCTATTACAAACGATCTAGAGTATGCTAGTTTTATTTTCATTGCTTTTGGGACGCTTGGGACAATATCCTTATTTGTAGATCATATTGGTGATGAATTAGAGGATTGGGTTGATTCGGAAAATGAGGAACATGATTCATGTATTGAAGGTGGAGAAAATAGAGATTATACAGCCACCCTTAGGGATGTTGCCTTGGATTTTACAGACGAACCAATCAGAATGAACAGAACCTCAGGTGATGTGTTCCTTAGTAAACTCTGTGGACAGGAGGAAGAGGAGGAGGAGGACCAAAATATTGGTCCAGAAGATGAGGGGGAAAGTGAAGAAACTATCCAAGAGCATTCAATTTTTAATGAAAATTTACCCTGGAAAAAGCAAAAACCCATACTTGGTATGAGGTTTAAGAACCCTGCCCAACTAAAACATATGTTGTGCAACTATGCTGTGGCTCATGGGTACCAACTTTGCTTTGAAAAAAACGATAGTAAAAGGCTGTTGGTCAAGTGCTGTAAGGGTGAATGTTCATTCAGGTTATGGGCCTCGTAGATGACTGAAGAGGAAAGTTTCCAGATTAAGTCTTTGAAGATCGACCAAAATTGTGCAAGGAATTTTATGTTGGGTTCACTTGTAACATATGCATGGATAGGGAGTCACTATACCAAGGAGATTATAGCGAGGCAGAAGATGAGTGTAAGGAAATTAAGAGATGAGGTTGTGAAAAAATTTGGTATTCAAGTGAGTCTTGGGCAATGCAGAAGAGTAAAAAGTTATGCACTTCAACTTATAGAAGGCAATCTAGTCGATCACTATGCCAAGCTATGGTCATATGGTGAGGAGATAAGGAGATCCAATCCAGGGTCTAGTGTGAAGATTAATGTGAACTGCATGCCAGATGGGAAGAACTACTTTAGCAAGTTCTATGTTTGTTTTTATGGAGTGAAAAGGGGATGGCTACAAGGGTGTAGAAGGGTCATAGGTCTTGATGGATGTTTTTTAAAGGGTATCTGTTAAGGAGAATTGCTAACTGCTGTGGGCAGGGATGCTAATAACCAGTTATTCCCTATAGCATGGGCAGTTGTTTGTGTGGAGAACAAAGAAAATTGGAAATGGTTTTTGGATAATCTAATGGATGATCTTGATTTAAGATTAGGAACTAGAATTACCTTCATTTCAGATCAACACAAGGTATTAACATCCCTTTAATATACATATTTATTTAAATTGTTATATTGATAATTGTTTTTGTTATATATCATTGCTAATACTGTGTCTTATCAGGGTTTGATTGAAGCAGTGAAAGAGATGTTGCCATATGCAGAGCACAGGCAATGTGCTAGGCATATTTGACAGAACTTGAAGAAAAGGTATAATGGAGCCCAGTATGAAACCTTGTTTTGGAGAGCTGCCAATTGTTCAACTGAAGCATCCTTTAAGGCTACCATGCATGAGCTTAATGTGTTGAACCCGAATGCTCATAAGTATATGATGGATAGAGACCCAAAAACTTGGTGTAAAGCATATTTCCAACCAGGAAATTGTTGTGACTCTATTGAGAATGGGATGTCTGAAAGCTTCAATGCATTAATTGTGGAAGCTAGGAAGAAACCAATAATCACTATGCTTGAAGAGATTAGGTTGTACATGATGGATCGACTCTACAACCTGAAGCTAAAGGGACAGACATGGGGTAATCAGGTATGTCCAGCCATAAGGGACAAACTCAATGAACTTAAAGTTCATCAGAGGCATTGGCATGTTCTTCCCAGTGGACTAAACCAGTTTGAGGTTAGAGGTACATCTGATGCATTTGAAGTTGATCTTGAAAGGAAAACATGTTCATGTAGAATTTGGCAACTTAATGGATTTGGGTGTGTTCATTCTGTAGCATGTATATGTTATCTGAATAGGGATGTTGAAAGGTATGTGGACAAAATGTTTACAACCATGACATACATGAAATCATATAGGTATAGAATTAAAGGTATGAATGGAAGTAACATGTGGCCTGAGACATCATATATTCCACCTTTACCACCTGTGGCTAGGAGGATGCCTAGAAGACCAACTACAAAACGAAAGAGAGCTGCTACAGAAGACCAAAGTGGGCATAGGGTGTCTAAAGTGGGAAAAAAGGTGAAATGTAGTATTTGTAGGGAGGTAGGCCACAACAAAGCCAGATGTGGCAAGGGGGGCAGACCAGAAAAGCTAAACATCAGAAAAGGTAAGAAACATAAGAAAAGTCAACAGGTGGCTGGGAATGCAGGAGGTAATGATGAGAATCAACAAGGGCATGATGATGTTGAGGTTGTCATTGAAGATGAACCTGTTAATGTAAGTAAAACTAATTTACTTCAATATGTTAATAAACATGTGTAATTAATTTAATTTTGTCAACTTTGCAGGTTAATGTCAATGTAGGAGGAATTGTTAATGAACAAGTACAAGCTAATCAACTTTTTGATGAGATGGACATAAGTCTTACAATGTAGGGGAATGGTGATGAGGAGGAACAAATTGATGTGCAACATGTTGATGAGGTCGTACCATTAACACCTATTGGAGAAATCTTGAAGAAGATTAGAAGAAGAAAATCAGAGAGGATAGTGAAAAGGAATTTAAGTAAGGTGGTTGGTGGGCTCAATGATCCTGGATTGTCAAAGGAGAAGGCTGTTAACTTAGATTAGGTTTATTTGATTTGAATGTTATTAGACTTTGTTTGCACTCTTATGTGTTTGAGTACTTATCTTATTCGACTTAGGTACCTTTAAAAACATGCATGCCAAAAACTTGAAGCCTTTATGGCAACTTTTGGATTTGTAATATAAGCTTATCAGGTTTGCATGCATGCAAATGACTCATATGGTTCCTTTTGTTACTTTTTTAATGGTTAAATATGATTTACATGTGGACCACAATTACCTGTAAAAGTATAAGGACCACAATGGTTAAATATCATTTATAATGTGCATGTGAATGTGGATAAAGGACAACACTTTAATATACACTATCCACTGCATGTGACCACATGGGGGGTCCATTACAATGTGCATGAAGAGAAAATGACCAGACTTTAATATCCCTTCTATAAAGACACACGAGTGGAAACATGTGGGACAAGGACAACATGTAGGACAAGGACACGAATAAATAAGTACACATGTTTTAGCAATGTACTTTATTCCTGAAAACAATGTTCAAATGATATGCATCTGGTCCACAGTGTTTCTACTTTACCATACATACACACATACCAAACACACCCACAATAATAACCTAAATATAGAAAATATTTTCAAACATACATTATATTTTTCCATAACATAAACACTTACTATAAATACAAATTATGCTTCTGCATCAGGTTAGTGTTTTCATATCTGCATTGTTTTATACAAAATGGCCCTTATATGGGGACAATGCAATGTTTTCATACCTGCATTGTCAATTACCTAACCGAATCAACCATTTTCATAACTAACTTCCCTAACCCACCTTATCACCATTCTCAAAAGCCCCATATCGATTACCAAAACATGGTTGGACTCATATCCATCAACCCTAACCAAAATACATACCTATATACACCTACGTACATACAACATTTACCAAAAACCCCCATACTTACCAAGACCACCAAACCCAAACCCCCATCCTTAGCAAAAACCAGAAACCCCCACCCATCACTTTATCATCTTAAATAACTTACCACCACCAAAACAGCCAAACAAGCAACTACCTTCTTCAACCTCCAAATGAAGGCCTTCAGCTCCAACAGTTCTCGATCATGTTGTGCCCTCTCCAGGGATATTGCCTCATCCCTTTTGGACAGCTCAACACTGTATTCTTCTTTTTGCTGTATCACCACCCCCTCTAGCTCACCAATCCTCCTTCTGTAATTACCCATCACCATCGCATCCTCCCTACCATCTGCCCTTCGCTTAGTCGACAACCAAATCTGCTTATAGTGTCCATCTTCTTGAGCAACATCTTTCCATTCGAAGTACCTACAGTTCTTCTTCGATGTCTGATAGAAAATTACAAATAAATATTCACTTTCCAAAATTAGGATTTTCTTATGTATATATCGGCACTGCTTTCTGCTTTCTACCTTAACAATGATAATCTATATATCTTTTTTATAAACAAACATGGAATAAAGATTTACCAATGAGTTTTGGCAGTTCCAAAACCTTCGTCCAGGGTTCGAATCGCTCCAGGAGCTTCTTTCGACCGGTCTCATCGGTGGGTCGCAATAACAGTCCAGTGGCTCACCTTGTGCATTATACCTCTGACGAAACCCACGAGGTCTACCTTGGTTTTGAGAGTTGTCGGAAGACGAAGACATCGAGTTGGGAGAAGATATCACTCCTTTTAGGGTTTTCGATGTTAGCAAAAAGGGTAACAAAAATGTCGGATCTGATTCAATTAAGGGACTCATCGTCCCTGTTGGCAAGCCTATGTGGACCTGAGTCGGCTACACGTGGATAAGATTTACCACATCATCCACACACGTGGACCAAACCGGTCATAACCTGTTAAAACACAACAATTTCCCCAATTTGACACGTTTTTAAATACTTTAAGGGTCTATTGTGCAAAAAAATAACTTCAATGACCAAATTGGGTTAAAACCCATACTTTATAGGGCTACAGTAGCAATAACCCGAAGAATATATTGCATGGTTTATTTATACGATATATTCAATCTTAATTTTTTAATCTTAAGTTTTTTATCTTAGAAGCTTTTTTTTTTTTTTAAATTCAAACGAGTTAACAGATAATATATAAACTTAACATATCAAAAGAGTTTCCCCTAAACGTTATTTTTAAAGAAATTACACAGATTCGTTTTGGTATTATATCGAGTTTTGAACCTATTGATACAAAGATGTAAAAGTTAATAAGAGGACGAAATCGTTCGTGAAAATTAACTTTAGAAACTTACTAATAAAATATAATTACACAAACGTTTGAATTTGAAATGACATGGTGATTAAAAAGTCTAAATTTTATATTTTTTTATATTTACCCATAAACACTTGAATAATATATAATTACACACACACATTTAAATTAACAATGTTTCTGTGCAGACAATTATAAAGTTATTTTCATAGTTTAAGATTACATAAAAGTGATAGTTACCTTTCAGGTGAGTCAGGCGTGTCTCCATATATAAATTTCTTCAAATATTCCGACAAAATTTCAAATGCATGCCTTCAAAATTAAAATAACGGCATGTTAACGAATCCTATGAAGAAAGTTAGAAGGGATTTGACCGCTAAAAGAACTGGAACAAGGATTCTTAATAGTTTGTTATTTTTGTTATATACAGAACAAATGAAAATTGCGAAATCTAAAGCGTCAACCGAATTGTTGAATTGGGAGGACGTGTCGAATATTAAATACTCTTGGAATGTGGCATGCGAAGTACTTAGATTAGTCCCACCAACCCAAGGAACTTTTAGAGAAGCGATTTCTGATTTCACATACAACGGCTATTCAATTCCAAAGGGTTGGAAAGTAAATTACAGATATGCATTAGACAACATAAACTCCTTTGTGAATAGGCTTTAACTTTTTGACAAATTGGTTTTCAATATATTGCAGTTGTATTGGAGTACAAACTCGACTCATAAAAACCCTGATTTCTTTCATGAACCTGAAAAGTTCGATCCATCAAGATTCAATAACACTCTGCCAGCACCATATACATATGTACCATTTGGAGGAGGATATCATTCATGCCCTGGAAAAGAATTTGCTCGGATAGACATACTTGTGTTTATGCATCATCTCGTGAGGAAATTTAAGTTGAAGAAAGTGATACCGAACGAACAAATTGTTTTTGATCTAATTCAGCCTAAGCTTGCTAAAGGACTTCCGATTCACCTTTTTCCTCATCAACCGTCAAAGCACGATGCTATAACAAATAAATCTATCAGAGTACATAGATATTTCTTGAATTAAAAGAATACTCTTAATTCTTATTAAGCTACAAAGTTTGTTGGAACAGGAATATGAGAGAAATTAAAACAATGCTCGACACAAAAACTTGGTCAGTTGTCACGTACAAATGATTGCCTGCAGAGAAGTTCTAATAAGAAACAACCATTTTATTTATCGATAGACTGGGAAACATTGGTTTCATTTATTTAGCATATGCTTAATTTGATAATCCATTCACAATTGTCATGTTTAATCTTAGTCATGCTTGTAAATTAGATAAATCATGATTAATAAAAAACAACAATTTATTGGAAATAAGAAATGTTGATGCGATTTTTTTTCACTCACAGATGAAAACATTATGCATAATCATATAAAAGTGATTAGTATTAAAACAGGTTCGTTTGTTAATATTAAAACCTACTATTACATTGTCTATAACGAGAATTTAATGGAGAAACACATGTACTTTCAGGAGGTAATGGAGTCGTTGGGGCTATAGTTGTCATTATGTCCATTTTCTTTTGGGATTTTTATCAGTATCCAAGAAACGCAGATGACAAATGTTGAAGACATTATGTTCTCTACCTTATGGGATTTTGATAATTTTGAAGTCGAGGTCTCAGGATCAAACGGGCGATCGGGTGGTCTGTTTTGTTTATGGAACAGGGACATTTTCAAAAAGAGTAAGACTTTCATCGGTGCACACAACATAATTGTCTCCGGGACATGGTTGGGGTATAATGAGTCTTTTAACTTTGTGAACGTATATGCCCCGAACGATCCTCATGTCAGGAAAGAAATATGGAAGGAATTGACTGAATTCAAAAACTTAGGCCAAGGTTATTGGATTATTATGGGAGATTTCAATGATGTCAGAGGCACTGATGATAGATTATCCACCTTTTATTGCAAAAATAGTACCGAGATTTTCAACTCTTTCATAAGCGAGGCGGGGTTGTCCGAGTATAACATGGGGGGGGTGGGGGGCGCAGATTCACTTGGATGAGCAAGGATGGGAAGAAACTCAGCAAATTAGACAGATTTCTTGTGTGCAAAGATTTCCTAGATAAGTGGAGCTCAGCTACAGTTCTCGCGTTGCAAAGTAAAATTTCGGATCACAATCCAATTATCTTACTTGGCAATGATGTGGACTTTGGACCATGTCCTTTTCAGTTTTTCAATTCTTGGATATCGATCCAAGGTTGCAAAGACGCTGTAGAAAAAGCTTGGTCCGGGAATACTTCGTCCGGGAATAGTGGTGATGGAAACGCAGATAAGATTTTCCTTGACAAGTTGAAAAAGGTGAAGGACGAGCTTAAAAAATGGAGAGCAAAAAGCAGGGAGGAAGAATGTGGAGAAGAATGTAAATTAAAAAAAGATATGGAATCTCTGGAATTGATGGCGGAAAATAATTTATTAAGTGAAGAAGATTGCTTGAGATAGAATGAAATTCAAGCTAGGCTGTTGGAAATCGACACTATTAAAAAACAAGACCTGAAGCAGAAATCAGGAATCAAGTGGGATATAGAAGGAGATGAAAATTCGAAATTTTTTCATGCATTTATTAACCGGAACAAGAAGAGGACAAGAATCAATGGCTTGATGGAAAACATGATCTGGATAAGTGAACCAGCACAAGTTAAAGAATGTGTTCTAAAGTTCTTTAGAGAGAAATTCAAATCAGATCATGTTGCGAGACCGACTCTCAATTGTGACAACTTCAAATCTCTGTCCCTGGAAGAAAGTTTAAAGCTTGAAGTTGAGTTCTCTTTGGAGGAGGTAAAGGAGGCGGTCTGGTTGTGCTCTTCTGAGAAAGCCCCGGGTCCTGACGGGTTCACTTTCAAATTTCTAAAAGAGTATTGGGACGTAATTCATTTGGATCTGCTACAAGCTGTGAAACACTTTGAAAGGTCAGGAGAAATCAGCAGGGGTTGTAACGCTTCTTTTATTTCATTGATTCCAAAAATTAGAGATCCCACAATGCTAAAAGACTAGAGGCCGATTAGTCTAATAGGGTGTTTTGTGAAAATAATTTCAAAGATGATGGCTCGAAGGCTGAAAGATGTAATTCATTTTATAGTCAGCGAGGAGCAATCGGCTTATGTTCAAGGGAGGAATATCTTAGATGGTCTATTTATTATTAATGAAGTCTGTAATTGGGCAAAGAAGTCAAAGTTGAAATTGGTTCTCTTCAAGGTGGATCTGGACAAAGCATTCGACTCGGTTGACTGGGGATATCTAGATTCAATTCTGTCCTAAATGAAGTTTGGAAGCAAATGGAGGAGTTGGATTAGAGGCATTCTCAAATCAGGTAGGGGTTCGATTCTTGTAAATGGCGCCCCCATGAAGGAATTCAACATTTAGAGAGGCTTGAGACAGGGTGACCGTCTTTCACCGTTTCTGTTCATCATAGCCATGGAAGGATTGCATGTGGTGATGAAAAAAGCTCAAGAGATGAATTTCTTTCATTGTCTGCAACTACCTGGAAACGGACCTCTTCTTTCCCATCTGATATATGTCGATGATATCATGTTCATTGGTGAATGGTCGCCTGTAAACTTCATAATCTCAAGCGTATTTTGAGATGTTTCCATTTAGCCTTAGGTCTCAAGGTTAACTTTTTTAAATGTAAAGTGTATGGAATCGGTGTTGAAAAGAATGAGCTTCTGGATTTGGCAAATTTTATGGGTTGTGAAGCTGCTAGTTTTCCATTCATTTATCTTGGTTTGCCCATCGGGGCAAATATGAGATTGGTGAAAAACTGGGCCCCCGTTATTGAAATTTTTAAAAAACAGATTAAATGCATGGAAAAGAAAATGTTTATCTTTTGGGAGCAGACTCACGCTTGTCAATTCGGTTCTTGGAAGTATACCACTTTACTATCTTTCTGTTTTCAAAGCTCCAAAAAAGGTAATTGAAACCTTAGAGCGAATTAGAAGGAATTTTCTATGGCAAGGCTCCAAAGACAAGAAAAGCATTCATTGGGTAGCGTGGGATAAGGTGACCACACCAAAATCTATGGGGGGGGGGGTTAGGGGTGAATGGGCTTAAGAGTTTCAATATTTGTCTGTTAGCAAAATGGTGGTGGAAATTGAAGTTTGATGCATCATCTCTATGGTCAAAGGTGATAAGGGGCATTCATAGGTTAACTGATTATGATGACCGGAAATTGGCAAAGAAATTGTATAATGGTATGTGGAAAAATGTCACTGAAATCGAAGAAACTTTTTTGGAAGCAGGAATCAGTTTGAGAGACTTGTTCAGAAGAAAGGTGGGGATAGGTGACAAAACAAGATTCTGGAAGGATAAGTGGGGTTCGGGGATCCCTCTGAAGGAGAAATTCTCAAGATTGTACAGATTGGAAAACTCAAAAAACTGATTGGTCATGGATCGGATTAGAGTCTTAGATGGGTCGGGGGTCGATTTGAATTGGAGTTGGAAGCATCTGAATATGTCGAATTTGGAAAAATTGGAATTCCAAGGCTTGCTAGAGTGTATTAACAATTTCAAATTCTCCTAAAAACGGATAGTTGGGAGTGGATCATTGAGCCTCATGGGTGCTTCTCTGTAAAATCCATCAGACAGGCCTTTGATTCGTCTATGAAAGAAGTTATTCCCTAATTGCTTATATGGAATTCGTGGGTTCCATGCAAAGTGAACTGCTTTATTTGGAAGATGGCTTTAAACAGAATCCCGCTGAAGCATAACCTTTCACAAAGGGGTATTCAACTTCCAGATGATTGTTGTTCGTTATGCGGTTCTAATGGTGTGGTCTATGTATTCAATGATTGCGAGTATGCAAGAGGTGTTTGGGAGTGGATATGTAAATGGTGTGGTCTCAAATTCGAAAAGTTTGATAGTTCCCGATTGCATATTGGTGGTATTTTATCACTTGCCAAAAAAAAAATCAAAGGAAATTTTACTCTGCTTTGCTGCAAGCATTCTACTGGTCCGTATGGAAAGCGAGAAATGAAGTGGCTTTTCGGAAGAGAAAAAGAAATCCAACAAAAATTGCAGACGAGATAAAAGTAGTTTTATTCAACCGGGTAAAATACAGAGGTACAATGCATTCTTTAAACTGGTATTCCTGGTGCTGCCATCCATTCAACTCTGATCTCTCTCTGAATGAGTGAATTGAGTAGGTTAGTGTGAGTAAATATTGAGTGGGTGAGGTGCAAACATCTTTCTCCTTTTTGACTGATTTTTGTTAATTGGGGTGGGACATTTAGGGTGGTTTTTCTTTGGCGTTTTTTGGTGTTTTGCATCGTGTTTCGGCTAAGTTGTGTGTGTGGGTGAGTTTTATATTTTTTTATTCGTTCATTGGGGCAGAAACAAGTATTGGGGTGTTTGGTCCTAAGTGAGTGACTTGGGTGCTGTCTCGAGATGCATTTCTTTTCGTGTGTGTTCTTTTTTGGGGGTAGGGGGTGGGGGGTTTTATTTGGCGTGAGTTTTGGGGTTTTTTTTTTCTTTTGGGTGTGTTTTATCAAAATTGACAGGTTTGGTTCTTTCTAGAATATATCTAAAAGCGCATTGCTAGTTTGGTTTTTCTGATGTTTTCTGCTCCGCTCATCGATCTGTGGGGCTGGTTCAAGGATTTTTCGAGTTGTAAAATTCATTCAAGGTGTGGTTCTCAAGAGGTCCTGTGGCCATGCTCTAGAGATTGGTGGTTCGAGTTAGGCAATTCTCAACGGAAGTAAAAGTTCTGATTTGGTCCTGTTCTGCCTACATTCTCTTAAGTTATTCAGATTTGTTCCTTTGGCCTGTTTTCTATTGGCGTGTTCTTCTAGTTCGTGAAAGCAGTCGAGTTTTTAAAGTACAATCGGCTGCTCTAATTGTAATTTAAGTATCTACTTCATCTTGGCGTTCAGGTTTCTATTCGGCTTGGTCAAAATGGTTCTTCTTGAAGTTGGATAGTTTTTGCCCATCATCTTGTACTCAGGTGCTGCTTGGTTTGTCCAAAATGGCCTTTTTTCTAAATCTGGACAGTTTTGCCCTTCATCTTGGTGCTCAGGTGCTGCTTGGCTCGGCCAAAATGGCCTTTTTCTGAAGTTGGACAGTTTTGCCCTTCATTGTGGTGCTTTGGTTCTGCTTGGTTCGGCCTAAATGGCCTTTGTTCTGAATTTGGACAGTTTTGCCCTTGGAGATATAATTGTGTTCCTGTTGCTTCTTAGTTTAGTCTTTCAATTCTGTGGTGTTGTGTTTATTTTGTATAGCTATAAGTATAGTCTGTTGTCTGTCTATTAGTTGGACTTTTGAGATTTGTTGTTTGACTCTTTTTTGCCAGCTCCCCGTTGGCTTGTGTTAATAATAGTTGCTGTTCAAAAAAAAAATTTGGTAATGAGAGTACAGAAAGAGCTGCAACCGCAACCGCACCTCTAGAGTTTATTACACTGTACATAATTAAATTGAAGAACAATTTATTGAACACAATCTATACACAAAAAGTTGCAACTGTTTTACACACAATTATTTCTAGATATAACTTCCACAATAAAAATCTTCTCTTCACAAATTGCATCTTTCCACTTCTTTATGATGAGCCTACAATACAAAAAAAGAAAGTTGATTCAGTAACATACCTATCTCTTCGGTGTTATCCACACAATGTCCCACTAAATTTAAAACCAGAGCATAACTCTTCACAACAACCATGCAATTTCAAAATGCACAAATTAACTCAAGTAAAATCAGAAACGGATTGTACAAGTGATTAAGTAGTGAGAGGACTAGTCGTCAGATCTGAGATGGAAAACAGCTATTTAACGACAATATTTGAATCAATATGACAGAAAGAAGGGCAGAGAAGAAAGGAGGAAATTGCTAGTTTGTAAAATTGGGAGGTAACGTCATATTCTCTTTTGTAATTTTGCTGCCATGGATTCTACATACTCGCATACCTTTCTCACCAAAAAAAAATCAAATTCTAAAACAGAAAAAAAAAATCATAAGATGAGAGAGAGAGAGAGAGAGAGTGTGTGTGTGTGTGTGTATGTGTGCCCGTGTGTAAGATATGAAGAGTACCATTGAATACCAAGGCAATGTTGTTGATGTTGACCCATATTTTTTCTTTGAAGAGATGCAACCTCTCTCGGACATTCTCAACGTTCTTCAAATGTCTATTATTTTCCTCATTACCTGAAAAGATAGTTTATTCTTAAAAATATTGTCGACCAAAATTAAAATAAAAACTACTTGAAATATACCAAATGGAATGAGACCAAAGAAGTTTGCAGTGTCAAAGGAATATGTTGCAAGCTTGCTTTTAATGGATCCTTAAAGAGGTTTGTGACATATATGGATAAATTAGGAGGATTTTTGGAAGTAGCAGCAACGCCGATATAGGAACCAATTTTAAGTTGCTTGCATAGCTCTATCCAAAATGTTTACAAAACCATCATCTATATGTTGAAGCAATCTTTTCATCCTCTTCTAGTAATAACTTTTTGTTTTTTATGACATAATCTATTTATAAATATATAAAATAAAATTAAATATATTTATAGAAATTCATATCATAAAAAAGTAATTATCATTATTTTAAAATGATATGAATACCAAAGATTAAAAATCATTACTATAACATGTTAGTTGATTTATTTATTTATTAAACTGTTAATATCAACAAAAAATATTTTTCAAAAATATAAAACAGACTTAAAAACTGAAAAATCATGGGAATGTAATTTATATAACATACGGAAAAAATAAAAATTGGTTAATTTCTCAATAGGTTTTTTTTTTAAATTAACCATTAAAATGGATTTAACAATATCATTTTGATGAAAAAAATATAATAGAAACAATTAAAAAACTTTTGAAAATTAAACATTGGTGATGCCTAAGATCGCATATATTTTTTTGAATTTATTTGAACTCCAACCCACATGTCATGTAATTAAAAGGAAAAAGAAACACTAATAACAGATTGTAAAACGACAATTCAGTGTATATATTTCCATTTTTATATTTTTTTTCTCCTCTATTCTCCTTACTTTAAAAAGAGTTCTCACAAATAAAGAGCTCATAACTCTTTTTCCGTTTACCAAAAGCGCATGGTACAATCCCGGCTCACATCCTCCATACATTTAAGAACCCTCTCCTACAAAAACCCATATCATATATCATTAAAATTCATCATCTATTTTGTGAAATCTAACTCGGTGTACAAATAAATATGAACAATTGACTACCTTCTTTGCATACTCAAAGATTGCAGAAATTTGAGTCTTTTCAAATCCGATTCCAACTACATAAATCGCCACCGCTGCTGCTTTCTCAGATGGTTGAAATTCCAAGAAGTCAATCCCTACATTGAAAATTACTAATTTAACCATCTTTACAAAATGTAACTCAATCTTGGAGCCCAACTAATGGTTTTACACACAGAAAAAAAATATATTATGTTTTACCTTTGATCAAACTTAATATCAGTTGGGTGGACTTCTGTTAGACATCAAACCCAATAAAAGTCAACAAAAGAAAAAAGGTTGAAATTGAAGTTTTCTTAGCCATGAAGTTTTCTTAGCGATGAAGCTTTCTTAGCTATGAAGTTTTCTTAGTTATGAAGTTTTCTTAGTCTTGAAGAAAACTTAGCTATTAAGTTTTCTTAGTCTTGAACTATTCTTAGCTATTAAGTTTACTTCAATGTTAAGTATTAGTTTTTTGTTTCCCTATATAAAGGATTTAGTGTTTGTAATAGAAATAGTGTGAAATAAAGTGAAGCAAGTGAAATACAAAAACAGAGCAGTAGCTCTCCTTTGAAAAAATAAAAATTGTTTATGAGTGCATAAAGTTTGTGAAGCAATCTTATGAAGTTGTTACCGTCTTCACTCTATAATCTCCAACAAGTGGTATCAGAGCCGAGGTTCTGTTCAACATTTCAAAGACAAGACGATGGCGAACATGATTAAACCGCAAATCCCAAAATTGACGTCTACAAATTACGGGAATTGGAGTATTCAAATGAAGGTATTACTCGGTTCTCGAGATATTTGGGATATTGTTGAAGATTGGTACATAGAGCCTGCGGATGTCGGTACTGAAGCGGCTTTAACAGATGCTCAAAAGACGAAGTTAAAGGAGTCCCGGAAAAGAGATAAGAAATCTTTGTTCTTAATTTTTCAAGGTGTTGACGAATCAATCTTCGAGAAAATCTCAGACGCAAAGACATCAAAGAAAGCATGGGAGATTCTCCAGAAATCTCTCCAAGGAGTTGAAAATGCAAAAAAGGTACGACTCCAATCAATTCGGGATGAATTTGAAACGCTAAAGATGAAAAGTTCAGAGAGTATAAATGATTATGTTACTCGCTTGAAAACGGTGGCGAACGAGATGAAAGAAATGGTGATGTCGTTGACGAAGTAAGGATGATGGAAAAATTACTTCGTTCATTAATCCGAAAATTCTATTATGTAGTCACAGCTATTGAAGAATCAAAAGACTTGTCGTTGATATGTGTTGATGAGCTTATGGGTACTCTTCAAGCCCATGAGCAAATAATAAATCAATATGATGATACTAGCAAGTTGGAGCATGCTTTACAAAGCAAAATGTCCATCAATGAAAATCATGCTAGCAACAACTATGTATGCGGTATAGGAAATCATGGCGGCTATAGAGGAAGCTGTACAGGTGGACATGGTAGACGAGGTCGTTGACAACGCAGCGGTCGTCGTGCGGTCAAAAATAAGAGAAAACCTAACACACACTAGTATAGTGGTAGTCAGGGTCGATCCGCAGGAGCTTCGTGGTTAGACTAGATGAGATATTACCAACTAGTAGTGTCACAGCTACAGTCGGAGGATCTAGTTTCTACCTTCCTAATCACTATCAACGAAAGCAATGATCAATCACACTCAAGCCAAGCTAAGCTAAGCTCAGATAACCTAGTCACTTTCTGAAATCAGAAGTACATCTCTGAATCAGAAGCAATCAAAGGCATCCAAACTAGCAAAACCGAGCAAAGCATAAACTAGCCACTAACTAAAGTTCTACTGAACAGTTACTAGCCAAGGTTTAATGCCTACAAACTAACCTAATCAGCTACGGATTTCAGCAAAGGAAAACAGTCCCAACAAGGTCAAAACAATATCCAAACATAAATCAAACATCCAAAATCGAACACAAGCATAAAAACATTGAAATACCAACATTAAATGTAACCAAATGCTTCTCATTTACCAAATCCGAATCCAACATAAAAACAGTAACCAAATGATCCAAAAACAGAATCCAAAGCTTAATATCAACGGTTGTCACTCCCAAAGATACAAAACCAAGCTTAATCCAAACTAACTAATTACAAATAAAAGCTAAAACTAACCAATACCAAATGAGAGTCTTCTGGAATGAAATCTTGGAGTCAAAGAGCTTCAAGGTAGATTTTTACACCCGGTCTTTGCTAGGGTTTTCGGCTGGAAATGCATCTATTTATACTTGCAAATTTCCCGCAGCCGCGCCGCGCAGATTAAGAATCCGCGGCGCGCGTACTTATCAGATCCCGTTTCTTCGGTATTTGAATGTGTTCCACCGCCTTAAGCCCGCGTCGCGCGTATCATAGATCCGTGGCGCGCGTACGAGTTTCCTTGATTTTTCATCCTTTTCCAAACTTCTTCCTTTTGCATGCTTTTAGTCCCTGTTTCCATTCTTTTTCTCCAAACAAGTCCTGGCACGAAAAGTGAGAATACCCAGACATATTTGATATAATTTTTTCAAGAACAGGGCTCAACAATGCCTAAAATACTTGATATCACTAGTCGTTGTCAAACACCCCACACTTGTGCCTTGCTTGTCCCCAAGCAAGAGAGTTTTTAACAAATTATAATAAAGACTCAAACAATTTTTGACTGTGTTCAGTTTCAAAGTTTATTGCTCTTTGAGTTAGAGTGGAATAGTTCGCGAAAACATAATTAAATTGTTCTTTGGAATTCATGGCTTTCTAGAGAATCCTTGATTACAAATTTTCTGTCCACAATGAAGTGTACTTACTCATTCAGATTCTAAAGGCCATTAAGGAATTGTCCATGACTTTCGATGTTGTCCGTGTAACGAGCTTTCAGAAATACCATCCCAGACCAGACGATCTTAGGTGGTAAGGTGCATAAGGCCCACCCATTTTAGACCTACCGGCTCGAACAACAAAGGCCACAGATTGACTTTTCCTTCCTAAACTCCAATCCTAAAACAGCTCAATCTTCCAAACTCGTAAAAACTCAACTTATTTGACTAACTAATAGCATGATCACAAATAAACAGTATTTCTTGAAAAATACTAGTGCTATCACAATCACAAACAATTCATTTCAAAATTGCAATTTATTAAAAATTTTGAAAAATATTGTTAAAAATTGAAAAATTGATCATTTCTGCGAAAATTTCAAAAAATTCTCTTTCGACCGTCCACACCCCACACTTAAAACCGTACAACGTCCCCGTTGTACAAAATTATTTCAAAACAAGGGAGAAAGAGTTACCCCTTTTTGGACGGTAGACTGCTTGGTGCTCAATATCACAGGTATAATTGTGTACAGATGGATCCCTGATTTCGTATTCTGGAGTTGTAGCGCTATAGTGAACACGCCGGTGGTCGAGACAAGTGGCGGGGGCACGGTGACCCCACACTTGTCTGAGACAACTCCTTCCCATTTGATATATCATGCATAACTCAAAAGACAAATTAAAAGCAAATAACAAATAAAATATGAACAAAATATACAGATACAGGTGTCATAAATTTGTACATATATCCCAAAAAATATAAAAAGAAAGAAAGAAAAGTACATCAATCACTACCAGGTGGCCTGGAGGGTCCAGCCTCGTGATCGTGGGCCCTGGCTGGGAATGATCCGGGGGTCCGGCCCTGCTGTGTGGCCAAATCCAAGAGTACCTCCCCGATCCATGCCAACTGATCCTCAATCCTGGCAACCCTCGCTGCCAGGTCCTCCTGCTGTGGCTCTGTCGGGGCTGCGGGCTCTGGTGCTGGCTCTGGCCTCCTGCGTCTCCTGCCAGGCTGGGCGTACGCGGGCTAGGGTGCCTGAGGAGGCTCGATCGGTGCCCGGATGAACTGCCCTGGGCGCTGCTGCTCAATGAGCCGCATCCTCTCCAAAGTGCGTGCTGTAGTGCGGGATGGAGGCAGAGCGGTCAAGGAGGCAACCACGGGGGCAGTAAGAATACCATATGAGCGGGCCAGGCGGGTAATAAAATACCCCCTGGCTAGTGGGCTGCTGGCAGAGGCGCCGGTCGAGTGGGTGGAGAGAGCAACCGCGAGGGCGAAGGGGAGATGGAGGAATCAGGACGGGTCAAGGAGAGCCCATAAAAATGTCATCTCTTCCCCAGACACCTTCTCGCCTCCCTCCCGCTGCATGATGGAGGTGGAGACGATACGGTGCATGAGGCGGTGAAGTGGATTGCGTAGGTGGCTCTCCCTCGAGGTCCCTGCCTCGTACATGACGTTGGACAATGGTGTCCAAATCTCCATGTTGGAAGCACGCTCCGGCTGCCCCTGGATGCACGCACCAAAGAACTGCGTGAAGTAGCGGTGCTGAAGATCCGCTGGAGTGTAGATGTCGGTGCGCCTCCCGAACTCCCGGAGGTTGCACTCCCTCTGTGCACCTCCCAATCGAAAACGGATGATCCTGGATCGTGGGTCCGACCCCCGAGGAGCGAAATGGATAGTAGATAGGAACTCCAGGAGGAGCTCCGTATAGACCACATCCTCGTCCGTGGCCATGATCCGGTCCCATCCTCGGCAAGTAAATGATGCCTCCTCATGGGTCCAGGTGCGATGCAAGAATGGCTCGATCGCACCCCAGATCCCAGCATCCCTCAGAATGTCTCTGTCAATAACCGTCGCCTCGAGAACCCGGCGACCAATCAACGCGTCCCTCCGTGAAGTATACTCTGCAGAACTGGCCAGTCCCTCGGGGAACTGTAGGAAAGCGTGCTCCAATCTGAACATCATCTGCAAAAAGACACATAGCCGCAAAAGACAAAAAACTTGCAAAATCAGTCCCTATCTTCCCTGCCGCACCGCGGCGCGGTCCAAGAGCAGGGACGTGGCGCGGCGTGCGGCTGTTTCCAAACCCCGATCCAAAATCTCGATTTAACCTGCTAAAACTCAATCTAATCACACCACAAGGTAGCCTAGGTGCCGACTAACTCATCTAGGGTCTCCATTTGGCAAAACAAACACCCTATGAGTTAGCATTAGCGATTCTAAGTTTTAAACTATTTTGGGCAAATCACTAAAATTAACTACCTAATCGCTAGTTTTAACAGCTAATAGATAGTTAGAATAGCGTACCTTAGCAGTGGAAACAAAATGAGCAAGAAAAATTGCAAGAGAATTTTGATAATCAGAGCTCCGAGTCGTGTGTGGTTTGTGTGAGCCGCGGCTTACCTTATAAAGGAGAAAACCGACTGATCGTTTACCGCGTCGCGGATTTACGCTTTGCGCGTCGCGCGTGTCACCAAATCAACCCCTGCGCATCGGGTTGGTTTACGATCCCGTGTCGCGTAATTCAAATACCCGCGGCGTGGACTTCAAAAAGTCAAAACTTCTCACATGACCCCACACTTATTTTAGACCACTAATACCTGTAAAAAGATTGATGTATTTTCATACTTAATTTAAAGAAATATAAATCCTAACTTATGACACGATGGGTTGCCTCCCAACAAGCGCTAAGTTTAACGTCTTCAGCCAGACGTGCAGTCCTTCTACAGCTACGGTGGATCGTATGCCTTCTTCCTTCGCTGATTTTCAGTCACCACCGCCCCTTTGTTGTCCCGCTGCCCTTCAAACTTTCCTGGGTCGAATGGCTTGTTGGTTCTCCTGTTACTGCCCAGTTGCTGCTTTCTAATTAACTCCTGTGAATGCTTGGAGGTAGCTTTGAACCTCCAAGCTCGGTCTTTCTTTCTGCATCTCTTCAAGGTTACTGACTTGACATGAAGCGCGCCCAGTGCCGCTCCCAGTAGTTGTTTTGTAAATTTCATTTTGCCAGTGTACCACGTGCCATCTTCAGTTTGTAATTTTGGCTTGCAATGCCAATAAAAATTTTCCAATCGAATGGGATCGGAAGGCAACATATTAGGATGCTTCCATACGTCCTCATCGATAGTATTGATCACATCTAATTTTCCATTCATGAATGGATCATGAGTAGTGACAAAATCATTTTTATTATTTTCAAATATCAATTTGTCAGCATCAACTTCTTGGTCATCGTCCAACAGGTGGATCGGAACCAAGAGTGAGTGACTGGTTTGATCTGATGGTGGCACAAAGTCACTCATCACCAGATCCTTGCTTTCAAATTTCTCAAAATTTTCAAAAATCATAGGTTCGGGGGTAATATTGTCATCTACACCCCCTTCCCCAATAGTATCAACAATTTCGGGAATCATTGGGCTGGGTTCTGTACTGTCACTTACAGCCTCCTCCACAACATCCTCCTCAACCAAATTTTCTGGTGATGGTACAGATTCACACATCACCAGATTAACATTTTCAAAAACATCAAAAACATCAAAAACATCAAAAGCTGTTGAGTCAGAGGTAGCATTGTCATCTACAACCTCTTCCTCAACAACATTTCGACCCTCTCAGTGGTCTCTTGACTTTCCCGCGGTGTATGCCCTTCCATCACATATTCAGGTGATGCAATTTCACACACATTATTATTGGTATGAAAATCACTTGCCTCCGGTTCTGGCGAAGGTGATGAACATTTCCAACTTTCCTCTAACCTATCTAAAGAAGCTTGCAATTTTTCAAGAGCTTCAGCTTGGTCCTTCTGCTCATGGTAGTTGTTATACATGAATACCCAAAGTTGGGCCCAAGTTGCAGAATTTTCAGGTTGAGATGACTCCTCGGTCCGCCATCCATTGTCATTGAATGATACATTGTAGCAATCATCCTCGTAATAGGTGTCGGCCGGATTTTCATAATCTTCTTAATACTGATCCGGGTACATGTAATCACCCATTATAAGGATGTACACATACCAAAAATCAGCAAACTAAAATCAAACATCAAAAATCAGAAACTAATCCTACAAATCACCTAATCTAAGCGCACAGCTCCCCGGAAACGGCGCCAAAATTTGACAACGCAGCGGTCGTCGTGCTGTCAAAAATAAGAGAAAACCTAACACACACTAGTATAGTGGTAGTCAGGGTCGATCCGCAGGAGCTTCGTGGTTAGACTAGATGAGAGATTACAAACTAGTAGTGTCACAGCTACAATCGGAGGATCTAGTTTCTACCTTCCTAATCACTATCAACGAAAGCAATGATCAATCACACTCAAGCCAAGCTAAGCTAAGCTCAGATAACCTAGTCACTTTCTGAAATCAGAAGTACATCTCTGAATCAGAAGCAATCAAAGGCATCCAAACTAGCAAAACCGAGCAAAGCATAAACTAGCCACTAACTAAAGTTCTACTGAATAGTTACTAGCCAAGGTTTAATGCCTACAAACTAACCTAATCAGCTACTGATTTCAGCAAAGGAAAACAGTCCCAACAAGGTCAAAACAATATCCAAACATAAATCAAACATCCAAAATCGAACACAAGCATAAAAACATTGAAATACCAACATTAAATGTAACCAAATACTTCTCATTTACCAAATCCGAATCCAACATAAAAACAGTAACCAAATGATCTAAAAACAGAAGCCAAAGCTTAATATCAATGGTTGTCACTCCCAAAGATACAAAACCAAGCTTAATCCAAACTAACTAATTACAAATAAAAGCTAAAACTAACCAATACCAAATGAGAGTCTTCTGGAATGAAATCTTGGAGTCAAAGAGCTTCAAGGTAGATTTTTACACCCGGTCTTTGCTAGTGTTTTCGGCTGGAAATGCATCTATTTATACTTGCAAATTTCCCGCAGCCGCGCCGCGCAGATTAAGAATCCGCGGCGCGCGTACTTATCAGATCCCGTTTCTTCGGTATTTGAATGTGTTCCACCGCCTTAAGCCCGCGTCGCGCGTATCATAGATCCACGGCGCGCGTACAAGTTTCCTTGATTTTTCATCCTTTTCCAAACTTCTTCCTTTTGCACGCTTTTAGTCCCTGTTTCCATTCTTTTTCTCCAAACAAGTCCTGGCACGAAAAGTGAGAATACCCAGACATATTTGATATAAGTTTATCAAGAACAGGGCTCAACAACGCCTAAAATACTTGATATCACTAGGCGTTGTCAGTCGTGGTAGACAATCCTTTGATAGAAGTCAAGTAAATGAAAGACATCATTCTTTCGGTCGTGGTCGAGGATTTCAAGGACGAGGAAGAGGAGGATTTCAACAACGAAGTGACAAGTCTCAGGTTCAATGTTATAATTGCAATAACTATGGTCATTTAAGTTATGAATGCAAATTTCCTAAAATGGAAGAAAGAAGTCACTTGATTACAATAACAAAAGACAAAGACAAAGATGTGGGTCCTTCTATGTTTTTCACATATAAAGGAGATGAAGAAGGGAAGAAAAACATTTAATACTTTGATAGTGGTGTAAGTAACCACATGTGTGGTTATAAGGAATTGTTTGTACAATTGGACGAGACGGTCAAAGGAGATGTTTTATTTGGTGATTTATCAAAGATTCACGTCATAGGCAAAGGTACAATTCTGGTTCTTTCAAATAATGGTGATAAGAGGTACATACATAATGTTTATTATGCACCTGCTATGAAAACCAATATCATTAGTCTTGGTCAACTTCTTGAAAAAGGCTATGATATTCACATGAAAGATAATTGTCTTACAATTAGAAATCAATTTCAAGAGTTGATCGCGAAAGTACAAATGTTAAAGAACAGTGTGTTCCCTTTTAATATACACACATAGGTGCAAAAATGTTAGAAGGCTCACAACCAAAGTGATTCATGGTTATGGCACTTAAGGTTTGGACATCTCGAATTTAATGGTTTGGAGTTGTTATCAAAACCAAAGATGGTGAATGGGTTGCTAGAAATCAATCAACCAGATCATCTATGTGAAGCATGTATTAAAGGAAAGCAACATCGACAAAGTTTTCCAGTAGGAAGATCACGGAGAGCCATAAGGCCTTTAGAGCTTGTTCGTACAGATATTGCTGGACCATTTGACATACCTTCACTCGGTCAACATTGTTGGATTAAGGTGTCTAAGCAATAACTATAATGGATACGTGTACTTGAATTGATAGCAGCACAGTCCTTTTGGGTTGTCCTCAGTAGTCCAACAGATATAAAGGTTAATAGGGAGAGAGAGAGAGAGAAAGAAATAGTTTATTAATTTGTTATGTGATAATAAATTAATTAGAAACTGGTTTGGAATTAATCAGAATAAATTATATTTAATTTAGGATTAATTAAAAGTGCAGGGGCTGGATTGTAATTGTTCGATAGTTGAACAATGGAACAATCTGGACGAATTTACAAGCGCGACGCAAGCAAGGTGCACGCGTTGCACACCGTGTCTAGCCGGAAAAAGGGTTAGAGATAAGGGTTTGATCTCAGTTTGAATTCGAATAAGGTTTATCCTTTGTCACCCTTTCAGCTATAAATATGCATCCCCTGTTTCATTATTCTCTACCCCATTCCAGGAGATAGTTCTCTGAAATTTCTCTTCTCTCTCAAGAAGAATCTATAATCCTTCTCTAAGGTTTTATAGCGAGCTTTTCTTAATAAGATAATTAAGATAATTAATCTTTTCTTGGACTTTTGGGTGTGAACCATTAGAGGCATGACACTTGTGGTGCTTGCTTCCGAGAATAATTGTTATTTGCTATAATAACAATAAGGTATGTAATCCTGAAACCCTCTTTATTAATTTTGATTATACATAGGGTTTCCCATAGATGTTCTTAGTTATATGTTCAATAGAGAAAACATAGATCCTTATAGGTTGCATGTGAACTTAAGAGTTAAGTTTATTGTTTGTCTGCCTATTCCCCAACAGTGGTATCAGAGCTTTGTTTTTTGCTGAATTGTTATAATTGTAGAACTTGATCTACTAGGGTTTATTGAGATTAAACCCTAAAGGCCATAAATTTCGACTTTGGGCTAGGCTCCTTCCCTGTTTTCGATAATTGTAGGGTGTTAGGATTTTCTATTTTTGGTAATTCTGATTAATTAATAAATGGATAAATCCTTTACCCTGGTTTTCGAAAATTAGAGGGTTGGGATTAGGATTAAATTATTTGATTAATTTGTTAATCCTTACCTGATTTAACTTATTTAATTAATTGTTAATTAAAAGATTAAGATTAAATCATCCTCAGAATTTAAACCTGGTATTTTAAATGTCTAAAATACACCTTATATATTATTATTATTAATTGTTAATATTATATGTATAAGAATCAGCCAGTCAAATCGCTAGTATGCCTCATTCACGAAACTGGTCTATAAAGGGGGTATAAGGAAATTGCCTACAAAATGGCAGTTAAATGGGTGTCCACTCTCACCCACCGCTTCCTTGATCAGTAGAGGGTCGTTAGCAAAACGGATTTGATAGGACGAACTTAATCTCATTAAAAGTATAATGTTATTAATCAAAGTACTAGAACCTATTTTATAAAATTCCCAAATCTAGTTACTTTAGGAAAAATGTGAAAGATATGCTAATCCATGAAATTACACATTACACTTTATGAGACATTAGTGGAGCGTGTGTGGTTAACCGGCACACTAATAGGGGCTAATAAAGAGCAGTAATGGATTTCACATGAATAATCATTGTTGATGGAGCGTGTGTGGTTAATCGGCACATCAATTTGAGATGATAAAGGACATTGAGGTTACCAAGCACATTTGCATGGTTATTCACATCTTGTTTGTGATCCTCGGCATCCCAGTCACAAATGGAAGAGCATAGTCCGAGATTAAACATGCCATTGAATAGTTCAATGAATCTCACAGATCTAGGAATTTCATCAGACTGAAATTGATAAATGTATATCTACCTTAATGACCATTATTGTGTGATTACGACATCCCTCTTCATAGCATAGTTGGGAGATTTTGGATCCTAGCCTTGTTAGATAATAAATTGGGTAATTATTTAAAAAGGATTAATTAAACTAATAAATTCTGATTTTATAGATGTCTGAATCTAGTATCGATTCTCCTCCTTCTCCTCCATCACCCATTTCTGAGAGCTTCAGAAAGTACATGTTCAAAATGGAAAGTCTATGGAAAGGCTGATTGGCCTAAACTATATGGTATGGCTTCGTAGATAGAGAATGGTTCTTAGTTTTGCTGGCAAACCATATATGATTGAGTGTCTGCTCCTTGTTCTACCAAAGCATGGCATCACACAGCAGCTTGTGATGAGCATGACTCCTTGACTGATGAAAAACGAGGAAGTTCGTTGCCTGATGCTATTGACCATTTACCCCGAGTTTCGTAGGGATTTTGAATTCCTGGGGTCATATGAGTAAGCATAGTTGGTTGAGGAAAGGTTCCGAGAACTGGTTGAAAATGGACGAGCTAGGATCTTCAAAGAGCTTGAAGTATGCAAGCTACAAGAAGGAAGTAGCACCAGTTCGCATGTTCTCAAGATTGAGAGACACATAGGCGAACTGTATAAAATTGGTCACCATTTTAATCGGGAGTTAAGCATTCAATCGACTCGCTGATCTGTTCATCCAGATGTACAGAAAGGGTAACCATGATACGACTATCATGGAAATGCATTCAATGTTGACTTTGTACGAGTCGTTCATAGAGAAGCATAGTTCCACTGATTCAGCAGCTTCGGGATTTAGTCGAGTGATAAGGCGCATCAAGAAATGATCCAGATCGTCTGGACCGGTTCTTCGATGTCTAAAACTGGGAATCCACAGGGTGGGACACAGTCACAGAAAGATTGGAAAAATGATCTGTGATACAGGATGTGATTCTCACATTTGCTCTGTATGCAGGGACTCAGTAGGATGCGGGATTTTGTTGCATAGGAGCATATTCAGATTGGATCTAGAGCTCGTGTAGTTTTGGAGTTTAGCTAGATATTTGATTATGTTATTAGTTTATAGATGCATATGACGTTGTTTCACATGGTACATTATTATAAGGACAGTGCTGGTTTAATAAAAAAATATTATATTTTTCTTTTAAAACATGGTTACTTTAATTATCCTCGAAATGTTGTGTGAATGTGTTGATAGCATAAATGGTAATAACTTGAATGTTGATGCATGCAAAGTGTGTTGGATTCATGAATTGTGTCTTCTATGATTTTTAAAGTGAATTTTATAAGAATCACTTCAACCAAAGGTCCAGTTGGACAGGACTTTGGAATTATGTGACTTGAAGTCACGTGATGAATCACCCAAAGATCCAATGGATAGGATTTTGGAATCAGTTGACTTAGAGTCAGGTGATGAATGCATATCTTGAACAAATTAACAAAGTTATAAATTTACATGGAGATGTAAAAGACATTAAGATTATGAGCAACGGACACATTAGTTATTGTGAATTGCTCGAATCTTCAAACAAAACACAATTAGTTATGCTTCATAATATTTGCCAATTAGTAAGACAAATATGGATTCGCTTATCAGAATAAGCGATTGATTAAAACCTTGAACTGTTCAAGGACTTCAAAGGAAGTATAAGATCAACAGAACCTGAGTGATAACATAAATTGAGAAAATGTTTCACAGTTCATCCTTTTCCAAGAACATTAATGGTTATAATGTATCTTAGGGAAGTTGATCGAGCATTGGTCGAAATAGTTCGATCCCCGATGTATAAGATACACTTCCAATTAATTTTCGATAAATTGGATATTCAACCAGTCAGACCATAAAAGTATATGCAGACCACATCTTAGACTAACTAGGTTGCACAGACACCGTCTGAAATGTAAAGCAGGGTTCGACCCTACTTGTACATGGACGGTCCAGGGTCATGTACCATTCGTCCGAACCTCATAACATGCCTGATACTGATCAGCAGTGTTGTTTCATTGGCCATCCGACCTGTACTTTTGAAAGAAGAGTCCTTTTAGAAAGAGCTCATATTCTAAGGAAACAGTGGGGGTAAAAATAATCCTGAAGGAGTTCAGGGATTAACCAAGTGAAAGAACATCTAGTCATCAATAGGCCTTGACCAGGAATCAGATTCTTGTTAAACCTGACATACTCTTGTCTTCGCCTGACCAATAGTATTGGTCACCGTCATAAGGTGTTATGATATGGGTGACATACAGATTAGTGGTAAAACACTAAGTTGGTATGGATAAGCAATCCTACTACTTGGAAGCATTGGTGAGCTCGGTTGCTACTAAATAAGAGAACGTAAGGGCGAGACTCAGTCTATGTGATAATTTGACTGATCTTACACCTGGTCTAAGAACCAGTGGGAGTAATTGAATCATCAAAAGAAAGTCACATCGATAGAAATGTACTTATGCTTATAGCACATCTGGTTGAGGCGATACTCAGAGTCAAGTAATTGACTCTGAGAGAAAAGCTCTCAATAAAAGATGAAATCTGAAAGGATACTGTTTGATATAACTGCACCTTGTGAGTCGTTAGTGGAGCGCGTGTGGTTTACCGACACACTAATAGGGACTCATAAGGAGCATGCCAGTATATCCAAACAAGGTACATGGCCCCGAGATTCATCTTACGGGGACCCCGCAAGGAAGGATTTCAGATTCTCAAAATGTGCCAAATGTTTGGATTTTGTGAATAGCCTGAAAGAATCCTGTGATTATGTCAGACGGCTTGGATTTTGGAATCTCAAAATATGCCAAAAGGTTTGGATTTTGTGATAGTCCAAAAGATCCTTATTACCGTGTCAAAGCCAGTGGGAGTGTCGTTGTGATCTGTCTATTAATGTATATCAGATACATACCATTCTAGGAAACATCTCTTATCATTGCAGAGTGTGATGAGTTAGCATTAAGAGATGATTCGCTGTGAAAAGTCTAGTACAGATACAACATACTAAGGTGGTCACAAGAATCTATCAGATAAATGACATCATCAGTGTAGATCCTACCAATGTAAGTATGATCCTGATAAGATTCAGGATGCATGACTTCAAGAAAGGAGTTTCTCGACATTACAAAGTGTAATGACCTAGCAAGATCCAAAAGAGATGAAAACACCAGTATAGACCCTGCTAGTATTTGTATGATCTTGATAAGATTCAAGATTCATGTTTCCAAAAAGGAAATGGTTTCCGAAAGTCATGACACAGGGATTGTAAGTAATCTTTAGATTCCGAAAGGTTTTGGAATAGAATAGATTGGATTCCACGAGCTTCTTGGATCGATCACAAGTGTCATGAACTTATCCTGATGACTTGATGCTTGGAGCATAGTAAGTTGGATTCAGGATACAATCTGGCTGAGAATACTGGATGGTTTATTTGAACACACGTGAGAAATCATTGGGAAATGATTGGGGTGAATGTGATAGTAGTAATTTGAAAGGAGTTTCAAATCTATAATTATTAACATCAGAACGTGGTGCTAAAGGACTTCATGGTTAGAGAGTTTCGTTGGTATTCTGATAGAGCGTGTGTGGTTCACCGGCACATCATAACACCTCGAAATAGTCTTAGGGTGTAGTCATGTAACTTAAGACCCCGAGAACCATGGGAAGTCGCAGTACAAATCACCATTTCCGTAATAAAGTTGGGAGAGAGAAAGGCAGGATGACAAATTGAGATATCAGCGGAAGAGCATCCGATTGGATTATCTGCAAAGAAGTGTATCAATGTAAGACATTTTGGATACATAGAAAGAGTGCAAGGTCATTTTGGGAATATAGACATAGATATAAAACTCGAATTGAAAGTTTAAAAGAAACCAAGAAACACATAATAGTATTATGATAGATCCGACTTGGTGATTACCTCGTGGAGACTTGGTAATAAGCAAGAGTAGTTGCCAGTCAGATCTTTATGTTTCATTTTTGCATGTTTTACTTCCTGAATAATATGATTATTCAAAAGTCCACTGTCGCTCATACTTTCGGAAGTAAGTAGTGAATTAAGACTGTCATGAATTGGATTGTAGACTGTCTGTAACACCCCAAAAAAATTTAAAAAAAAAAATAATAACGTTAAAAGCATAATAACGCTAAAAGCACAATAACACTATCGGTTTAGCATAGTTGCCAACTTCATGTCTATAAGACATGAATATCAAAAATACGGTCCCAACAAAAACATTTAAGTTTTAAAAATGTTTAAACAACTTTGGGGGTTACAACTCAATATCATACAACACCATGGAAAGCAAGTTAGGATACAAACCTCCATCTAAATCCCAATCTCCTCGGGTCATCTACTTGCTTCTAGCCCTCGTGTCTAGAACCTGGGATACATGGCATAAAATAAAATACATAAGACGAAAACGTCTCGTGAGCTACATGGGTTTTAGACTCAAAACATTTGTAACTATAATTAATTCATTTTCAAAACATTTATAATCATATTCCATACGACACTTGCTGTGAAAATCTTTATAGTCAATTACTATAATGGCACTCGCTGCCAAAACCTTTATAATTAAGCATATAATGAACTTTTGCTTTTAAAGCCTTTCATAAAAAATCAAGTAATGTTATTGCTGTCATAAAACTTTAATTTTCCTTTCCTTAGCTTTTGACTGGTATCGTAGCATACTTGATTTTTATACTTAGGGCCTTAATCACTCTTAGTGATACCCCAAGTCTGTACTAAGGTGGTATGAACATATCCAACCACCTCAGCATCTTATCACATGCTATGACTGGAATCTTAACATGCTTAGTGTTTATACTGCAGGCCTGAATCATTCTTGATGATTACCCCAGTCTGTACTAGAATGGAAAGAACATAATCAGTCCATTCTAGCATTTTTCCATATTTAGGACATCTACTTCGCGAAGGGGTGGTGCTGTCCCAGTAGATTTCTCTGTATTCCCCTTGCGGGAACATCATAGCCCGGGCAGAACATTTTCTATTCATTCACATTACTTTTGCATTACAATACATTGCTTGCATCATATACCAGTCATTCTTAACATAAACATTCATTTATAAACTTTCATGGGCTAAATGCCAAAACATTCTTTCATAACTTTTCATAGGCTAAATGCCAAAACATTCTTTCATACATATCGTGGGCTTTAAGCCAAAACATTCTTTCATAAACTTCATATGCTAATGTTAAAACATTCTTTCATAAATATCATCGGCTAAATGCCAAAATCATACTTTCAAAACTTGTTCGGCTTAATGCCAAAATCATACTTTCAAAACATGTTCGGCTTAATGCCAAAATCATACTTTCAAAACATGTTCGGCTTAATGCCAGAATCGTACTTTCAAAACATAATAATAGACATTCATATAGATTTCATATTTCAAAGTCACATAAAACTTCATACATAATTTTCCATGTACCCCATAGTGGGAAAAGCCACATGTACTCACCTTAGTAGCTAGGTATGTCTAGCCACACTAATCCACATAACTCTATCCTTTCGTTGCTTCCAAACGTCCTTCAATCTTTATTAATTTAATAGGAGATTAGAACTTGTTGGACAACTAAACATATAGTAACCGTCTAATCAAACTTCCACTACTTCTAGTCATCATCTAGTTCCATTCCAATGTCCAAATGTGATTCTTAAAGTACAATACCAAATTTGGACATTTTTACCCTTTTGTCCCATTTTGACCAAAAATGATCTTTTCGGGCTCTACACGATTATTTTAACAAAATTCTAATTTTTACATCTTCATAAACTTATTTTTATGGTTAGATGTTAAAACATCTTTCATTTTGCCCGTTTATGCGATTTTGGCAAATTTCAACGGATAAAGTTTCTAAAAATAGAAACCATTGAAAACATATTATTTAGATGCTAATACATTCCCAACACTTCATAAATGTCATTCCCATTTCAATTCCATGTTCACGTGTACACTATTTTGAGCATACTAAGATTGTTCCATTAATGGTGGAATTCATCATTCCATTCCACTTTACCAAGCTTTTGACCCAACAAACATGTAAATATAAAAGTCCTTTCATTTCTCTTTTAAACGACTAAATCGTTAAATTCCGTCCCACATATAATTCCAATATTTATTTCAAACCTTTTTAATCACATTTACAAGACACAAAATAATCAATATTCGTGATTCATGCATAAAATGACTTCAAGTAGTCTTATTTCTAAATTCACCAAATCAAACACACATATAAGTACCAATTCACTCCAAGCTAAATCTTTTGACTAATATAAAAGTCAAAACTGAAATGTTGTTGATAATTCAGTAATCTTCTTTAGTTCATTACAAATTCTCATCCCAACACAAAGTATGATACTTGTCCCATGACTTAATTTTGTTCTTCAATACGGAAAATCGATAACATAGTATCGAGTTCAAAATTTCAGCTTAGAACATCATGCATTTTCATAAAATAGCTTAATTCTTGAAGTTTATAAACTCAACCCAACATGCATTCAAGAACCCTAAGTCAAACCCTGATTCATAAAGAAATGAAAATCAGAAACAACTCCATATTTCAACATGTATTAGGAATTTCTGAACTCACGAACTAGGGTTCATAATCAGAATTTTACCTTAAAAAATTCTACCCATTTAGTCCTTAAATTCCTGTTCTGCCCTTATGTCATTTACAAAAATTTTACGAATGAAATACCACTTCATTATGACTTAATAAAAGGTCTAAGACATAAGTTTCCACATTTTTACCTTCTTGGACCATTTTTCCCTTCCATAGTACATTTGATAATCGTGATTATCAATCCTTCTCATCATCAAATGTATTTAAACTAACTTTCCATTTATACAAAATTTTAGTTGTCACACTGTCTAAGGAGTTAGGCATAGCAACAGCATTGCTATAACATTCATGAGTACTTAGAAATAGAGATTTGAGTATTGGATAAACCCACGCTCAGTGAATTACTTCATGGATCTCATCACGAATAATTCTGAGACGATAATATCTTATGGTCTTGAAGCGGAGACATATGAGTTGAAATTTGCAAGTCGGTTGTGCATTGATAATGCGTAAACGCATCGGTAACTCGATGTTATAAAACGTATTGTTGTGCGCGATTTGATGAGTAAAAGACACAAGCATATGAGTCAAAGTTAATTCGTTCCTTTTGCCCTAACGGGAAATGCGATATCTGTGGGCCCTCAGTGATTTGGTGATTGACTTATAATGTTAGGCCTAGCGAGGACTGAATTGATGTGTTCAATTAGAAGTCCTATATCATCACAAATCTGGTACCGGGAAACATAGTATCGGACTGAGATTGATCCTAATCCATGTTTCAAGTCCGAATGATATCTTGTAGAATGGAGGATCATATGATCACTTATCTTAGGACATGCCACTGACTAGGTCAAAGTTAGGCAGCGGCTTTTGGAAGCTACAATTTGCTGGTCGATTTAGAAGCTGTACCGGTGTTATAGTTATAGACTTATCCAAGTGGGAGACTGTTGGATTAAGGTGTCTAAGAAATAACTATAACGGATACATGTACTTGAATCGATAGCAGCACAGTCCTTTTGGGTTGTCCTCAGTAGTCCAATAGATATAAAGGTTAATAGAGGGAGGGAGAGAGAGAGATAGAGAAAGAGAAAGAAAGAAACAGTTTATTAATTTGTTATGTGATAATAAATTAATTAGAAACTGGTTTGGAATTAATCAGAATTAATTAGATTTAATTTGGGATTAATTAAAAGTGCAGGGGCTGGATTGTAATTGTTCAATAATTGAACAATGGAACAATCTCGACGAATTTACACGCGAGATGCGGGCAAGGTGCACGCGCAGTGCGCGCCGTGTCTAGCCGGAAAAAGGGTTAGAGATAAGGGTTTTATCTCAGTTTTAATTCGAATAAGGTTTATCCTTTGTCACCCTTTCAGCTATAAATACGCAGCCCCTGTTTCATTATTCTCTGCCCCATTCCAAAAGACAGTTCTCTGGAATTTCTCTTCTCTCTCAAGCAGAATCTATAATCCTTCTCTAAGGTTTTATAGCGAGCTTTTCTTAATAAGATAATTAAGATAAATAACCTTTGCTTGGACTTTGGGTGTGAACCATTTGAGGCACGACACTTGTGGTGCTTGCTTCCGAGAGATCAACGAGACAGGAAATAATTCTTATTTGCTATGATAACAATAAGGCATGTAATCCTGAAACCCTCTTTATTAATTTTGATTATACATAGGGTTTCCCATAGATGTTCTTAGTTATATGTTCAATAGAGAAAACATAGATCCTTATACGTTGCATGTGAACTTAAGAGTTAATTTTATTGTTTGTCTGCCTATTCTCCAACAAATATAAGTATTACTTAACATTTATTGATGATTTTAGTAGAAAAACTTGGTGTATACTATTAAAAAAACAGAAGATCTTGATAAAATCAAAGAATTTAAGGCAATGGCAGAGAAGCAAAGCAGGAAATATTTGAAGATACTCAGATCAGACAGAGGAGGCGAGTACACATCAAATTTGTTCAAAGACTTTTGTAAAGAGCAAGGAATCATTCATCAGCTAACAACATCATATACACCACAGCAACATGGCGTTGCGGAAATGAAAAATCACACAATTCTTGATATGGCGAGAAGTATGGTGAAGGGAAAACATTTGCCAAGAACATTTTGGGCAAAAGCCGTTCTTTGTATTGTTTATTTGTTGAATCATGTCAAACTAAAAGTGTAAGATTCAAAACGCCCAATGAAGCATGGAGTGGTAGCAAAACCAAGTGTTGGACATCTCAGAATTTTTGGGTGTATTACATATGCCCATGTTCCTGATCAAAAGAGAAAGAAGCAAGATGACAAAGGCGAGAAGTGTATCTTCGTTGGATATGATGAAAGAAGCAAGGCGTACAGGTTATACAATCCATTGACTAAAAAGGTAATTATTTCACGAGATGTTGAATTTCATGAAACAGATTATTGGAAATGGAGCAACAAAGAAAGAAAAGTTGAAGGCGTATTTTTTGACGAGTATGATGATGATGATTTCAACACACCAAATGATGAAGGCAATGATCAGACTGCTCCAACTAGTCCTAGTCCAATAACTCCTTCATCAATTTCATCAACATCACAAAGTAGTGGCATTAGCAGCAGTTCAGGAGGAGCACCACTAAAAATGCGAAGTCTAGATGATGTTTATGATGTAACAAGCCCAATTGAAACTCCATTTGATTATTCATTGTTTTGTTTGATGGCTGAAAGTGACCCAGTAACATATGAAGAAGCTAAAGAAGAAAAAAAAAATAGAGTAAGGCTATGGATGAAGAAATTGGTTCAATAAAAAGGAATGACACATGGGAGATTACAAATCTTCCAAAGGGACACAAAACGATTGGTGTCAAATGGGTGTATAAAACAAACACCAATCAGGAGGGAAAGGTGGAAAAGCAAAAGGCAAGAGTAGTTGCAAAAGGCTATAAATAGAGATATGGAATTGATTATGATGAAGTATTTGCTCCAGTAGAAAGAATTGATACCATCAGACTTCTAACAGCAATTGCAGCACAAAAGCAATGGATAATTTACCAGATGGACGTGAAATCACCATTCTTAAATGGATATATTGAAGAGGAAGTCTATATTGATCAACCTAAAGGTTATGTTCAAAAAGGTGAAGAAAGTAAAGTCTATCGATTAAAGAAAGCCTTGTATGGCTTAAAGCAAGCTCCAAGAGCTTGGAACACAATAATATATGAGCAATTCCAGAAGGATGGTTTTCTGAAATGCCCATACGAGCATGCACTATATACAAAAAGAAATCAAAATGGCGATATTATGATTGTGTGCTTGTACGTGGATGATATGATATTCACTGGGAACAATCAAGGTATGTTTAATGACTTTAAGAAAGTAATGATTAAAGAATTTGAGATGACAGATATTGGTCAAATGTCATACTTTCCTAGGGTTAAAGTAAATCAAAACAAAAATGGAATTTTTATGTCGCAAAAGAAGTATGCGGAGCAAATTTTACAGAAGATCAGAATGAAAGACTGTAAACTGGTAAGCACACCAGCAGAAGCATAAATGAAGCCAGGTGCAGATTCAACCAAAGAACCTATAAACTCAACACTGTTTAAAAGTTTGGTGGGAAGTTGTTAGGTGTATTTCTAAGCATGTTTTCATGCCTTTTTATCCTTGTTTTAACTTGCATTTCATTCTCATTATTGCATATTTTCATATTTTTCGGGATTTCAAGAATAGCAACCTACTTTCACACTTTGTGGTTGTTTTCAGGTGTTTTTGAGGATTGAATCTTGCATTGGATGACAATGGGAAGCTACACAAGAAATTTCAGAAGAAACGGAGCTCAAACGAAGAAGTTACAAAAATTGAAAATCATCCCGAAGACAGAATGTTACACGGCCCGTGTAACTTTTGCCCTATAAGTTACACGGCCGTGTAACTTGGTTTTGCCACGTGGATGACATGTCAGCTCAGGGTAGGGTCCAGGGACTTTTGCAGGATTACACGACCGTGTAATCTTGGCCCAAGAAGTTACACGGCCGTGTAACTCCTCCTGATGACCAGATCTACTTTTTCACCCACTTTGAGTTGTTTATTCCTTCTTGTGCTGTCATTCCCATGCTACACGACCAGATCCAGATCCAACCTGATTTTGAGGCCATGTGATGAAGATAATGGGTGTTGAAATGATGATGTTTGCCATTGTCCATTTTACCATTTTACCCTTGGTGTGCTAGTATAAATAGATGTGTCTAGTTAGCCTTAGATTCATCTCTTATCTCTTATTCCATTAACTTCTGAATACTCTCTATAGTTTGTGTTTGTGTGCTACTTCAAGTGTGGAATATCTTCATTTTGTAAGTTTATTTCTCTTACTAGTCATGAGTGGCTAGTAACCTTATTTTCTGGTTTTGTATTAAGGATTATGATTGTGATTTAATATAAAGTTTGATGTTTGATTTTATATCCTTCTAGTGATATGATTTTGAGGCTTAACAAGCGTTTGGTTTATATTTATTTCATATTGGCCATTTGATCTCAAGTATAAACTAATCTAGTCATACAAATTATAAAATCCGTAATTGTTTTATAAAATGTTATTTGTGATAATCATCTTTAATTAGGTGAAAATCATATCTCATGTTTTAACGCTTCAACGCTTGTTTAGGAGTATTGAACATTGTTGGGAACATTCACATAAAACATAATGCAATCTTTCATTCAAATTCTATGATCTTATCTAGATTTGATTAGTAAGATTAGTCTTAGTTAACGAGCTTCTCTTGACTAAGGTACATTAGGTGAATGGTGTATGTGCGAGCTTTCGGCATACACAAAGTACCAACTTAGAAAGATTAAAGTTATAAACATCATTCTTATTGTTATTTCCAATCATATGACTACAAATGCAAAACCAGAATTTGTCCCCAAATTATAAAATACAAAAGCAATTTTTCTATATTTTGTCCCAAGTCAAATTTACAATTATATTTCTATTATTCATCAAACCCCCCCTTTTGTTACTATCTTTTAAAGTGTAAACCTCGTGAAAGTCAAGGTATAATACATTAGACCATCGCTCCCTGTGGATCGACCCTACTTGCCATTTATACTACACAGTTAGTATTTATAACAAGTAGTGTAATCACGAAATATTGGTAATTAATAAATCATTTGTAAACCATATTTCAAACTCTTTTATTTTGTTGTTTACGACACCCAACAAATTGGCGCCGTTGCCGGGGAGCACGGTATTACTAATATTTTATGCCCAGATCTGATCGAACAGGTACACCTCTTGAGATCAACAAAGAAATAGAAAAGACCGCAAAAATATTAAGAAAGCAAACTAAGCTTCGAAAGAAGCTTGATTACCAAAGATCTCATAATACCCCAACACTCTCTCCTACACCACCTTCCGCTTCTACTTCTACTCCCGATCTTTCTTCTAACCTATTAAAAATGGGTGACGAAGAAAAGACCTTAAGACAATGGGGTGAGCGAAAAGATACACAACAACCTTTGTGTATAAATTATCCCAATGTGGAGAATTTTGAGCTAAAATCCGGGCTCATACACTTACTTCCAACCTTTAGAGGTTTGGAAAATGAAGATCCTCATAAATTCCTTAAGGAATTTCATGTAGTATGTTCAGGTATGAAGCCCCATAATGTGACAGAAGACCAAATCAAGCTAAGGGCATTCCCCTTTGCTCTTTACGATGCCGCAAAAGAATGGTTGTACTATCTCCCACCGGGGACGATAACAACATGGAACGATATTGCTCAAGCATTCCTTGACAAATACTTCCCGGAGCCAAAAGCTTCAAGCATACGTAGAGAGATTCTTACCTTGCGTCAAGGACGACGAGAGTCCTTGCACACATATTGGGAGAGGTTTAAGAAACTTTGCGCTCGGTGCCCACAACACGGTTTGTCTGAACACCAACTTCTCCAAAATTTTTGTGAAGGCCTATCTCATCTTGATAGGCGAATTATAAATGCTTCAAGTGGTGGAGCCTTGCTAGACAAGACTCCGTCCCAAATCCGGGCCTTAATTGCTACTTTGGCCGAAGATTCAAAGCATTCAATCGGAGAAGATGAATGGTATCCCGACCCTCCACGAGGAGAAAAGCAAGTAAGTACTCCTCACATTGAAACTCAAATATCTGAACTAACAAAAGCTGTCATTTTGTTAACTAAAGAGAGAGGAACCGAACCAAAAGCAAGAGCTTGTGGAATTTGCTTACAACATGGTCACCCGACCGACATGTGCCCATCCTTGCAAGATGAAAACGAGCATGTAAATGCTATGGGTGACCACGTGGGACAAAATTCCAGGAATTATGACAACAATCAATCGTGGAGAAATGCGCAACCGAGACCTCAATATCAACCACAACATACCGCACCACGAAACCCCTCAGGTATGTCTTTGGAGGAAATTGTCTCTAACTTGGCTAAAAATACAATATCTTTTCAGCAAGAGACAAAAGCAAGCATCCAATTCTTGGAAAAACAAATGGCACAACTTGCAACAGCGGTTGGCAAGTTGGAAAGTAGGCTGGATACTAAATTGCCAGCCCAAACAGAAGCAAACCCAAGGCACAACGTGAGTGCCATCTCCCTTAGAAGCGGGAAAGTTTGCAAGGACCCAAGTGTGCCCAAAGATGCAGAAAAAGAAGGCACAAAGCAAGCGGAAATTCCAAGCCATACTCCATCACCTCCTTTTCCTTCGAGATTCTTAGAATCAAAGAAAGAAAGGGAAGATAGAGAAATCATGGCCACGTTCCGCAAGGTGGAGGTAAACATTCCCTTACTTGAGGCCATTAAACAAGTTCCTAGATATGCTAAGTTCCTTAAGGAACTTTGCACATCTAAAAAGAAACTCAAAGGGAATGAGACAATAAAAGTCAACGAGAATGTCTCGGCAATCATACAAAAAAGATTGCCACCAAAATACGGGGATCCGGGCGTATTCACGGTTCCTTGTAAATTGGGGGATACAAACATACCAAGAGCCATGCTTGATCTCGGTGCCTCTATCAATGTCCTACCACTTTCAACTTTCAAAAACTTAAAGAAAGGAACATTGAAACGCACCGGAGTCGTTATTCAATTGGCCGATAAGTCTACCATACGTCCAAAAGGCGTGTTGGAAGACGTATTAGTCCAAGTGAATAACTTGGTTTTTCCCGCTGATTTTTATATCGTCGATATGGGAGATGACGACTCACCAAATTCAAGTTCCACACTTTTAGGGAGACCATTCTTAAAAACATCGAGAACAAAAATTGATGTTTTTAATGGTACCTTATCTATGGAATTCGATGGTGAAGTTGTAACCTTCAATATTGATCAATCCATCCGCTACCCAAGCGATGTGCCATCCGAAAACCTAAGGGAAAACAATTCATTGTTACCAAATGAACATGAAAACAAAAATTTAGTAGCAATGGTTTCTATGAACGAAACAACAACTGGACTTACTGAAAGGTCCAAGCCTATGGATCGCCAGAATCATCAACCCAATGATCTGGATTTGCAAAATAGAGATCCACCTCCCTTACAAAAACAAACGAGAAACAAATACCATTTCAAACGGTTTACCGAGTGTTTCTCTACCAACCAAGGAGTGGACATAGAGGAATGTCCAAGGTAAACTTTCCTCAGCCCCCGTGTATGGGTCCTTAAGCCCAAACACGGGCCCGTGTCGAGCCAAAGACGTTAAACAAGTGCGCTAACCGGGAGGCAACCCGGGGGTATTTTTTGTCATTTTTTCAAAGTATGAATTTTTGTGTTTTTATAATTTTTATGTTTATAACTTTCAATTACCTACGTGAGAAAACAATCGGAATCGAAAACGGACTACCGAGGCTCAAAATACGAAAAGCGAAAAACGAAAAACGGGACAGAATGTTACACGGCCCGTGTAACTTTTTACCCTATAAGTTACACGACCGTGTAACTTGGACATATGGTAAAAATCGAATTGGTCATAATCAAACATTACACGACCGTGTAATTATTCAAGCCTAAATTACACGGCCGTGTAACTTAGGCCGAGGGTATTTCAGTCATTTTCGCACACTATATAAGCCGGGCACTTCATTTTATTCATTCCAAAGCTGCGATTTTGCTCCATAGCCTCTGCCGAGTCCGAAAAACACCAAGAACAATTCAAATTTCTCATTTTTTCTTCCATTTGCTTGTTGATTTGTTAAACTACAAAGGTTAGTTCCATTATTCCTCACCTTTTCCATCATTTTAACCACAAGAATCATCCAAATCCATGGTGAAATTCGAAATCTCATGAAACCCTAGAAAATGAGGGTTTTGAATTTTAGTTGCTAAATTGTTGAAATTGCTTAGGTTCAAGCTTGGGGAAGGCAAGAATAGGAGAGATCAAGACCAATCCACCATTGTGCAAGCTTCGATTTGGTATATTCCTTCCAAAACTCAAAATTTGCATAATTTTTGATTTTTGGCTAGATAATTGGTTCTTGGATTTGATTTGGAAAACCTTTGTGTTTGAATTTGTTTGTTTTATTTGTTTGTGTGTTATCTTTATTCAATTCCTTTGTAAAAACTAAAAAAATATGGCATCATCGTCCCGTACCTACTCTAGAGGTAGTAAAAGGCAAATCGTGTATTCGGCCTCTAGTGGCTCTTCCGATGAAGAGCCCGAACAGCAGGACTTTGATATGGGCGATGCGGGTATCGCATTCATGACCGATGCCCAAGAGGCACGCTTTTATAACTTCTTGGAACGAACAGGACAAGCCCAAAAATTCATTGATATTCCAACCTTGCGAGACTTACACATAGAGGCAGGAGTACGCAAACTCCTGTCCAATGTTGGTTGGGAAGGGTTGATGAATATAAGCGAGAAAAGCTATTCCAACCCAACTATTGAATTTTTATCATCCGTCGAATTTAACGCCCATACAACAGTTTTGTCTTTTAGAATGTTCAACAGGTCATACAAAATCACACAAAACCAGTTGTGTGAACTTATTGGCGCACCGGTCGCCAACACTTATGACCAAAGAGGCAAACTGAACAGACAGTTCCACGGTGAAGTTGGCAGATTCTGGACCAAGATTTCCACGGAAAACTTCTACCGTCCCAGTAATGCCAAAGCCTCCAGCATCATCCACCCCGTCCTAAAAGTCACCCACCGCATCATTGCCTCTATCTTCTTCCCACAAGAAGAGATAAGCAAAGCTGGCCTAAATGAGCTTGAGCTTCTATACTGCATGATTAATCCAGGGCCTAAAACCCCAAATTTTGGATCCTGGATCATGTACAAACTACTTAAACTAAGTAGAAGTTCATCTGGCCAGCTACATTGCGGTGGCATTATCACTCTTATAGCCAAACATCCAGCTCTGGGCATCAGGTTTCCTGATAACCTTGAGATAGTCAGAGGTGAGCGATACCTCACCTCTGATGTTCTTGAGGGTATGAGGTTATTTCGACGCCCCCAATCAGACGAAATATGGCAAGCCGACGGACGCGACTACCTGCGGGTCAACAACAGAAATGCCCGAATCCTACGATTAGCCAACCCTGTCTCCACCACAGATTGGAAGCCTCATTCCAACATGGGAATACAACTACCCGCTCCCAACCTACCCCCTCGAGAGCCCAGTCCACCACCAAGACAGCCCCAGGAGCCTGGCCCTTCAAGCTCTGCTAGCTCATTTCCTCCAGAGCACAGTCTATACATGGAGCAATTTTCTAGCATCAACTCCCAGCTTGCGGATCTTCGCCTTGATTATCAAGGCATCTATGATAATCTTGGTGAGATTGATACACACCAAATGGAACTGCGCCAAGACTTTGAGCAGTTTAGAGAGAACCAATATAAACATAACCAAGATGTTATGTCTATACTCTCTGACATACAAAGGTCCGTTGCCTTCAACCCATGGCAACAGCAGCAACCACTACAGCCACCGCAACAACAGCAGCCAGGCAGCCAAGCACCACCACCCCCTCAATTCCCGCCTTACCCATATTTCCCACCGTACCCATACCCTCCATTTCCGCCACGGGGACCCTTCCCCGACCCTCAGTAGGTTGTTTCTTTCTTTCTCCTTCCTTAATGCATTGTGGACATTGCATTTATTTTAAGCTTGGGGATGGGGAAATAAATCCCATAAAAAAAAAAAAAAAATTTTAAAACCACAAAAATTCAAAAATATTTTATTTCTTGCATTTATTTTAAACTTTTGCATGCATTTTTGTTATCTCTTACTTCCCGCCTATGTGACACCTTTAAATTCCAACTATAATACATCTCATAGTTAAACTTCTTGTATTTTTGTCCCCTATCTACATACAACATCACCATCTTTTGAAACTTTAGATCTTCATTAGGAACTTCTTTTTATTAATTTTCTAGCATATATACGATTGGGAGAATTATAAAACACACATGAAATTGAATCAAAAATTATTCTAGCAAAGGATGCTTTATCCACCCGTGAGTTCATCAATGTGTGTAATCGACTAGAAGAAATACTATGGAAGTTGCACTAGTCCCCCCTCATGACCATACATTTGCATATTGTCTATTAAACATAAGGTTTATCTCAAAATCGCGATTTTCCAAAGTCATGGACAAAAATCTTATTTTCTATATTTGTTCTTAGTTTTTGTGTGGTAATATGTGTCATATGACCTTGTTTATATTATTTTGGTCATTAGTGTGTTTAAATTTTTATTATTTCAAAAATATCATAAAAATTATTGTCTAATCATTTTAGTAAAGTTTTGTGAAAATGTTTTTATGGTGAAAATCCAGAAATCATTTCACTTGGTTCTAAAAGATTGGTCTATAAAAAAAAAAAAAAAAAAAAAAAAAAAAAAAAAAAAAAAAAAAAAAAAAAAAAAAAAAAAAAAAAAAGACCGAACCAAGTGATCATTCAAGTCATTTAAAGTGAAAATTTTCTACAAAAATACAATAAAAACGATTACTTGTTTTGAAAGCCTCCTCCTTTTTGCTTTCAACAACTAAATCCAATTTTGGTTTGGTTAAAAACTTCATTGACCATGTTTTAAAAGTCTTCATACATCTTGGGTCAATTTTGAAGTTTAAAAGATTTAGTTGTTTCGGTCATCTAGGTATCTATCCTTTGTAAATAGGAATCGAGTTGTAAATTTTTGTCCCTCTGTTTTGAAAAATCATGTGTTTAATAAATAAATATGCAAATGAGGTCGGTTGGAGGACTTGAGCAAAGTCAACTTAGTATAAGCTTCCTAGATTCGATATCCGAGCGCCCCTCCTATAAAAATGAGTGTTTATAGCCAAATCTTGAAAATGGAGCTTGCAAGGTCACACATCTTGTGACATGAGTGAATAAACACGAGAGGAGTGAACAATTGTGAGCACATCCTTTGTTTGCGAGATGCTTTGAATATATAGTGAAGGTTTCATGTGTGAGTTTATCTTTTGTCCCAACGTACCTATGCTAAGTAATTGATGAAAATTTGTTCTTTTTAATGGTCTTTTGTTTTGAATAGATGGTCTAACTTATATGTGTGTAGGGTCCAAATTGACATGATTTTTAGATATGATTGATGTTGTCTTCGTTGCTACCTAGGGTGTCTATTCTTTTTATACTTTGTAGTTTGTTTTCCACATTGTTTAGATCCTTGTTTTCCTTGAGGACAAGAAAAGTCTAAGCTTGGGGATATTTGTTAGGTGTATTTCTAAGCATGTTTTCATGCCTTTTTATCCTTGTTTTAACTTGCATTTCATTCTCATTATTGCATATTTTCATATTTTTCGGGATTTCAAGAATAGCAACCTACTTTCACACTTTGTGGTTGTTTTCAGGTGTTTTTGAGGATTGAATCTTGCATTGGATGACAATGGGAAGCTACACAAGAAATTTCAGAAGAAACGGAGCTCAAACGAAGAAGTTACAAAAATTGAAAATCATCCCGAAGACAGAATGTTACACGGCCCGTGTAACTTTTGCCCTATAAGTTACACGGCCGTGTAACTTGGTTTTGCCACGTGGATGACATGTCAGCTCAGGGTAGGGTCCAGGGACTTTTGCAGGATTACACGACCGTGTAATCTTGGCCCAAGAAGTTACACGGCCGTGTAACTCCTCCTGATGACCAGATCTACTTTTTCACCCACTTTGAGTTGTTTATTCCTTCTTGTGCTGTCATTCCCATGCTACACGACCAGATCCAGATCCAACCTGATTTTGAGGCCATGTGATGAAGATAATGGGTGTTGAAATGATGATGTTTGCCATTGTCCATTTTACCATTTTACCCTTGGTGTGCTAGTATAAATAGATGTGTCTAGTTAGCCTTAGATTCATCTCTTATCTCTTATTCCATTAACTTCTGAATACTCTCTATAGTTTGTGTTTGTGTGCTACTTCAAGTGTGGAATATCTTCATTTTGTAAGTTTATTTCTCTTACTAGTCATGAGTGGCTAGTAACCTTATTTTCTGGTTTTGTATTAAGGATTATGATTGTGATTTAATATAAAGTTTGATGTTTGATTTTATATCCTTCTAGTGATATGATTTTGAGGCTTAACAAGCGTTTGGTTTATATTTATTTCATATTGGCCATTTGATCTCAAGTATAAACTAATCTAGTCATACAAATTATAAAATCCGTAATTGTTTTATAAAATGTTATTTGTGATAATCATCTTTAATTAGGTGAAAATCATATCTCATGTTTTAACGCTTCAACGCTTGTTTAGGAGTATTGAACATTGTTGGGAACATTCACATAAAACATAATGCAATCTTTCATTCAAATTCTATGATCTTATCTAGATTTGATTAGTAAGATTAGTCTTAGTTAACGAGCTTCTCTTGACTAAGGTACATTAGGTGAATGGTGTATGTGCGAGCTTTCGGCATACACAAAGTACCAACTTAGAAAGATTAAAGTTATAAACATCATTCTTATTGTTATTTCCAATCATATGACTACAAATGCAAAACCAGAATTTGTCCCCAAATTATAAAATACAAAAGCAATTTTTCTATATTTTGTCCCAAGTCAAATTTACAATTATATTTCTATTATTCATCAAACCCCCCCTTTTGTTACTATCTTTTAAAGTGTAAACCTCGTGAAAGTCAAGGTATAATACATTAGACCATCGCTCCCTGTGGATCGACCCTACTTGCCATTTATACTACACAGTTAGTATTTATAACAAGTAGTGTAATCACGAAATATTGGTAATTAATAAATCATTTGTAAACCATATTTCAAACTCTTTTATTTTGTTGTTTACGACACCCAACAGAAGTTTAAGATACTTGACTTTCACGCGTCCGGATATTATGTACGAAGTTGGAATAATAAGTAGATATATGGAAAAGCCAAAGCAATATCATTTCATTGCAGCTAAAAGAATTTTAAGATACATAAAAGGTACGATGAACCATGGTTTGTTTTACACGTACTCTCAAGATGCAAAATTGATTGGCTATTCAGATAGCAATTATGGTGGAGATATGGATGATGGTAAGAGTACTTCTGGATATGCATTTCACATTCGTTCAGCAGTGTTTTCATGGTCTTCAAAGAAGCAACAAAGTGTTGCTCTCTCAACATGTGAAGCAGAATACATGGCCGTTGCAGCATGCACATGTCAAGCAATATGGTTGAAGAATATTTTGAGTGAATTACATCTTGCAAATGAGAATCCGATTACAATATATGTTGATAACAAATATGCTATTGCAGTTACAAAAAACCCAATTTCACACAGTCGAAGCAAGCATATCAACATAAAGTATCATTTTATACGAAAACAAGTAAAAGACAATATGGTCGAGCTGGTGCATTGTAGTACTGAAGAACAGCTAGCAGATATTTTCACGAAAGCATTGAAGACTGATAGATTTCTTAAAATGGTGAAGATGCTTGGCATACGTAGTTGGGTTTGAGGGGGAGTGTTAGACATCAAATCCAATAAAAGTCAACAAAAGAAAAAGGGCTGAAATTGAAGTTTTCTTAGCCATGAAGTTTTCTTAGCGATGAAGTTTTCTTAGCCGTGAAGTTTTCTTAGCGATGAATTTTTCTTAGCCATGACGTTTTCTTAGCGATGAAGTTTTCTTAGTTATGAAGTTTGCTTAGTTATGAAGTTTTCTTAGTCAAGAACCATTCTTAGCTATTAAGTTTACTTCAATGTTAAGTATTAGTTTTTTGTTTCCCTATACAAAGGACTTAGTGTTTGTAATAGAAATAGTGTGAAATAAAGTGAAGTATGTGAAATACAAAAACAGAACAGTAGCTCTCATTTGAAAAAAGAGAAATTGTTTATGAGTGCATAAAGTTTGTGAACCAATCTTACAAAGTTGTTACCGTCTTCACTCTATAATCTCCAACAACTTCAATATCAGAGATCTTCGATGGGTTTGACTTTCAACACCATCATCAAGCCTCCCAATGAATGAATCAATGAAAGAAAATGGAGTCACCGATTGCATCCTCCATTTCAATGTGTTCAACACAACCAATTCCATTCTTTGGATTGTTTTTGGTTTGAAAACAAATCTTGATTCACGAGCCTGCAGAATTTTAGTTATGAATTATAAAGTTTTTAGTTTTGGTTTGACCTATGTATAAAAAAATCAAAATATTAATGAATTATAAATCTTGAATTCACCATAATGTAAATTCAATGGCATTTAGTGAGAGAGAAAAAAACTCAAAACTAACTCATAAAAAACAAAAAAATTGACCTGAAGAACTAAAATCAGGGGTGTTTCAGTCTCTTCTCTTTTTGCTGCAAGTGATACACAAGTAACACCTCAATTTTAACTGAATATGATAAATTTCAGAAAAATAGAAGGACCGACCGACCTTTTTGTAATTTGATTAATAATGATACCTTCATGAAATAATTAAGTTTCCTTTTGAAGTACCCATATCTCCCTTTCTGCAACTACTAAGCACCCAAAATCCCAAATAGATAAAATGTATCAAAGCCAATCCATAGGCACGAATCAGACGCTACATACTTCATAATATTATAACTCCATTAGTTTGCCACATCAAAAATATGGAGCCCTAAATCATGTTAACGAAGAAGACGAGAAGAGAAGTGTATACGCTTCCGGAGTAAATCCATGGTGACATAGGGGCCAGCAACAGCCAAACCCAACACCATATCCAGCGATTGACAGCTTCTCCAAAAACTGCAAACAGTTAACATTATCAATCAGCCGTGAGTTACTCAAACTAAAATGATGTCGTTCATCATAGGTAATTTCAAATCCCAAATTGTTCCATCTTTATGTTGGTGATTTTAGTGTCACCTTACATTTTAGTTAATGGAAATAATTAGTATTTCAATAGGTTTATACTTTAGTTCATATACAAGTTAGGAGGTGCAGGAGTGCACACTTGTATAAGACTGAGTTGATACCGGTACGACCTAATAGTGGGGGTCAAGGGGGGTTGTGGCCCCTCGTGGGGTCCTAGGGGCAGAGCCCCTGGCAGGGGTTCTGCTGACCGATCAACGGATGGGGTCAAGAGGCAGCACCCCGAAAACAAAGGCAATTTTCATCATCAGCATCAGTGTCGGCACATGCTAACGATGACGCTGATACTGAACAAAGGGCATTAACTCGCTGTCGCTGACGCTAATACTGAACAAGGGACCTTGACTTGCTGATGCTGATGCTGATGCTGATGCTGATGCTGATGCTGATGCTGATGCTGATGCTGATGCTGATGCTGATGCTGATGCTGATGCTGATGCTGATGCTGATGCTGGGGCTGATCAGGCGCTGATCAGTCTCTAACTACCGCTGTAATCGCTCCTACTTTCTAGGATTCAGTTTTTCTGATTTAAATGATCAGATTAACGTTCAAATTGGGATAACGAAAAACTTAAAAATTCTCTCAACTATAAAAAACTGTGAACTCTGTATTGTGCCTAATATCGAGTTTGATTCTTCAAGAATTATCCTAGATTTGAATTTCATAAACCCAGACATAGGGTCGAAATATCAAATTCAAAAAGTGTCTCACTCGATTCCTGAAACAATCCGTGAATACATAAACGACCCTTGTTCCACTGTATCCTCAACAATTGAATTTGATATTTCCTATTTCTGTAATCATGAGTGGAGACACTGTGAAGGAGATGACAAGTAAGTTCGGGAAATTGGAGAAGTTTCAAGGAAACGATTTCAGGAGATGGCAGAAAAAGATGCACTTCCTGTTGACAACATTGAAAGTGGTTTATGTGTTGAGTACCCCCAACCAGAAGTGATGGAAAACGAGATCTTGAATGACACCAGAAGGCGTAGCAAGTGGGAGAATGACGATTACATCTATCGCGGTCATATACTAAACGGTATGTCTGATGCCTTGTTTGATGTTTATCAAAATATTGAGAGTGCAAGAAAATTGTTGGATTATCTGGAAGCAAAATATATTGTTAAAGATGCTTCAAGTAAGAAGTTCCTGGTTAGTGATTTCAACAACTATAAAATGGTTGATTCACGATCTGTTATGGAACAATATAATGAATTGCTTCGATCCTTGGTCAATTCACACTGCGTAAGATGAACATGGACGAATTCATTGTTGTCTCAAGCGTGATTGACAAACTTCCATCCACTTGGAAGGATTTTAAACATACCTTAAAACATCAAAATAAGGATTTGACATTGGTACAAGTTAGTAGTCACTTACGGATTGAGGAATCACTCCGTGTGCAAGAAAGTGACAAAGGAAAGAGAAATTTTGATGTTGGACAGCCCGCTATCCACATGGTTGAAGAGAACAAAAAGACTTCTTATAACAAGGGAAAAGGCAAGAAATCGCAAGTTTGATGATCCCAACAAATCCAACAAAAAACCCAAGGAGACTTGCTGATGTATATTCTGTTTAAGTTTTAAGTAGCAATAACTGTTATGAACTACATGATCTAGGACAATGTTCATGGATAATCTGTGATTTGATCTTGATTGTCTTCCGCTGCATGTGTTATGTGTTTATATGATCGAATCCCAATAGTGGTATCAGAGCCTCTGTTCATATGTTATCTGCACTTTGATCTTAAACTGCTGAATGTGATTTCATGCTTATTGTTAAAATTGAAATTTCCATAGGATTATGCTAGAATTTTTGGATTTAAAAATGTTATGATCTTAGGGTTTATTCTACAAACTTGAATGTTCATATGCGTGCCTGTTATTTTCGATTTTTCCTGGTTTCTTGTGCCTCCTTGTGCTTGTCAAAAATATGCTAGGGTTAGGAAGGGTTTTCTGTGCCTTGCTTGGTATTGGCGGCTAAGGTTACTGCACTAGCTTGCCTTGCAAGTTTCCTAACTTGCTTAGCTGCCTTAAATGCATGTTGCCTTAATTTGATTATTCCAATAGGATATATTTATTTGTTTAATTAATTATTAAATGGTATTAGTTAAATTAATTAATAAATAAAATATTTTAAATTGTTCACTAATTGCTTGTAAATTGCAACACGGAGCGTTTGTGTGTACGCACGTTCAGAAAATGAACTCGTACATTGACAGGCTGGAAAATCTTGGTGTCCAGTTGCCTAAGGAGTTGGCATTGACATGGTTCTTAACTCGCTTTTCGGTTTATACCAACAGTTCATCATGAACTATAATATAAACAACCTGGAAAAAACCTTGATGGAGTTGCATGGGATGCCGAAGTCTACTGAAGCCAACATGAGGCAGGCTTGTGGCATTATCTCTCATGCTTCCGTCTTCGCCATTCATTCTGGAAGTGGCAAAAGGAAGAAAGGTTCTCATCCCAGAGGAAAGGGAAAGCCAAGGGCAACCAAGGCTTTAATAGAAAAGCTGATTCCGACATTGCCCCTACCAGTAACCCAAATGAGGCTGTCTGATTTTACTGTCAACAGAAGGTACACTGGAAACATAGTTGCCCAAAGTACCTGGAGGACCTGAAGAACAACATAGTCAAAGAGTGTGGCACCTCAGGTATATTTATGATTGAATTACACAGTACTATGACTTCCAATTCTTGGGTCCTTGATACAGGATGTGGTACTCACAGTTGCACTGATATGCAGGGACTAAGGGAAAGTAGAAAGCTGCATCATGGGGAGCTCAACCTGATCATGGGAAACAGACAGACTGCTGATGTTACAAGGATCGGGATTTATGAGTTGATGCTGAAGAATGGTAGTTTAATTAGGTTATTAAATTGTTGCTACTCGCCAGAAATGGCACGAAACATTATTTCATTTTATGCTTTGTTTGAGGATGGTTTCAAATTTTTGTTTGACAATGATAATGGCAATATTTTAGTTTATAAAAATGGTTATCTTTGTTTTAAAACTAGTCCTTGTAATGATATATATGAAAGTGTTGTTTGCGTTGGTGGAAATAACAATATAACTTTGAATGTTGATTCTGTTTAAATGTACTCAATAAATTACGTATATGGCACTGTCATCCTGACCATATAAACAAGAATCACATCGCCAGGCTCCAGTCAGAAGGAATCTTGGAATCATTCGACTTAAAATCGGATGATGTATGCGAGTCTTGCTTACTTGGCAAGATGACCAAATTGCCATTCACGGGAAGCTGTGAAAGAGGCAAGGATCTTGGAACTAATCCACACATATGTCTGTGGACTGTTTAGATTCGTTACTAGACAAGGTGAACGCTATTTTGTGACATTTAATGATGATTTCAGTAGATACGGTTATGTTTATCTGATTAAACATAAGTCGGAAACCTTTGAAGTGTTCAAAGAGTTTCAGAACGAAGTAGATAATCAACTGGGCAAGAAGATTAAGATGCTCCGATCCGATAGGGGTGGAGAATATTTTAGTCAGGAATTCTATGATCATCTAAGAGATTGTGGAATAGTTTCACAATTCTCTCCTCCAAGAACACCGCAGCACAACGGTGTGTCTAGAAGGAGAAATTGAACGTTGTTGGACATGCTTTGATCTATGATGAGTCGTGCTACATTTCTAATAAGTTTATGGGGTCATGCCTTAGAAACTACAGCTCACATCTTAAACCTCGTCCCAACTAAGAAGGTTGCTAAGACACCCTCTGAAATATGGAGTGAGGAACGTCCCTCGCTAGCACATATAAAGTTCTGGGGTTGTGAAGTCTTCGTTCAGCACGAAGCTCATGACAAGCTTGAACCCAGAGCAGAGAAGTGTTATTTTGTCGGTTATCCACAAAAGTCATTTTGGATTATTCTACAAGCCTTCTGAGAACAAAGTGTTTGTTGCTCGAAGAGGAGTATTTCTCGAAAGCTATCTCATATCCAAAGGGGCTAGTGGGAGTAAAATTGATCTTGAAGAGATTCAAGAGTCATCCAACAAAGAACCTATAGTTGACACTAGCACTCAACCCAAGGATGAGACTCCTATAGAGAGAACTGACATATCCCCACCACCTCTTCGTAGATCCAGTAGAGTTAGTCATCCTCCTAAGTTTTATGGTTCCCATATTACTACAGAAGGTGACACACTGATCAGTAATAAGACACTGGTTAGTGAGGATGAGCCATCCAACTACAAGGAAGCGATGGCAGGCCCTAAGGCTACCAAATGGAAAGAAGCCATGGAGAGCGAGATTCAGTCCATGTAAGATAACCAAGTTTGGATCTTGGTTGATCCTACACCTGGCCTAAAAATCATTGGGTGTAAATGGATCTTCAAGAAGAAGACTGACATGGATGGGAATGTACACACATTCAAGGCCAGACTAGTTACGAAGGGTTTCACTCAGGCTCAAGGAATTGATTATGATGAAACCTTCTCTCCAGTAGCCAAGATTAAGTCTATTAGAGTTGACTTGTCATTGTTGCATATTATAACTATCAAATATGACAGATGGATGTCAATACCGCTTTCCTTAACGAGAAACTATCAGAGGATGTATATATGGCACAACTTGAAGGTTTTGTACATAGCAACTACCCAAATAAAGTGTGTAAGATCGAAAGGTCCATTTATGGACGTAAACAAGCTTCTCGCAAATGGAACATCTGCTTTCATGAAAAGATCAAAGAGTTTGAATTTTCTAGAAGTCAGGATGAGTCATGCGTATATGTCAGAGCTAGTAGGAGTAGCCTATGCTTTCTTTTTCAAAGAAGTGTTCTACTTGTGACCTTGAAATTTTGGATCTTGATCAAACCGAAAAAAGAGAAAAGATGACGATGGAAAGAGAGAAGAGAGACAAAGGGGAGAGACACAGAAAAAAAAAGTAGCAATAATTGTTATGAACTGCATGATCCTGGACAATGTTCATGGATAATCTGTGATTTGATCTTGATTGTCTTCCGCTGCATGTGTTATGTGTTTATATGATCGAATCCCAACATAAACATATGCTTTATTTTAAAAAGAAATGTTCTACTTGTGACCTTGAAATTTTGGATCTTGATCGAACAGAAAAAAGAGAAAAGATGACGAGGGAAAGAGAGAAGAGTGACAGAGGATAGATACACAGAAAAATTAAGTGTGTGTGTATGTGTATGACCTTGAAATCTAAAGGTAGATGACCGGAGATAGAGACAGGGGGAGGGGTGGGGATAGATTTTTTATTTTATTTTTAAATTATAAAAGTATCAATTTTTTGAGGGACCGAAACCACAAAAAAGTTCAGTTTTTGGACTACCGGTGCAAGTTGAAATTTTTTTGATCTTATCCACAGTTTTTTGCAAACAACGAGGACCAAATTTGCAGTTTACTCTACAATTAATTGACAATATTTATCAATATATTATTGGAAGTTATTATTGGCACCTTGCTCATAGGTTATCATCAATTGTACAAAATCAAAGTTAATCAATCCACATTAGGGTGTTGGTAAAAACCCCCCTCTGATGAGACATCTGTGTGTGTAAAGAACACGCACACATACACACCTACACACATGACATGTGGAGGTTTATTTAAAAGTACCCTTATTTTACTATTTTATAAATTTTAATTTATTACAATTTAAATCCTTCTATTTCACTCATATTACAAAATATTCCTTGTGATTTTATATATATATATATATATATATATATATATATATATATATATATATATATATATATATATATATATATATATATATATATATATATATATATATATATATATATATATATATGTAAGGCCTTTGGTCTTTTATGAAAACACATAAAAGAACACCTAATGTTTTAACAGATTTTTTAGGATTTTTTTGGAATTTTCTTCGGTTTTTTTTTTTGGATTTTATGGATTTATGTCACGTGTGTGGCACTCTTTTTCTTTCCCAACACACAATTCGTAGGACAGCTGGTCATCGCTCCATCGTTTCCAAAGGCCACCTCTAATCGTCTCTGCTACAATGCATTAGAGCATCCACAATAGGAGCTTTTTATAAGTTTTTGCAAAAGCTTTTTAAATCAAAAACCTCACCTTTTTTCAACAAGCTATAGTGGAGGCTTTTTCAAAAACAATGATTTTTAAAGAGCTTGGTAATTAAGAAGCTTTATGGTTAAAGCTTTTTCACAAATAATATTATTCTATTTATATATCTATTTTATTTATATATTTTTTCACATAATAAATAAAGTGGAGCATTAATTGTTGGGGGATAAAAAAAACTTAAGTGAAAAAGCTCTAATGACTTATAAATGATGTGACATCCAAAAACATCAAAAAAACTTTATAAAAAAGCTAGTCTATTGTGGATGCTCTTAGGCCGTCCGGTGTGCCAGCTCGACGCCAAGCACGACGCATGTGAGGCGTGCGGTGAACACCCACCCCCCCTTGCGAGCCCGCCGCATCTCTAACCTTGCGTGAGTGATCGACGTCGTGCGACGTTGTGGAAGAAGCCGTTGCCAATGGCTAGAAAAGTAGCCGTTATTTTATAAAAAAAAAAAATTCAAACACATATATATACACACACATCCAACACATTTTAAAACTCACATTTTACAACTTTTCATCTTAAAAAACCTTTAACAAAATCTCCAAACAAATTCAAATGGCTTCCAAAAAATCGTCCTAATGAAAATCAAAAGCCGCGAAAAATATTTTCCCACAATCATCACCGGAACTCGCTCCGTACATTCCGCAAATGGAGCGTCCGTTTTTTTCCCCACCACAATTTCAATACCAATCCATGCCTCCACAATTCTAATACCCGACATTGCCGTTTAGCCCGTTTTTCGGTGCACCAACCGGCACTTTTACGGAGCCACAACCGCAACATATTCATACGTCCGATTCGAGCGACGAGGCGGTGCCGGAGACACTACCGGAGGAATTCGAAGAATCCGAGCCCGAAGAACTCCCACTACAACGAAAAAGCCGAAAGAAGCCCACCGGTCCCGCTCCCGCTCAAGCGTGGACCCAAGAAGAAGAAGTAATGCTAGCCCGTGCGTGGGTTGCCGTTTTTAGGGATTGCGAAACCAGAAACGCTCAATCAAAAGCACATTTTTGAGAGTCAATCCGCGTACTATTTCACAAAAATTTGGAACACGAATTTTATCGTTCCAGGGATACGTTGACGACAAAATTTCGAGTCGTTAACGGGTACGCGACTAAATTTAACGACTTGTTCGTTAACTTTATGGGACAACGAGAATCCGGCGAGAGCGACCAAGATATCCTCAAAAAAGCATTTGCGGTTTACCAACATGACAACAAGGGTAAACCGTTTCGACATATGGCTTTTCGGGAGGTGGTCCGCCAATATCCGAGGTGGAAGGGGGTCGGCACCGATCCAGCACCGACACATGGGTCCAAACGTTCAAAAACATCCGAGTCGCAATACACGATGTCTTCGGATGCACATATCGGGGCCGACGTCAACGAAATTCCCGATGATTTTGAAAGGCCGATGGGCTGTAATCGGGCAAAGGCGAAAGGAAAGGTCGTGGCGTCTTCGAGTTCGGTGAACGACGGCAAAATGGATGACGTTAACGAAAAATCCGATCAACTTTTGTCGACCATTTCAACTCACGTCAAATCCACCGAAGATGAAAGGTTGGCGAGAAAAAGTTCCCGCGAGAACAATGATCGGGTGATTAACATGCTAGTCTTGATACAACCCACCGAGCATCTCACTGGCGCGGCCCTCGAATTGGCGTTGAAACTAAAAAACAACATCGTCAAAAAATACGGGATGTAGTTTTAGTTTTTTTATTTTAGTTTAACGTAATGTTTATGTTTTTAAATTTTAGTTTAACGTAATTTGTAGTTTTTTATTTTAGTTGTAACTTTAATTTTAATTTTAATTTAGTTTATGAAACTATTTGTTGTGTTTTAATTTTAATTTTAATTTAGTTTTTAAATTAAAAAGTAAGATGAAGTGAGAGATAGTGAGAGGTGACCATTTCTTGGGGTGAGGGAGGAGAGAGAATTGCTGACTGGATGCTGAGGTGGCAGATAAAAAATGAAAGGGAGAGAAAGAGCACTCCTAATGACCTTTGAAATAGCCATTAAATGCCTTCACTTGAATATGAGTCATCCCTTTCCCGCATACATAGGGACACCTGTCTATACCTGTCAGCGACTATCATACCACCGTTGCCCCGTTTTACTTTTTTTCTCTCTCATTAATTTTTTTTGAACGGCGGCATTTTATAAAAAACAACTAGCAAGATGCTAGAAGAAACAGAGATTACAAAGTACAAGCATTAAAAGCCGAAACAATCCAATCGCACCAAACAACATTAGAAAAACGAGATCTAAACTTAATCCAATTAAACGCCAAGAGCATAATCTCATCCGCTGTTTTAAAAGGGGAAGCATTAGTGCACCGAAAAGTAGAATCATTGCGAGCCTTCCAAATGCACCAAACGACCGCAAACAAAAGAGACTTTCTCAACTTCTCTTTTTTCTTGTCCCTCAAGTCCAAAGCAAGAGTCTCCCGAAGACTATCACGACTGCAAGGTATGCCTGAAGGAAGCTTCCACCAAGAAACAAACCTTTGCCAAACTTGTTTGGCAACACTACACTCGAAAAAGACATGGTTAAAAGTTTCAATATCCGATCTGCACAAAGAACACCTATCAGAGATTAAATTGACTCCTCTCTCCAAGAGTTTCACCGCCACAGGCAGCCTATCTTGAAGAAGTCTCCAAACAAAATAGTTAACTTTAAGAGGAACCCAATTGACCCAACAGAACTTCCAAGAGCCATCATCCGTAAACTTCTGCGTCTCCACAAATCTATGCAAAGAGCTGACCGAAAACAGACCCGAGGCGTCTTCTTTCTAAATCCATTTATCAGGAGAAGATGCAAGATTCACAGAAGCAATAACATGCGATAAACCCTCCAGCTCCTTAGATTCACAGCCCCTTCTCGGACTTCTTTTCCAACCGAACACCGCATTGCAGCCATCCGAGACAGAAAACCGATCCGACACCAAACAGTTCTTATTTGACTCAATACCATATAGCTTTGGAAATCGATCTTTAAGTGCAACCGGACCACAACATCTATCCTTCCAAAAGAGCGTGTCTCTACCATCCCCAAGAATCATCCAAAAAAGATTTTTAAAAGAAACATTCCACTATTCCAATTCCCAAATAGCTTGAGAAATCGAAAGCTAAACTCCCGAGATTCCTTTTTTGGCAAACGGAGTCCCATCACCGCCTTTGACATTATGAATAGATTTTATGCACATAGCCCACAAATTCTTCCTTTCAACTTTAAGCCTCCACCACCATTTGGCAAGAAGGGCTAAATTAAGACTTCTAAGAGAGCCAACTCCAAGCCCACCATGAACTTTAGCTTTAGACACCATGTCCCACGAGACCCAATGAATTTTATTTTTGTCTACTTCCCCATTCCAAAAAAAATGCCTTCTAATACGTTCGAGATCATTAACAACCTTCTTAGGAGCTTTAAAAATCGAGAAATAGTAAAGTGGAAGACTCCCTAAAACGGACTTGATAAGAGTGACTCTCCCACTAAAAGAGAGATTTTTAGCTTTCCATGACGATAACTTTTTCTTGAACTTATCAACAATCGGATCCCAATGCTTGGCAAGTTTCATATTCGCCCCTAAAGGAAGCCCAAGATAGGAGCAAGGCAAAACCGCGGGCTCACAATGAAGAATACTAGCAAATCTATCCACTTCCTCCTTATCCACACTAATGCCAAACACTTTGCTTTTCGCAAGATTCACACGAAGACCGGAAGCAAGGTAAAAGCATCTAAGCAACCGATCAAGATTTATATGATTCACCTCGGTCCACTCTCCAATAAAAGTCACGTCATCTGCGTACATAAGATGAGAGACATAAGGACCTTCATTAGGAAAATAAATTCCGTGAAACACATGCTTATAACACGCTTCTTTTAAAGAAACACTAAGGCCCTCCATGGCACTGATAAAAAGAAAAGGAGAAAGCGGATCTCCTTGCCGAACACCTTTCTTGATGGGGAATTCACGAGTAGGGGAGCCATTCACCAAAATAGAAGCACGAGCGGAAGAAAGACAATCCATAATCCAAGACCTCCATTTAACACCAAACGACATTTGTTGCATGACCGAATCAAGAAACTTCCAATTGAGAGAATCAAACGCCTTGTCAAAGTCAACTTTGAACATAAGAAATTGTTTTTTAAACTTTTTAGCCCACGAGATAAGTTCATTTAAAACAAGAGGACCATCAAGAATACTTCTACCCTCCACATACGTCGTTTGCTCCATACTAATAATAGACCCTAACACCTTCTTTAACATCAACGCAAGCAACTTTGAAATAATTTTGTAAATACACCCAACAAGATTAATGGGTCTATAATCCTTGATAAAAAGAGGATCAACCTTTTTCGGAATCAATGAAATAAAAGAAGCATTACACCCATTACTTATAACACCCGAGTTTTCAAAGTCATTAACAAACTTGAAAATATCAAGTTTAATCAACTCCCAATACTCATTGATAAATTTGAAAGTAAAACCATCGGGCCCCGGGGATTTATCGTTGCCACAACTTCAAATAGCATTTTTTACTTCATCAAGTGTGAAAGGAACTTCAAGCAAATCTCTATCCAAGTCCACAAGCCTCCGAAATCGAGAACTAGAGAATTTTGGCCTCTCCAAATGAACTTCATCAAATTTGGCAGCAAAGAAATCAAAAACAGCATCTTTTATAGCCTTTGGGTCCGAAATCCAACGGGGGTTGACAGAAATTCCATTGATTCTATTTCTTTTTTTGTGAGAATTTATCATCCCATGAAAGAATTTATTGTTTTCATCTCCTTCGACCTCCCACTTGATTCTCGCTTTTTGCTTAATATCAAGACTTCTGTGTGTTCAATTTCCAACACTTTTTTCCTCCATAAATTCCTAGATTCTCTTTCTTGCGAATCCAGACTTCGAGATTCCGCCAGCACTCTTTGATATGTAACTTTCTAATCCTCTTTCTGCTCGTCATTCTCTTTGAACCGTTTCCCTTTTCCTTCCCGACGGTAATCATCTCTTCATCAACCCTTGCTTGATGAGTTGTGAATCATCGCTTTAGGTGAATTTTATATGTGGGCTTTGCTATTTTAATTTCTATGCTGTCGAATCGCAAATGCACATCGACTGTAACAAGAAAAGATCTCTAATCTGCTGCTTAATTTTCTAGCACTTGTACTTCATATTCTTGAACTAAAACTACGTTCGCTAGATAAAATTGTGTTTGACTTTGATTGGGAAATATTATGCATATAGTTTTAAGTTGAATGTGATGTTAAATTCCTGGACAATAGAATTTAAGGCGTGACCTTCTCTTTGTCTCTCAACTCTTTGTAATCTTTGATATTTTTACAATGTGTCGTGGTTCTCTGTCTCTGTAGGGGTTCCACACCATCTCTTGGGTACAATCAGCTTTATGGTCGACTTCATTACAAATGATTTTTGGGATTGTGGCGGTTGTTGCTGAGTTCGAGGGTTAGGTTTTCGTACACACTAAAATTGTAGTTTCAAATCTTTGCTTATAGATTCAAATAGTTTCCAAGGAGTGGGCTTGCTTGGGAGATTCAAAGCGAGACCATGCGTCAATACTTTGTCCAATTCAAATAGTTTCCAAGGGTTATCTTTAATTTTATTGTACCAATTACTATTTCATGAAATGATCTTTTTAAAGTTAAAATGATCGTTTTAAAGTTAAGCGGGTAAGATTTACATATCTTTTACTTTATCAGTTTCTCCAAAGACGATATCTTTTAACCGGAGCTTTTATGATTTTCCAGAATAATTTCATTTGGGTTTTGACTAATTTTTCCCAAATGGTTCTTTTCTTATTGGGCTTGCTTCTATTTTATGGCAGGATGCTTGGAAGTATGGTGACAGATCTTTTAGGTAGTATGGTAACATCCAAAACCATATCCCACACCATGAATTGTAATCACTCACAAGGAACAATCTGAATTATGAATAAAGATAATACATAGATGGAGGAAAATGAGTCAACATATGAAGTTTTTTTTACCTTCTAAACCTGTGTAAAAGGAACCAAGGCCATTTTTGTCTATTTTAATTCTTATTTTCTTTCTTTATGAACTTAAATCACAAGTCACTAAAGTGAAACAAGAGTTCACGGTCCACCACTAAATGTGACAACAAATTACCATTAGTTGTCAATGTGAACACCAAATTGGATGGACTTCCATGTTACATGGTATCATTTCCCTACCTTTATCCCTATAATTATAATTTGATTTCATTTAATCTCAACCTAAAAAAAGAATCATTGTTCTGATAGCCTGACAATAGAGATGAGAGCATCTTGGCACCAACTGTCCGATTCCTGCAAAATTGAAATGAGCTTACCAGTTTCAAGTCGAGGATAAAAATGGAAGGTATTTGAACTATATGAAATCCAACTTCAATTTCATCTTACTATACACATATTTCCATATAATAGCTTTTAAAATTAACAATGAAACTCATGTTTATAACCATTAATGTTTATACGAGATTTGAGGTTGGGGATCCTAAGAATACTTCTGAAGCAACTTTGATCTGTGGTACTACAATAACATTCACATTTCTTGGTCATTCTTCTTCAAATTCAATCCATACAAATGGTGGCATATGAGAGGATATGTGAAGCATATGAGACTATCTAACGTAAATAAAATACACATTGACATGGCATTGTACTTTCAGTTTTTTCTATTTGGGTAATGTACTTTAAAAAAGCTGCCTAATTATTACATTTGTACTTCAAATGGCCTTTCTTATTGAGTATTTTCTTATTAAGTTTCTCTTAAAAATTATATATCTATTATTCCATTATACTATTCAGACAATAGTGAACAAAATATCCAAATTACCCTTCGTGGACCGTGATTATCACGACCTTTAAAACCTACCTAGTATATATATATATATATATATATATATATATATATATATATATAGAGAGAGAGAGAGAGAGAGAGAATTACGACCAAATGTAATTTAATAAATATTGTGTAACCTTGTAATTAAATATGCACCAATCATTTAAAATCCGAACAGGACATAATAGTAATTGACGTATAAATCAATTAATTTTAAATAAATAAAATCTTATAAATCCGGTAACCGACTCCTATAATTACGAAATTTGATTTTTCTTGAATTCTGATTGGTCTACACAGTCGCACAATAATTATTAGTTTTAGAATAACGTATTTAAATGTAATACAAGGAGAAAAAATGATGTAACACGTGTTTCATAAGATCTTGTAAGGTTATAGGGTGTAAATAAAATTTTCCTAATAAATATTTGAAAATGGATGAATCTATATATACCCTTTTAGTTATTTATTGTACCCCTGATCTGCTTTTTTTTGTTTTTTGTCTATTTTGTTTGTTTGTTGTGTTTTTTATTTTTTCTTTATTAATAGTATATTATTTGTTTTATTATAATTATTATTTTTAGAAAAAATAATAATGAATTTAGCTTTTATAATTTTTACGTTTTAATAACAATAAACATTAATTTATTTAAAGTATTTAAGACACAAGGAACAACGTTTATAATTTTATAAAATTATGTCAAATTATATCAAAACAGTTATAAACTAGACTCATGGCGGTTTTTGACTAATAATGATGTGAATTTCGATTATCTACAAACGGTATAAACCTGAAGGATCTTATAAAGCATAATTCTATATACAACCACTTGATTTATAAACTGTTGTATAAATTTAAACGACAAAAATAAGGCATTGTATTATCAATAAACACGAACAATTATAATTTTGTAAAAGATAATAATAATGAATATAATTTAATAATAATAATAATATAGTGAAAAATAACAAAAGATAAAAATGAGATAAAATAAATCAACGCAAAATCAGAAAGTTTATAGATTAAAATTTTTATTTTACTAATACTTTTTTTAATTCGATGAATATTAGAAGATGTATAAAATAAAATGGAAGGATACTAATAGCACCATCTTTTGAAAAGTCGTCGTTACGCAACGTTAGAACCATACCTTTTGTATTATTGAAAAAAAAAAGAGCATGGTGTAAGATAAAGACAGAAATTTAAATATGTAGACCATGGCCACGTGGGTAAAGCAAGTTCACACTTCACACGATGGTCTCTTTCTCATTCACACAAAAATATGATACCTTTTGTAGATGACATTCATTACCTTATATATTAAAAACCGTAAGTTTCTACAAGGTTTGGGGTGGGGTGGGGGGTTTCCGGCTTTTAAGCGGGGTGCTTCCTTTCGCCCTCTTCCCGGCTGCCACGTTCTGGCTTTGATATTTACGCTTTGTCCACCTCCTGCTTCCTCCGATTCTTTGCCGTCCGCCGCCTCTTTCCTGTGTGTCTGCTTCATCCTTTTTGCTCTATAAGCCACCGAGAAGACAAAGAGGGTACCGGGGTTCCTTCTGCGTCTCTCTCAAAGCATCATCTTCGTCGATTGCCCTTCGGTTTTTCTTACCGCTTTGGGCGACACATTATAAGACCTGCGATCGATGTCTTTACAAGGCAGCTATCTTAGATTTCGACAAACCGACTCACAAGTTGCAGGATTAACGACTCGATTTTGATTAATTACAGGTTTTGATTTCGATAGATTGCAGGTTCTATCTCAATTTCGATTCAAATACGAGTCCATTGAGAATGAAGAGAGACCGAGTGATAGTCTTTTTCCACGCGATTGTTCACTTCAAGTACGCTTATCTCTTTGTTGAGTTCTTTAATTCCATTTTATTTCAAATTTTCTGTCGTTATTCCATCCTAAAGATCAATATGAGTTTGGTGTAGATAGATAAGTCAACAATGATACTTTCTTCTAACTAAATCTGTCGAGATTGATGCTCTGTTAGCAAAATTCGGCATGAAGACTTTCAATTTAGACCTAAATATGGAAGTGAGACATATAATTAACATTTTAAACTTTTGAGAAGTTGTCAATTTTCTGTTTTGCAGACTCGTGGTGTAAGAGTTGGGCAAGAAAGTGCAAAGAAAGCAATTGGATTTATCCAGATATGTTTATATATTTATCTTACCTGTTCATCTTCGTTCCTTGAACATCCTAAATCCACCCTCTGTTTCCGGAAGAAATGAAAGCCTTCTGTCTTCCTTCGTTGCTTCTCGAATGGCTCCAAGGTACTGTCTACAACCTACCTTCATTGATTGTTTCTTTGATTTTCTGTGAATTTATTGATACTGCCTCAATAATTCGGTCCTTAAAATTCTTAATTTTTCTCTCTCCAATACACATAGACATAAAAAGTTTTGTCAATTTCTTATTATGTTTATGTATGTTAATTGTTTGACCTTTACAAAGGTTACATCTTTGTCAATGTTACGGGTTTTCAGTAACAAAGAAACGGGGTTTAATAGAGAAACAAATTGAGGGCTATTTCATAGTTTCACCCCTTTGGGCCTTCTTCATCGATGCAGTGATCCCTCTACTCCTGTCATGTTTCAGGTTCTTTATTTAAGCTTTCCTCTTTTCTCCTCTGATCAATGTAAACCATCTTAATAATTAGCATACTTTTTTTTTCTGATGAAGGGAGGCAGAAGTACATAAGAGATTTGTTGCTGGTTGTGGTTTCGCTTGGGTGAATCTTTCTTCATAAATGACAAGTATCTCTATCTCTCTCTTTTATAGATGAATAAATAGAGCAATTGATGGTTTCTCAGATTGATTCATTTTTCTTATTCTTATGTTAATGTGTAGTTATGAGTTTATAATGTTTACATTCGTCTTCAATCAACTTGGAGTAAGTTTTCTGCTTTTTCACGTGTTAGGTTTACGATTGACTTTCTTTTCAAGGGTTTAATGTTTTAATCATTCTGCATGGATGTTGGGGGGTAAAGTTCATAGCCATTTTGTTAAAACGTCGGATTTGCTCCTTAGATATTGCTCGATGTCTTCATAAGATTTGTCAAATTCCATTACACAAGACTTCAATCATCTATGCATATTTAGTGCTGATCATCTAGGTAAATTTTGCAATTTAATTTTCCTGTCTCTTAGACTGAGCCCTATTTTAATATGACAATTCCACGAGATGTGTGCAAAAGTAGGACTGTAGGAGTAAACCAGTTAGCAGCAATGACGGTTCTTGGCAGCTCTTATGCATTGGTAATTTCTATTATGAAGTTGGAAGGTGTTTGCTTTTACCTCTTATACTTTGCTTTAAAATGACACCACAGGAAATCATGAGAACTTTCGCTACTTTTTAGAGAGATACAAGTATGTTGACAAGGTACATCCATCTCTTCTTTGTCAATTTATGCTAAAAGAAAATAGATATTTTATTCGTATTTGGATTTGATTTAGGCTTTAGGATGACCAACTCAACCGTAAGTAATAATTTCTGAAATTTTATTGAGTTTAATAAAAGAAACCTGATGATCTATGTTTTGGGGTTTCGTTTTGCGATTAACATGATAATCTTGAAGAGTACCACTATTAATAATGAATGTTATTTTCAAAATTTCAAGTCCAATAATGCTATCTGATTCATCAGAACCTCGGTATCAAGATCGCTGCAAATAGTAATACTTATTGTTGGAACGCATGGTGATGTGCAACCGTTTGTTGCAATTGGCAAGCGTTTGCAGGTGGGCCCTCTAATTTTATCGAGTATAATAAAGAAGACGTGTTAGAATTTTCCGTTGAGGTTTATGGTCGAATGAAATCCGAATTCTGTGTTTACCATTTTCAAATTTCAATTCTTAACAAATTATAAGATGTCCCTTTTGTAAAACGTTAAACTATGTTGTGGAGTACAGAGGCGTGAAGACAAAAGAGGAAAAGGGGCAGGAATAAATTGTAAGTTTTTATACACTTTGTGCAAATGTTTTGTTATATATATTTTTCTCTATTAATCTCATATTGTGTTACAGGAAGAACAAAGAGTAATTGAAGCAAAAATAAGAATGCGATAGCAAGAAATTCAAGATGAAGAGGACAGAATGCTAAAAAAGCAACAGACAAGCTCTTCAAGCAGGATAACTGATCCAAATGAGGCTGAATATTTCTCTAGAGCAGGTATTTGTCAAAAAATGCTAGAAATATAATAATTTGTTATTATAAGATGTTTCTGTTTTTTCTTTATTTTTAATATAATAAGCTTTATATATTATATGCAGCAACATCTTCTTCAGAAGGTGAGGAAATTGTTTCTGCTCCTAATGTCGCGACAATTAGACGTCCTCCACGACCTAGGGACAAGAGGTATGTGATTTTCTTTTATTTTTATAGGTATTTTTTATTAAAGTAAAGTTTTTTTTAAAAAAGAAGACACAAAGGATATTATTGTCCTGTGAACTTTGCAAAAGGCAGAATTCATTATCTTGATGAATATACACAAATGACCATTAAATATCTTTCGAGTTTTTTTCAGAATCTTGTAGGTGTTGGTTATTATTAACTTGTGTTTTGTGTTATGCAGACATGGTTAAAAACAAAGGGTTATCGCCTTCTGGTCCATCAGAATTTCCTGTTTAGAGGGCTCAGATCAAAGACATTATTTTTTCATTACTTGCAGCATGTAAAGAGCTTGACTTCAATACAGGAATCCCTTTTAAAGCTGATGCAATGATGGCCAATCCCCCAACATATGGTACCTGCCTTACTTAATCTTAATCAATTAAGCACTGTAATTGGTCCATTATGCTATAAAAGGTCTACTCAATTATAGCCCTCTACTTTCAACTATTTTTCTTATTAGGACATTTTACTTTGAAATTTCTATTCGATTATAGCAGTGAAAATTGCTTTGAATTTGGATGATATTGCTATAATTTGGTATATATCTTCATAGAAGTACTGTAATTGGCCAAACTCAAAAACCTACTTACCAAGTTCTGATCCAACCCGTGCGAAGCACGGGCTCAACCTAGTTTAATTGAATTAGTATTGCAATAAATATATTTTATTTTAATTACATCTCTTGCTAAATTACCCAATCTATCTCATTTCCGTTTTGTGACTTATTGATATTATCATGGATGTTGGGTTCGAAAGACCTTTATAACTTCCTTTAATTAAAAAAACCTGTTGTAGAAAGAAATATGGTAATGACGTAAAAGTAAGTTTCTTACAAGTAAATGAAATAAGGGTGCACGGTGCAATAACGGGATGGAACGGGTTAGAGACTTTTGAGGGATGGTACCGTTGGTTCCGCCGGTACCGCTGTCCTGCCTCCTCGGGTTCGCGATAGATCAACCAAGGCGGTTTCGGGTGTGGGGTGGTGAACCCACTCGAACCCACAAGTTTTAGTTAAAAAAAAAAACTTTTATTCACTCAAAAATTACATTCCCCTCATCTCTATTAATAACTTATTCTTCACTCTTAAAAAATCACATCTTCACCATTCTTTCTTACTCTCAAATTCTCTCTAAAAACATTTTCCTATTATTTTATAATAAAAAACCTTTTTTTATAAAATGGATTCAAACCGAAGAAAATCCAAGAGACGCAGTTTCTCGCAAAATAGAAACTGTCAATATGTTCTTACAACCTCATCCCTAAACTATCAAAATTACACACAATATCCCCAATTCCAACAAACACCTGTCCAACCCAATTTTACACAATTTTCTCAAGATTTTCCCAATTCCAACAATACCTTCAACATCCTAGTCAGTTCCAACAATACCTTCAACATCCTACCTAATTCCAACATGGCCCCGCCCAATTAGCCAACTCCCGATGCTACGTCCCCGAAACTTCTCATTTCCGTAACCAACCGGAGGAGTCAAGTGACGAAACCGTTCCAGCCACCAATGAGGACCAGCACCAGCACCAGCACCAGCACCAGCACCAGCACCAGCACCAGCACCAGCACCAGCACCAGCACCAGCACCAGCACCAGCACCAGCACCAGCACCAGCACCAGCACCCTATGCGTACTACGTAACGTTCTTACACTCAACGGGTTAAACGTCGCTCGTGGCGGGAGAACGAGGAGATCGCCTTGGCGAAGGCGTACATTAGTGTTCTGAGGATCACGAACGCGGAAACCATCAATGCTCCGACTCCTTTTGGGAGAGCGTGTTGGAACATTTCAGGGAGCAACTTGGAGGGTCGGATCGGAAACGACATCAAGTAAACTCCAAGTTTAAGGACATGCAAACCAAGGTTAACATGTTCAACTGCATTTACAACAACAAATGCAACATGCGTGCCGGTGGCAGGGGTATGTGGATGTTTTAAAGGCCACACACTTCGAGTACCGAAAAATCGTACTGAAAGAGAATGCCAAATGGCTCATAGTCGAGGTAATGGGGATGAATTCCCCACATCATTCCTCCAAACGAAGAAAAGGGAAAAATGTGGTTGGATCTTCATCAATGCCTGAGGGGTATCAGACCTTCGTGGATTAGATATCCAAACTCACAGACAACCATGAGGTTGAATTAAACAGACAACCATGAGGTTGAATTGAACAAGAAACAGGACTATCGTGCAAAGAAGTTGGGAATACTGGAGGATGAATTGAAGCAGAAAGCATCATCATTGAGCTAGAGAAACCATTGCTCCTATACGCATGCCAACAAAAGGATTTAAAGTTCTTTATTCGCCCCCATGAACATTTGACCGAAAGTCAACTGGCTTTGGTTCTTGCAAAACAGCAGGAAATAGCAAGCTTGTACGGTTGAGATTTTTAGGTTTTTTCGTATTTAGGTTTTTTTAACTCTTGTAACTGTGTGCTTTTTAATTTAATGTTATTTGGCTTTTTTAAATTTGTATTTCATTTTAATATTATTTGGAATATTAAATTAAATGTGAAATTAATTTTTTAATTAATAATCGAAAATATGATGTGGCATCTTGGGTTCGGTGGGTTCGGAAGAAACTACTTTCATGGGTGAAAGATGGGGAAAGATGGAACTGAGGAGAGAGAAAGTTGATGTGGCGTGTGGGATGGGAGAGAACTACTCCCCCTACCCTTAGGGTGCACGATGCAATCGGCAGTTCGTGCAAGTTGGCCCCTATCTGCCAGCCCGGTACCGCCGGTACCTGCGGTATCTGTGGTACCGCTGCCCCGCCTCTGCGGGTTCACGCTAGATGAAGGTGTGCGGTTTCGGGTGTGGGGTGGTGAACCCACTCGAACTCACAAGCTTTATTAAAAAAAACTTTATTCACTCAAAAATTACCCTCCCCTCATCTCTATAAATACCACTTCTTCACTCCTTAAAAAAATCACACATTCACCCTTCTTTCTTACTGTTAAATTTCACTCTTTTATACCCCTTCCCAAAAAAACCACACATTTATTATCTCAATTTCAATTTAATTTTAAGTTGAAATGAGTTCTTCCGATTCTTTTGATTCTTCCGATATGTATGTCCGCAATAGATTACTGAATGAACCTAGTAGGTGCATATCGTCATCGTCGGATTCATCAAACGATGCCATACGATCGCGACTGTTGTTGATGCTGCACTTTTTTTTTTCCAAAATACTGCAAGTTATAGCACTCGTCGTTCTAGAACTTATCTCCACATAGATCGAGAAACTGCTGAGAACCAGCTCATTCAATATTACTTTGTCCCCAATTTATAGTTTGGGGATGCTAATTTCAGAAATAGGTTCCGAATTAGTAGAAGACTGTTTGTGCAGATTGTTGAAGACTTGGAAAGGAATTTTCCATATTTTCACACATCTTATAATGCCGGTGGAGTTAAAGGTTTCACTGCATTGCGGAAATACACATCGACGATCCGCCAATTGGTGGACGGGAGCACTCCCGATTCACTTGATGAGTACTTGGATATGTCAGAACGAACATCTCGTGAAAGCCTCCACAACTTTTGCTATAGTATTGTTTAGTTATATGGTGCAGAATACATGCGCAGACCAACATCCAGCGACATTCAACTGTTGTACGTTGCACACGAAGCCAAACATGGATTTCCTGGTATGCTGGGTAGCATTGATTGTACACATTGGGATTGGCGGAGTTGTCCATCGTATCTACGATGCCAGTACATGAGAGGTGAGTGCATGAGATGTGATCACAGGTATCCTACAATTATACTTGAAGCAGTAACGTCATATGATTTGTGGATATAACATTCATATTTTGGTGTCGCCAGGGGCAACAACAATCTAAATGTTTTGTACCAATCACCATTATTCAATGATACTATTCTTGGTACAATACCAACATGTTTATTTGTTTTGGAGGGGGAACAATACAAGCATGAGTACTATTTTGCTGATGGGATATACCCTGGGCAACCTTTGTGAAATCATTTTCACACCTAGTTACCCCAAAAAAGAAGTGTTTCAAGGCGGCCAAAGAAGTGGCAAGAAAGGACGTTGAATGAGCGTTTGTCGTACTAAAAGCAAGATGGGTTATTATCAGACAGCCTGCACGATCCATCGAACTTGATCGATATAAAGATATCATGTATGTTTGCCTTATATTACACAACATGATCCTCCAGGATGAAGGTAAGGCTATATGTCGCGTACATGATCCAGATCTCCCAACCGAAGTAGAAGTTAACGATGATATGATTCTCGAATTATGCAACGAAGTAATGGTGTGCGTTTTTAATTTAATGTTATTTGTGATTTTTATTTATTTTATTAATTGCATTTTAATATTATTTGGAATATTAAATTAAATGTTAAATTAATTTTTTAATTAGTAAATGAATATAATAATCGAAAATATGATGTGCACTACTAGAAAAACAGCTTTTCATGACAGACAATGTCTGTCATAAATGGCCATAGATGACAGACAAATGTCTGTCTGTCATTGAAAACCCTGTCATAAATGAAAGATGACATACATTTTTCTGTCATAAATTTACGACAGACATTAATGACAGACAATTACGACAGAGAATGCATGTCATAAATGGCCATAGATGACAGACATTTGTCTGTCATAAATTTACAATATACATTAAATCAACGATTTTTACACTGTAATTTTGGACATATTTTCAAAATTGTTAACAAGCATTTTACGACATACAACTACAACAAACATTATATTTTTATAAAAAAATTATAATTTTTGTAAATATATTAATATTCAAACTAATTCACTTCCAATGTATCATACTACAAATACAAAGAAAGACAATCAATTGCACATAAAGTATCGTTTGACAAGTACAAGAATATGTATTTACACAAATGGTATTGTAAAGAATGTCAAAAGTTCTTGTTTGAACATAAGTTGTAGCCCTTTTCTGATACATAACTGCATCATCTACCGTCATTGTCCTCGGTTCCATGAAACTCCGGTCAATCTCTCCATCACCATTTTCCTGTGTATTCTGTAAAAATTTTCCATATTCATAATCAAAATCAATCATTTATTTAATCACAAATAATGCAAACAATAAGACTTTTGATATATTAACGATTATAGAGATCAATGCTTGTTCTTCATGGCATGTGATGATATGGAGATAAATCAATCATTTATTTAGTTGAATGTAGGCGGATTTTGAGGGAAGGGTTGTTGGATGAATTGGTTTCGGTTTGAGGTGTAACTTGGACAACTTGTTTTTATGATCTCATTATTCTTGAATATCAATTGGTTTCAATTGATCCACCACTATCATGCCTAGTCTGCAAATTACAAAAACCAACTAGTATTTTAAATGAACATCAAACTATCAAAGTCATTGGTCAGAGCTTCTAGTTTTTCTACAAACTCAACAAGACTTAACATGGTTATATCTCTGTAATGAACAAGTAGAATGTGATCCATCCCCTGTCACCATAAGCAGAACATTAGTAGAAAATTTCTGAAATATAAATCTATCTTTTTAATTCTCAATTAGGATACAACACTTAAGTTTCTATTGGTGAGAGATGCTTATGAATCCAACATCCAATAACTATGCCTCTGAAAATTTGTTGGTAATTTCATCGAACACTTGAAAGGCAAGAAACATTCACACAATTTTCAACAATTAAGCTCCACATACGAAGCTTATTGACACAAGAAACATTCACACAAGCAACATTCAAACTTAAATCATCACACCCGAACAATCATAACAAAAACAGAGTTTAGTTGGTAATTTCATCGAACACTTGGAAGGCAAAATAAAAAAGAATATTGTTATAGGCGTGAGGGTAGTATAAGTTTCAAATAAACCTAGAAGATGAAGCAAAATACTTGCCTGTATCAATAATATAAATTTCATCAGACACGGTCGTAGCTTTGTCAAACTTCAGCGGTGTGTGTCGCCTCTTTCTCCCATGTCTTCGCAATCAGACACACACATGGGTTGGGTTTAATGTAACCTTGTTTGCTCGTTGGAATATATGCCAAATTTTGTGTTTCTCTTCCACTCGCTCCTGTCCCTGATTACTCGAGATCTGCTAGTGTTCTCCCCCAAAATCGACCTACAATGGTGGTACGGTGTGTGCAACTGAGAGAAAAAGAATAGAGAATGCTTTTTGGAAGCAAGGTCGAGAAATAAGGACTTACAGCTGTAGGCATCCCTTGGTGTTAGAAGGCCTGATGCACTTTGCGATGCTGGAAGCAATGTCGAGAAAGAAGCTACGATGGAACCAAGGACGAGTTTGAAGTTGCAATGCACTTTGCTATGCTGGATTTACAAATAATAACATCAACGAAAGGTCGAGAAGGACAGCAATTCGAGGGATGCAATTTGCGATGATGGGTTACTCGTCACCGTAAAGTTAATTTGGAAAGTCACGATGCCCCGTTAGGGTTCCATCCTCCAAGAAGGTGAAGTCAAGAATAAGGAATAAGGCAAAGGAATTTTCTGATTGACCACCACTTATAAACTATGCACAATAATCGACCAAGTAATACAATCAATTTCTATTTAGTGGGAGTGGGAGTCTGAGAAGAAAAGGGTCGACGAATGTACATCGTCGGCTAGGAGAAAGAGAATGGAAAAAGAGGGAACTCCAAACCCGTTTTAAAATTTTGGGAAAAAATAAGAGGGAAAGTGGAGTGTTTTGTTTTTTCCACTTTAGATTTTAAATTACGACAGACATTTTAAGACGTCATGAATTTTTATAATAGATGACACGATTTTATGACAGACTCTTAGGTCTGTCATAAACCACAAAAATGACAGATTTTTATGACAGACATTATGTATGTCGTAGTTTGTCTGTCATTAAAACCTATTTTTCTAGTAGTGGTGGCATCGTGAGTTCGGTGTGTTCGGATGGAACTGCTTCCATGGATTAAAGATGGTGAAAGATGTGGATAGATGAAAGTGAGAAAAGAAAGAAAAGCTGATGTGGCGTGTGGGATAGGAGGGAATTACTCCTCCTACCCTAATAAACATAGTTATAAAATTTGATTAAATAACCCGTCATACATAAATATTTATTTTTGTTACCTATATGCTTTTCAAGAATCAACTTCTTACTATCATAATTATAAAGATGCTTATTAAAACGTCTAATACTATATTATATTTTCAAATTAACAAAAAAAACCTTAATATTCTAGACCCCTCTCTGTTATTTATATATTTTGTTTTATAAGTTAAATATTAAACAATGTAATTAAAATAAATTAAAACTAAATAAGTTTTTTCTGTTTATGTATTTATATTAAACTAGATTGAAACAAATAATTAGTATTATAAAAATCTTTCTATTTTTGGTAAGAAAACTTCCCTAACGAGTGTATCTGAGCCAATTTTCGCACACCGACTAATCCCTGCTGCGAGCATGAGGCTTTTCCTCGTATCCTGGAGTCTCAGGATTTGAAGATGGGTCAATGAGTTACTCACCACATCTTCCATATGTTTTACCAAGTCACCACAACCTAAGTGGTTAAAAAAACTTTATTAAAGGATAAAACTTTGGTATTTGAGGTAGTTTGTTGTTAAACATAGTCGAAATCTAACCAACATGATTAGTTGAATCTGTTTACCGTTTGAGTTTGGTTAGTGTAGAAACCAAAAGAAAATTATAAGACTCTGCGGTATAATCCTCACGGAGCTACTGTGATGATGATATGGACCTCCATCACGGGCATGCACACCGCCCTGTGTGCTCTGTGATGGAGCGTGATGTGATGGTTCGTGCTTTTGGTCACGGTGGAGAAGGACCAATGAAATCTTTCAAGCCGTTTTTAATGTGTTGGAAGCGTTGCGGCTCAAGAGTCTACAAATGTTAGAAAATCAAGAGTCGTTATCAACCGAGATCAGCAAGCTGCACATGACCTTTTGGTATGTGATTATTTTGCTGATAATTGCATTTATGTGGCCAAAGCTTTCGGCCGTCGTTTTCGTATAAGTAGAGACTTATTTTTGCGCATTAGCAATGCTTTAGAGTCGCGATATGATTTTGTAAGCAAAAACTAGATGCCAAAAGTAGAATGGGTTTCAGTTGTTTACAAAAATGTTCGCTTGCACTTAAAGAGTATTTGCGTAAACCTACAGCACGTGATATATAGAAGTTATATTTGGCACATGAAACCAAGCATGATTTTACTGAAAATGATTGATAGCCTTGATTGTACGTATTGGGCGTGGAAAAAATGTCCAACTGCATGACGCGGGCAATTTCCCCGAGGTGATATAGGTGAGCCAACTTTGATACTAGAAGCTGCTGCATCTCATGATTTGTGGATTTGACATGCGTTCTTTGGGTTTGCGGGTCCAACAATAACCGAAATGTTCTTAATCAGTCTTCTATTTTCAATGATATTTGGACGGGCGAACACCTGATATGTCTTTCACAATGAACGAACATGAAAACAAACACGGTTACTACCTTTGTGATGGGATATACCCAGATTATTCCACCTTTGTGAAGGCATATGCTCTACCTTGAACTGAAAAAGAAAGAAGTTCATAGAAATACAAGAATATGCTAGGAAGGACATAGAGAGTGCATTTATGGACCTCAAGCAAAAATGACATGCAGTGAAACACGCTGCACGACTCTGGGACGACGGAAGGATAACCACAATTATGTATGTATGCATCATATTACATAATATGATGATTGAGGAAAAGTTAGAGCAATTTGTAAATATACAGACGCAGTTAACCCAGATCAACAATTCATTCCTGGTTCGTCTGGATACTTAGCATGAGTAATAGAAATTCAAGATTCTGAACCGTGTCAATATCTTTGAGAAGACTTAGTGATGCATGTTTATCAAAACAGCTTGAATGCCGTCGCGTAATTTTATTATTGACTTATATATTTAGTTATCGAACTTTTATTTTAAGATTATTTTGAATTTTCCGTATGTTTTTCTAGGATGATTTCAACGTAATTTTTTAATTTTATAAAAAATCTAGCATTTCTATTTTATTATTGATTTTTTTAATTAGAAAATATGATGTGGTGTGATAGTTATTTCTAGCATGTTTTTTTTTTTTTTTTTACAATGTGATGGTGATGTAAAGGTAAGGTGGCATCCATCATACATAACCATATGTGATAGGTATATCTAATGGTCTAATTAAAATTACATAAAAAAACAAAAACATTAAAATACGCCGGTTTAAGGATTAACTAGATAATTTAAAATTTTGAATTCATTATTTTAATAATTTTAATCATGGTCGAAATGACACGGAATTAAAACTAGTCATAAATTTGAATTCTATCTAACAACAGTCGCAAAGAAAATAACAGCAGTCGGAATTAATTAAAACTAGTCATAAATTTGAATTCATTATTTTAATAATTTTAATTGTAATTTTATATAACAACTTAATGTAAAATATTATGTCAATGATATGATCATTTTTGATATATATATATATATATATATATATATATATATATATATATATATAACTCTTAACTAGATAATTTCAACCGTAATGTACGAATATTGATATTAGTTATACATAAAAAGAGATGAGTAAATGGATTTAACGGGAAATTTACATCGATTTAGCTCTTGTGGAGAAGAACAATGATAAGGGAAAGGGGTCCACTTTTAATAGTCTTCTTGATAAGTTGATATTCATAAATAAGTATAGGTCCACACTCCACACTGATTTAAATTTTTATTGGAAAATAAAAATCAAAAGTCAAGTTATAAGAAAATGGTACACTCGGTGGTCCTATGCCACACATATAGGCATGGCATGGAATCATGAACAAATCATCGCTTTGCATGCTTGGAATTTCGACCGGTTTAATTATAATTTGTACATCAATGATGAATTTTCCTCTAAATATATTGCTTTATTACTTCTCCTTTGCAAAAGACAACTCAAAGAGAATTCAACAAGCTCAATTATGGATATATTATATGCTTCTCTCTCTTCTCTCTTTGTCGTTGTTGTCTCATGCTTAGTTCGTTTTGCGTTCTTTCAGTCTAAGTCGGATGTAAATGTAAAACTCCCACCTGGCGGAAGAGGGTGGCCTGTGATCGGAGAAACTATAGAGTTTGTCACCGCCGGTTGGAAGGGCCATCCTGAAAAGTTCATCGTGGACCGCATGACTAAATTCTCGCGTCATGTCTTCAGGACCTCTCTGATGTTAGAGGATGCTGCAGTGTTCTGTGGTCCGGAAGGTAACAAGTTCTTGTTCTCAAATGAAAACAACCTTGTTAAGTATTGGTTGCCTGCTACTGTGACGAAGATCCTTCCTTCTACCTACCTAAACGTGGAGAAGGTGAAGATGATTCGTTACCATTTCAAGCCTGAAGTTCTACGTCAATATGTCTCAGTTATGGACATGGTGGTACAGAAACACTTTGAAACCGGATGGGAGGGCAAGGTCCAAATTTTGGCCCATAAACTCACAAAAAATTTCACTTTCCAAGTTGCATGCAAAATATTCTTCAGTATAGATGAACCCGAGTGGGTGAACAACTTATCTGTCCCGTTCGAGAGACTTGCTCCAGGGCTTTTCTCCATCCCCATAAACCTCCCAGGAACACCATTACGGAGAGCAATAAATGCAGGAAAATTCATCAGAAAAGAACTCACTACATTAGTAAAGCAAAGAAAGATTGATTTGGCCGATGGGAAAGCTTCACCTACACAAGATATTTTGTCCCTAGTGCTTTGTGATGAGTATGGAAAATTCATGGCAGAATCTGAAGTCGCTGACCTTATCATGGGGTTGATGATCGGCGGCTATGACAGTACAAGCTCAACATGCACCTTCATTGTTAACTATCTTGCCGAGTTGCCAGAGATTTATGAGGAAGTCTACAAAGGTATTAAAATTAATAAAGGAAAGGCACAAAACTATATTTTTCACTAAGACATACTTGACCGAAGAATATCTTGCATGATTTATTTAATTATACACTTTATTCAATCATATATTTATTATTATCTTAGAAGCTTTTAATTTCATAAATTCATGTGAGTTAGCAGATAATATATAAACTCAAACATATCCTTTGATGAATTTATCTTAAACGTTCTTTCTAAAGAAATCACATATATTCTTTTTTCAAACCTATTAACACAAAAATTGCATGTGATGTATCAGTTAATAAACGAGGAGATCGTTGATTGAATAAACTTACTAATAAAATATAAATACAAGCATTTGAATTAATATAAAATGACAAAAGACATCAAAAAGTCAAAATTCAATAAATTTTATATGTATCCCATAAAAACATGAATATAATATAATTACACATATATTTGAATTTTTAAAGTTTACATTGTTTATGTGTCACACAATTAAAAAATTAATTATCATAGTTTAAGATTATGTAGAAACGATAGTTACCTTTCAGGTGATTCATGTATGTCTTCATATATAAATTTCTTCAAATACTATGACAAGCTTTAAAATTTATGCCTTAAAATTTAATATAAGGGCAGGTTAACCAATTATATAAAGAAAGTCAAAAGGGATTTGACCACTAAAATAACCGGAACAAGGATTCATAATGGTTTGTTATTTTTGATATATACAGAACAAATGGAAATTACGAAATCTAAAGCATCAACCGAACTGTTGAATTGGGAGGACGTGTCAAAAATGAAATACTCTTGGAATGTGGCATGCGAAGTACTTAGATTAGTCCCACCAACCCAAGGTACTTTTAGAGAAGCCATTTCCGATTTCACATACAACGGCTATTCAATTCCAAAGGGTTGGAAGGTAAGTTTACGGAGATGCATTAGACAACGTGAACTCCTTTATGAATAGGCTTTAATTTTTTGACAAATTGGTCTTCAATATATTGCAGTTGTATTGGAGTACAAACTCGACTCATAAAAATCCTGAGTTCTTTCATGAACCTCAAAAGTTCGACCCAACAAGATTCAATAACAACGTGCCAGCACCATATACATATGTACCATTTGGAGGAGGATCTCATCTGTGTCCTGGAAAAGAATTTGCCCGAATAGAAATACTTGTGTTTATGCATCATCTCGTGAGGAAATTTAAGTTGAAGAAAGTGATACCGAACGAGCAAATTGTTTTTGATCTAATTCAGCCTAAGCTTGCCAAGGGACTTCCGATTCACATTTGTCCTCATAAACCATAAAGTTGAAATCTTGATTGTAAAAGATGAAGATAATATGTCAAATAATAGAGCATCCAAAAGAAGGTTACTATGTCAAATAAATTATAAATAATAGAGTATGTTTGTATGTATCTATGTCCATATGTGTAAGTATTGTTTAATAATGTTGTATGTTCGACCCATGAGCAAATATAAATTATAACATGCTTTAATTTCTTCAACCTGCTACCATTTGTTATTCCTGCCGCCTTTCCTAATTCCTAGAACCATCAAAATCCCAATCATTGATTAGAACAAACACTTTCTAACATAGATTGCACCTTGCACATTTTGAATGTTTCTATTTGTAAATCGGATCCGGATGTTTACAATATATTCAAGAAATATATCAAAACCTTTATCAACTTTTAAAGTCACCAAGAAGAATGTAATGGGTACTTTTAGCCTCATAACAGCATCAACAACGAATTTTACAAAATGATCCTCGTCTTATAAGAGTACTTCTGAACTAAAATCGGTCATTGCAATCCCCTCATCAGAGAACCCTTTCAGGGTACCAAAAACTTATATATGTGTTGTTCCTTTTATTTTCTTCATTACCTAAAAACTATGAAGATACTACTGCATGTAGTTAATATATTAACTTAAAAAGTCAAATATTAACAAACAATAAAAGTACCTCTTGTTTCTTTATTTTCTATGCTTATGGCATCCGAAAATTATATTACATACTGCAGCCATCACCACTAAAATAATAACCTGGGGATGCACTAAAATAAGTTATTTCATATATTTCATGATCCCCATAAAGAGTCTAAATGCCCCTGGCCATGAGGTTTTCACACATAAATACCCATTGCATTCACATTCAATCTACTTGCCCTTGTCGTCCATTATCACAGGCTGCATTTATTTTATTTTTAAAATAAAAAATTATAAGAGTCAATGATTATGGAAAAAGGTATTGGTAAAAAAAACTCCTTTAAAGGGGTTTTATTTGCATTGTTTTCCGCATTTGTCTAAATGCAAAGTCATAAATCTAATCAACATTATTTAATAATTTATAAGTTTAGGGTTATATATATATATATATATATATATATATATATATATATATATATATATATATATATATATATATATATATATATATATATATATATATATATATATATATATACACACACACTAATAGAGGAGGCATGTTTGTGCCACTTGGCACTATTTTAAGTCCATTCAGCCACATGTCAAGTCTTATATGCATTCTTAATTATTCTTGAAATTATTTCTCACCTATATAAGATAAAATAATTCATCCTTAATTAAATTTCAAATTTATTCATATCTATCTAAATATTAATAGCCTAGATTTTCCAATTGGCGATTGCGATGATAAATACAGAAGTGGAATAAATTTAATCCAAAGGACTTTAAATTTGAAATTTAATTGCAAAGGACTTTATTCAACATTAGATCTGAGATATAATCTAATCGTGGTTTGTCTTAATTGCAAACGACTTTATTCAAACATTATTTTGGTTTTACAAAGATGGGTAAGCGTTTATATATCACAAGAACCGACTTGTACAAATTGCTCAATCCATCCATTATTATATATAAATATCATTTGAAAATTTATAATTAAACATAACTTTTAATTATATAATTTGTTTTAATTTTTCGACCGTGTAGTGAATAAAAACAAAATAATCATAAAATGAATAATTGAGTTGTTTTTTGGGAATTTTTTTTCGAATCATGTTATTTTTGCATCATCTATTGATTCATTTTGTTGGCTCGCCCAAAGAACATGTAAACAAAAAACTTCTTACCTTCCTACCAAAAATTTTATTCTTACCGGATCCCATGTTCATATGTGGAGACTAATTATTGTGTGAGTGTATGATTAATTCTAGTCCAATCATTTGTAAGGGGCACCATGGTAATTTAGTACAATAATTAATTTAATATATTTTAATTTTATCCCTTAATTTAGGTAATTTGACCAAGTATTCCTAAATTATCTCACACTTCTCTCTCTAGCTCTCATCTTATTTATGCTCGGTCGAACACCCCAAATGTTCCAACCCTACATCGCCGTGTGACTGTGTCCCTCATCCTATCTTTTTTCTTTCAATCGTGGTTACTCCATTCACCGATTCTGTCTTTGTATCTCTCAAGACCTGGATAACGCAGACCATGGATCTAACGAATATCCAGAACAACGACAAAGAGAAAGATGATTCCGTCTCTCTCTCAAAACGTAACCCTGGATCTACCGCCACAAAGAACAACGACAAGCAGACCATGGATTTATCGAATATCCAGAACAACGACAAAGAGAAAGATGATTTTGTTGATCTATTAAAACATACTCGCTAAGTGGGTGGTGGTAGTGCTATGGCGGATGAGATGTTGCGTAACTATGATTTCCGGCTAATATGTCTCTACGCATTCTCGCAAACAATTTTGATTCTATTAATGCTACCGGAATCACGGTTAAGAGCCCAGTTGAGTCGAAGACCAATTCAGAAACGAACGTAAGGTATTTTTTTTGTACTACGCTATTGTTGCGGATGGTGTAAACGGTTTTAGGGTTTAACAGTTCGTATATGCACTTCTCCCGAATTGAGAATTGTTTTCTATTCTTTAATTTTAAATCCGTGCATGATATTTTAAGCCCTGAATTGAAGAAAGGTTCTTCGATTTGGAGAGTCAATGCAGCCCTAGCTATAACAGCATCCCCTGTTCTCCACCCCATCATGCGAGAACTTAACCTTTTGAGCTCTGATATAGGTCGAATGGCATTAGCTACGGCTTTTATTGGTGATGTGGTAGGAATTAATAGGATTGTCGCATTTGAGGCTGCTAAACAAGGGGAAGGGCGGCCATTGGCCATTGGCCATTGAATCTTGCACATCATGCACAAATCGTGTTTGTGAAAATGCTTGTGAGTTATTTCCATTTCTAGGTTCAAAGTTTATCAAACTCATACACTAGTACAAAATCGCACATTGGTCACACTTGATCGAAAAGAGCCTGCGACATTTAAAAAAAAAGTGTGGCCAAAGGGCACTGATGAAATTTCGAGAACGTGTATGGATACATGTAAATTAGTTTGTGTGACCATATTATGGAGAAACAAAACAATGACCACACTTATTTACAAAAATGTGACACTCATTCGTGACACTGGACTTCAATGTGACCAAATGATACAATCATCCACATTTACCGTTTTAAGAATGTGATATTTATTTTATTAGAGATTATAGATACGTAATGGTCACATAAGGAAATTGTACATGTGACTGTGTGATTGTGCCATATAGGACACATCAAATCTAATGTGTCCAAAAAGATAATAAATATGGCCACTTCAAATCTAATGTGTCCAAAAAGATAACAAATATGGCAACATAAAATAGTCGTGTGTCCATAGGATGGTGTTTATTGGTTACATATTAAAAGTAAGAAAAGAATTAGATTTAAGTGGTTTATTGTCATATCCATTTTTATTACATGTGTCAAAATATGATCAATTGTATTGAAAAATTTAAATACGTGTGACTGTATGTAGTATTTGGTAAACGTAGAATTAAAAAGCGTGTCCATAGGTAAATATTAGTTGAATAAGAAAACCATTGTTTAGGTAGTCTACATATTTTATGTTCATTGAAAGTGTGACCATCGATATGTAATTGCCATGTGTTTTGTGTTATGTTATGTCCAAAGGTAAAAAATGGTCATCCTAAAAATTAAAAATGTTTATGTAGGTATGCAACGGTGACTAATGGGTATTATACATATTTTATGTTCATTAAATGTGTGACTATTGATATGTAATTGCCATGTGTTTTGTGTTATGTTATGTCCAAAGGTAAAAAAATGGTCATCATAAAAATTTAAAATGTTTATGTAGGTATGCAATGGTGACTAATGGGTATTATACATATTTTATGTTCATTGAAAGTGTGACTATTGATATGTAATTGTCATGTGTTTTGTGTTATGTTATGTCCAAAGGTCTCTATTGGTATTATGATCACAGAAAATACCAGCAATAGCATTAAACTTTAAAGGTATCGATTTGTATTATGATCACACAAACCAAAAAGCAATGGCTAAGTAGATAAATTTTATTAAATATAAAATCCCAGAAAATTGTTGTATGTAGTACAATTAACCAAAATGTTAAAAAAAAGGGGTAATTATGTCAAGTTGGTGCGTAATCACCATATGGATTAGTTAATAGCATGCACAATCAAGGGAACTTGTAAGAAATTGTGTAATGTCTTTTCTGCAAGTAAATGGATTATATGTCCCCTGCATCAACTTGTTTGTCCTTTGCCTTCTCCTTCTACAAACAAAAGTAATTGTTTAAAGCATGAATTTTATACAAATATAGAGTTGATATCTGATATATGTAAACATTAGGCTATGATAAAGGTACACTTACCTTACGTATAACAATACCCTGACAATCAGTACGAAAATAATCATTTTCCTTATGCAAGTCAACTGGGTGTAGACGTGGCAATATATTGTCATTTTTAGGACAAACTGTAGTACTAAATTCTTCATCTACATCATCATACGCATCTCTGTAATTCTTGGGAGATGTTTTGAAGACAATAGATTTTTTGTGATCGATTGGGTCTGCCACGTAAAAGACTTGTTGTGCTTGTGAGGTTAATATGAATGAATCATCCTTATGGCCCAGCCTTTTTAGTTCCACAAGTGTGTACCCTAGTTTATCCTTCTTCACCCCATTTCTACTATCTACCCAATCACACTTAAAAATAGGAATTATTTTGAAATTATAATCTAATACCCATATCTCTTGTAAAACACCATAATAAGTGTTTTTAACATGGGTAACAACATCTTTGGAAATGTGTGTGTCTGTTGCAACAACACTAACACCACTGTCTTGGTAACCTTTACATTCTTGACTGTTTGTACGGAATGTGTATCCATTGATAGCATATACATCATATTTCAGTACATTAATGTTTGGTTTATGTGAAAGCCAATCAAGAGTCGCTGGTACACTATCTTTGCAGACTTGTGACTCTCTATATACCTGAAAAGTAGAAGAAGATGGGTAGTAAATAGCTACACTTAATTTGTACAGATAAAGACTGTAAAAAAATTCCTACCAAAATTGCCCAAAATTGGCAAATACCTACAACATGCATAGTACATTGCTATAACAGGTAAAGAAAACGTTCTGGTGCTGCATCTAACATGCATAGTACATTGCTATAAAATGTAACTCATACATAAAAAACATTTTACCTCGTGCTGTAACCAAGTAGCAAACGTTTTAGTGTGCTCTTGCTGGAGATGATTTTGTTGTTTAGTAGGGTATTTGTTTTGCAAAAATTGCATGTGTCTCCAGGAAAAAGTTTAAAGCTTTAGTGTAAAACTACAAAAAAAGTATGTAAGCATAGACAAAACAAAAACTGACATGATGTACGGTTCCACTTCAGATGTATTTTGCAACACAAAGAAATGTGCTTTCTCGAAGAGGTCTGGACAAACTTCTCCTGTTTTACGAGCCGATATAGGAGTGCCGTCTATCGGAGAAATAGTATCTTCATGAATTCCACATGTGTTATGTGTGTCATGTGGTATACCGACCGTATCCATGCTTCTAAAGAATTCACTAAAAAACTCAATCGTCTCTTCTGCAATATTCCCTTCCGCAATGCATCCTTCCGGTCTATTTCTGTTTCGTACGTGTCCCTTTATAACCTTCATAAACCTTTCGAATAGGTACATCCAACGAAAGAAAATTGGACCACATAATTTAACTTCCCTAGTAAGGTGTACGGTTAGATGAATCATCACATCAAAAAATGCTGGTGGAAAGTGTTTCTCAAGAAGGCATAAGGTCACACATAATTCTTCTTACAACCTTTGGAGTTCATCCACTTTTATTTCTTTGCTACAAATTGATTTGAAAAAGAAACAAAACCTGGTAATAGCAATTCTGGTTGGTGCATGCTTCATAGGTCTTATTGCGACGTGACAGAAATTGTTGCATGAGCATGTGATAGTCATGTGACTTAAGTCCGATCAGCTTCCTGTCCTTCAAATTGACCAAACTAGGAAAATTAGAACAATACCCCTGTGGAACTTTCATATTGTATAAACTTTGACAAAACTTATCCTTTTCGTCTTTCGTCAGTGTGCATGATGCTGGCGGAAGTGTGGTATTATTCCCTTCGTTCTTAGGATGTAACTCTGGTTTTAAATTAAAATGGACCAAATCCAAACGTGCTTTGTGACCATCTTTCGTCTTATTTGGAACGTCCAACAATGTTCCGATTATACTCTCCGCCGCATTCTTTTCAATATGCATAAAATCTATGCAATGTTGGATCGAATTATGGCGCCAATACCTAAGACATCTATACCATATATTAAATTTCTTCCAGTAAGGGTCTTGTTGTTGGGAAAGATCCAAACTATCTACGTGCTTTGCTTTTCTCTTTCTTTTTTTTATCTTCCCACCCCTACCGGTCGAAGTATGTTGGACTTCCCGATCCTTACCATTAGTTACCCTTTCCTATTTATTAATTACAAATTTTACCTTGTTATATATTTCCTCCCCAGTCAAAGGTTATGGAGCAAGTAAGGGCTCTTTTTTTGTTTCCTAAACGGGTGATCATACGGAAGATATCGCATGTGCCTGGCATAACATTGCTTATTCAATTCTGGAAGTCTAATACAGTGAGTTTGTTCTCCACACACAACACAACCCCTGAATCCGCTGTGAGGACAACCACATAATGTACCAGAGCAGGGTAGTCATTAATCGTCCATAACATAGCCGCACGTAGAGTAAAATTCTCTTGTGCATATGCATCGAAAGTCTCGACTCCCCGATCGAATAATATTTGCAGATCATCGATCAAAGGTGCTTGGAAAACATCAATATCGTTTCGTGGTGATCCTGATATCAATAAACAAAGCATTATAAACTTTATTTTCATACACAACCATGGTGGTAGGTTGTAGATGACAGATAGAACACGCCATACACTATGATGTCTAGTTCCGCTATTCACATCGACCCCGTCAGCGGAAATGCCTAGCCTTAGATTTCTTGGTTCGCTCCCAAAGTCGGGAAATTTGTGATCTAAGGCAGCCCATACGATTGAATCTGCCGGGTGACCCATAACACTGGGTTCCACCTTTCTTTCGGTTGCGTGCCATGTTAATTCTTTCGCTGTATTCTTAGATTGAAACATTCGTTCATTCTAGGAATAATTGGAAAGTACCACATTACATTTGCTGGAACGTTTTTGTAAATTTTATTTTTTTGTTCATCCACCTTCCACCTAGATTTACCACAATTTGGACATTCTGTCAAGTGTTCATACTCGTGCCTATAAAGTATACACCTGTTTACACATGCATGTATTTTCTCATACCCTGAACCCATTTGTTTCAATGCTTTCTTGGCCTCGTATGTACAACTATACATTTCGTTTCCTTCTGGTAACATACGTTTGAGCAAAGCTAATAATTCGTTAAAGTATTTATCTAAAACTCCATACTTACTCTTTAGGTTGAGCAGTTGTATGATAGCAAATAACTTTGTGAAGTTCGGACACCCTTCATATAGTGGCTTTTCGGCATCTTGTAGCATTTCTCAAAACTTGGTAGGGTCGTCCATAAAATTTTCTTCTGCAGCTTGAAGCAACTCTTTAGTTTCTGCAGCATCTGTTGGGTTTTGGTTTGTTGTATCCATGGAATCCACAAGGTATGTAGTGTCCATGCCAAAGTCTTCATCAATAATATAAGGTAAAGGTGGTTCTTCTTTTTCTCCATGATATGTCTAGTTTTTGTATGTTTCATCAATTCCATGAGTGAATAAGTGGTCATCTACCACTCGCACAGAATGATGGATGTGGTTGACACATTGTATACATGGACATGGAATTTTTATGGTTTTTTTGGCATGTAAAGGATCGATGTTTTTACTAATATTGTAATTGTTTACTGCATATTCCAAAAATGCTTTAACTCCACTTATATAACGTGATGTGTTTCTTTTGGCTCCCATCCAAGACTTGCCCATCATGATGCCTCAAACTACTACTATCATCGATTCATAGAAAGTGACAAGAAAACGTAGATTGAGTTAGATATACAATATATCAGGTGCTTTAAATAAACCCATTAACTGCTATCATAGTTATTGAATGTGTCATTTGTTTTTCTTTATGCATTGTTAAAAGAGGCATTTTGTCGAGCAGTTGGTGAGCATACACAAACCAATTGTAAACAATTAAATGAATGATATGTAACTGTAATCCACGTTTAATTTGAATAAAGCATGTACATAAGTTTCTGAATAATCACCAATTACGTACATTTGTGTGTTGAAGGTTAATTGTAAATGTATTTCCAATCGTGTAGTTAGTCTAGTTAAACGAAATTGCATATGGGAGAGGTTTACATGTTGCAATAAAATTTCCACTTGCAATTGTATTCGAAACGTCCTACCACGATGATTAAAGGAGAATCCTTGGAGTACAATGAAATACGTGTGGACAAGGGATTACGAACATAGTATTCAGTTAGGTTTAGATCGTTTCAATGTTCATTTGCTAAGGGTGAGGCTGACGTATGCTTGTGTATTCTTACCATAGGTCGCGGGTTCGAGCCTACCTTCACTTATTTTTTTTAAGTATACTACATGGCGCCTTCCGTTTTTTAATTATTTTTATGAACTTTGTTTAATTTTTTTACAACTTTAGCTATTACCATATTATATTTTTCAAATTAGGTCCACAATTGTTTTCCATCATGTGAGGGTAAAAGGGTAATATTCGGTAGGGCTTCCCTATAAGCACGTTACTTTCACACAATTCAATTGACAACTGTTTGATCGATTCGCACTGGAGGACGCCGGTACCCTCAAGTCGCAGACGGTTCAATCAACGTGAAATGGTAGTATGTCGATGTGGAAGTCCAGCAATCAAGGTGACTTCGTGGACTGATCTAAACCCAGGTAGGCAATTTGGAGTTGTTCAAGGTTAGGAACGAAATGTGGGTTCATAGGGTGGGCAGACTTTCCAATGTGCCGCAGGGCTGTTATCGAGATCCCAGGTTTGCTTAAAGCAATGAACCGGTTGGAAGCTAAAGTCTGGAAGATGAAAATGTTCTTAATTTGTTCTTGGGTTTTCTTTTTGGGTTACTATGTAATGTTGTAGTATTTGGAATATGTAGAAAATGTCGTATTTTACGATTACCATTTAATTAATACGAATCTGGTTAAAATTGATTATTGGTTTTTGTATTGAAACAAACGATTAAATAAATGCAAACCGGTATTAAATTGTAATGCATCTACATTCAATAGTGTTGATGGGATAGCATAATCATTATATTGTATTCGTGTAGAAGAGTAAACGTTTTTTGGTTTTCGCAATTGTACCCTTTCGCAATAGACATAACCAACAATTAATGTTATTAATTACAAATGTGAAATTTTATCTACCCACTGATTTCTACATCTTATAAAGGCATGAGAAGGTTCAAATGTATATCCATATTCAGGAAATTACGGTTAAGAAAAACAAGAGAAAACTATGAAGGGAATGGAACTACAATTCATGCTCAACAATCTGATCCGTAGAGCCGAAGTTACCAAAAAAGGATCAACGATGTTGAAATGAAACTAGAAAGAGACATGGAAGCCAAAACAGGTATGTTGGATCAGTTGGTTGAGAGGCCTCGATATATGAACTTTGTGAATGGGAAAAGGGCGATTGATGAAGGGAAGTCGCAGACTGCAACTATGTTGGAGATGCTTTACAAACTCCAGGAGTCACTGAAGGCAGAGATTGAAGGGTATGAGGAGATGAAGAAATTGATTCAGTTTGCATAGGGAAACCTGATTGTCTTTTGGAAAGGAACGATGTTGATATGTTATCTTTTCTATGATTTACTTTCTGTTCTGATCTGGTATGTTGTAAGTATTTGTTTAGGTTGGTATGTTTTATGTTATCGTGTGTTGGTCATGTAATGAAGAAAACATGGTGAAGTTTGTTGGTATAAAATAAATTTTCGTCATATTTATCCCAGAAAACACTCAAAAGTTATCATCAAACCCATAACAAAAAGATTCACAAATTCACAAAGTGGACATGACATTATATATTTATACAAAATGGTCCATAATCGAAACATAGATATATATATATATATATATATATATATATATATATATATATATATATATATATATATATATATATATATATATATATATATATATATATATATATATATATATATATATATATAATTGCATACGAACCTATTCCTTAAGTAAATCCTCCACTGCTTCCACTTGGAATGACATAGCCATACAAACCTGTTCCATCTTCTGATGAAAACCCTTACAGGCCTCGATTTCTTTGTGTATGCTTTGAAGACGCTGATCGTAGTAATTGGTGGGAATGTACTTCTTTGTTTTAGATTCCAACATGTAGTCCCTGAAATACACTCGTGTTTGTAGATGAGATCGTAAAGACATTATATTGATCCTGGCTTCATGGATCTTGTCCCTTTTTTCATCGGCGTACTCTCTTGCGTAATCACGAACCTTTCTTGCAATATCAGCGTCCATTGTGGCTTAGGGATAGAAGTGTTCTAGAGAGATAATATGGAAGTTGTAATATTTGATTGGAAAACCGTATCTATCCTTTTTGAAAAACCAGTATTTATAATATAACTTAGGAATATAATAACAGTTATTAGAATAGTATACTAATATTTAAAAATAACTACCAATAAACTTCCTCGATAACTTAAATACGGTATGTATTCCAATATACAACTACAAAGCGAATTAAATGCTAAATCATCATAACGGTTACACTAATACGGCTAGCCATCTGATCAGGCGTCTTGCAGTAACTGCCCCATAACGTCATCCATCTGTATTATACACGCGTAAACTATCATTAGATCTATATGACCTAAGAAGTTATTATGCCAAGTAAAAAATAACTGCTATATTTATTTGGAAACTGACCGAAAACCAAAAATACCTTTAAAACGCAAAATGTTTGACCATTATCGATCACGTATCACAATTCAAATATTTCTGACACACAACATTCATGGCTTCGTCTTCATCAAAAATACAAGACAAAACATCTGAAGTTAGCAAGGAAGGAATCGCGTCTTCATCAAAAATACAAGACAATATCTCTGAAGTTAGCAAGGACGAAATCGAACAACAGTATGAAACCCTAGGAAAGCAATATGTTTGGGCAAACGAAACAAGACATTTAATCGAACAAGAAGTTGACGATCAATATGACCTACTCCGGGAAATTCCTCGTCTCCCCCCAACCCCTGAGAGAGATATGCTGAAGAAACTAATACGAAGAAACCACCAAGCCATGGACATCTTGACCGAACTCATAGATGAGTTGGTTAAAACGATGAATGAATGTGAAAGTCTCCTTCAAGTGAAAAAAGTAAGAACTAAATAGGATAACATACTTAGAATTTTGTTCAGTGTTTGATCATGTTTAATTTCGTACTTTTTATTTTTGCGTAATGTATCATCATGTATAGATTTGATGATACTATATATTGTGTTATAACTATTCCGTATATAATATATTATGTTTTTGTCGATGCTCATTGTTAATTTGATGTTTGATTGTATATAAACGTTATTCTCGATGTTTGATCTTTTTCATTAACAAATTTCTTAAAGAAAAATGGGGTAAGGCAATCAGCCGCAGGACACAATGCATACGTATTGAATACGATCAGTATGAATTCCTTAATTATTGCATATCTGTTACCAAATATAAACAACAACCACTTATCTTAAAACAAGGCAAAAATGGACTGATATTGATATAAAACAATTAACCTTAGAATAAAAACATTAAAGATATATTAAAATGAATGATTTTCCAAAAAACCACAAACATAAACCAATTATAAAATAAATATCCAGAAAAGGACCAATTTTGTTATAAATAAAAGCTGTGATATATGTCTAGGAGCTAAGTTGTAATATAAAAACAGGGACCACATATGTTAAATGCAACTCGATTCTACTAAAAGATATTAAAACAGGGACCAAAGATGTTAAAATATGCAAACATGGACTGAAATTAACATATTCGAGGCTACAATGGACCAAATATGTTAAACGCAACTCGATTCTACTAAAATATATAAAAACAGGGACCAAAGATGTTAAAATATGCAAAATGGACGTAAACATATTCGGGGCTACAATGGACCAAATATGTTAAATGCAACTCGATTCTTCTAAAAGATATAAAAACAGGGACCAAATATGTTAAAATATGCAAACATGGACTAGTTGACCATAACCCATCACAACCCTAACTGGTTGACCATAACCCATTACAACCCTTCTTGGTAGACCATAACCCATCACAACCCTACCTGGTTGACCATAACCCATCACAACCCTTCATGGTTGACCATAACCCATCACAACCCTACCTGGTTGACTATAACCCATCACAACCCTTCATGGTTGACCATAACCCATCACAACCCTAACTGGTTGACCATAACCCATCACAACCCTTCATGGTTGACCATAACCCATCACAACCCTTCATGGTTGACCATAACCCATCACAACCCTACCTGGTTGACCATAACCCATCACAACACTTCATGGTTGACCATAACCCATCACAACCCTAACTGGGTGAACATAACCCATCACAACCCTAACTGGTTGACCATAACCCATCACAACCCTTCATGGTTGACCATAACCCATCACAACCCTAACTGGTTGACCATAACCCATTACAACCCTTCCTATTAGACCATAACCCATCACAACCCTACCTGGTTGACCATAACCCATCACAACCCTTCATGGTTGACCATAACCCATCACAACCCTACCTGGTTGACCATAACCCATCACAACCCTTCATGGTTGACCATAACCCACCACAACCCTAACTGGTTGACCATAACCCATCACAACCCTTCATGGTTGACCATAACCCATCACAACCCTTCTTGGTTGACCATAACCCATCACAACCCTACCCGGTTGACCATAACCCATCACAACCCTTCATAGTTGACCATAACCCATCCCAACCCTAATTGGTTGACCATAACCCATCACAACCCTAACTGGTTGACCATAACCCATCACAACCCTTCATGGTTGACCATAACCCATCACAACCCTAACTGGTTGACCATAACCCATTACAACCCTTCCTGGTAGACCATAACCCATCACAACCCTACATGGTTGACCATAACCCATCACAACCCTTTATGGTTGATCATAACCCATCACAACCCTACCTGGTTGACCATAACCCATCACAACCCTTCATGGTTGACCATAACCCATCACAACCCTAACTGGTTGACCATAACCCATCACAACCCTTCATGGTTGACCATAACCCATCACAACCCTTCATGGTTGACCATAACCCATCACAACCCTACCTGGTTGACCATAACCCATCACAACCCTTCATGGTTGAGCATAACCCATCACAAACCTAACTGGTTGACCATAACCCATCACAACCCTAACTGGTTGACCATAACCCATCATAACCCTTCATGGTTGACCATAACCCATCACAACCCTAACTGCTTGACCATAACCCATTACAACCCTTCCTGGTACACCATAACCCATCACAACCCTACCTGGTTGACCATAATCCATCACAACCCTTCACGGTTGACCATAACCCATCACAACCCAAACTGGTTGACCATAACCCATCATAACCCTTCATGGTTGACCATAACCTATCACAACCCTAACTGCTTGACCATAACCCATTACAACCCTTCCTGGTAGACCATAACCCAGCACAACCCTACCTGGTTGACCATAATCCATCAAAACCTTTCATGGTTGACCATAACCCATCACAACCCTACATGGTTGACCATAACCCATCACAACCCTTTATGGTTGACCATAACCCATCATAACCCTACCTGGTTGACCATAACCCATCACAACCCTTCATGGTTGACCATAACCCATCACAACCCTACCTGGTTGACCAGAACCCATCACAACCCTTCATGGTTGACCATAACCCATCACAACCCTAACTGGTTGACCATAACTCATCACAACCCAAACTGGTTGACTATAAGCCATCACAACCCTAACTGGTTAACCATAACCCATCACAACCCTTCATGGTTGACCATAATCCATCACAACCCTTCATGGTTGACCATAACCCATCACAACCCTAACTGGTTGTTGAGTCATTAATTAAGATTGAGTCAAATATGCTGATCGGATTTGTTGCCCGAATTGTAGCCTATAATTTTGCTATCGGTTATGGAATGGGTCTGTCCTTCCATACTTAGTTTTTGTTTATATAGCTTATTCGTAACCCTGTTAGGGTTAACTTTTGTAATCTCTTTACGGCGCTCATACAGAATAGTTCTCATTGAATTGTTCTTGAGTTGCATTGTTAATCATTTGACATCAGTTCTTCATATCGTCTGGTCTCGATCTAGTTTATTTTTATTATTCCGCATTTTTGAATCTCGATCCAACTCTTGTATTTCAACAATTGGTATCAGAGCGGGAGTTAGTGTTATTCTCAGATCTGTTTTTGATTATCTTCATCGTTACAATCGATCTTAGATATCAGAATTTGATCTTTTACGTTCTTCCTACACTTCTGATTCATTCAAAATAAACGTATCAATGGCTTTTGACGACTCACATACTCAGTCTTTTAATCTTTCAAGCAGCATTGGATCCACTACCAGGACTCCAATTCTATTCACTCAAGAGTATGAAGTCTGGGCGCTGCACTTTGAAGATTATGTTCTTGGCATTGAAGAACATGGTGCAACGATCTGGCAAGCTATTACTGAAGAAACTCATGTCCACACAGACACAAGAAGGGTTATTAAAACCCTAAAAGAATACAACAACTTGCTTGTCTCACACACAAACATTCCTCAAGACGAAAAAGATAAACTGATGTGTAACATTAAAGCATTTAGAATTATCAGGTTTGCTCTTCAAGCAGATACTCTTCGTCTAGTTAGTTCATGCGAAACAGCTAAAGAGATCTGGGATAGACTTAAAGAATTGTATTCTGGAGATGCTGACCTTGAGCACTCTATTCAGACCACTCTTCTTTCCGATTTCGGATCTTTTGCACAAGGTTCGGAAGAAACTCTGACCCAGACCTTCAATCGATATAATCATCTTCTAAGTCGATTATTAAAATACAATCTGGCTCGGACTGTCATTGAGCAAAAGGTTACCTTTCTTGATGGTCTTCGTTCTGAATGGAAGGCTATTGTCTCTACAATAAAAGCCCATGAACAGTTCAAAACTTACACTTTGGCTAAGGTTGTGGGAATTCTAAAATCCCATGAAAAGGAAATCATTTCGGAAACCAAAGCGACCACAAATCTTGGTTCTCTTGCACTGGTTGCTGCTGGAAAGAAAACGGCCGAAATTGATTCTGAATCTGACTTTTCCGATGACGATTTGACCAGAGAAGACAAAGCATTGATGGTATCAAATCCCAAGAAGTTCTTCAAGAAAAACTTTTCCAAATTCAAAAATCGAAATCGACAAGGAGGTTTCCATGCTGAAAAGACTGTGGAAGAAAGTCAGAAAAAGAAGAATGATGAAGAGAAGAAACTTGCAGGCGACTCAGGATATGATTGCCATTACTGTAACGGCAAGAATCACTTTGTGAAAGACTGTTTGCTCCGAAAACAAGCTGAGAAGAAGGAGCAGGTGAAAGATGAAGCCTATTATGCAAAGAAGATTGCAGAGCTGAAAAAGAATGATGCTTCATCTACCAAGGCAGCTTTTGTGGTGAAAGAGGACAGCGAGTTTGGCGCCATTGAAGTCTGGTCAACGGATTCGGAAGATGAGGAGGTGAGGAATCCAACACACGGTCGATGTCTGATGGTGAAAGCTGATCACTCCGAAAGCAGAGGTTATTCTACCGATGGGTGTCCAGCCTCAGCAAGTTGCTTTGCTGCGAAGCCTGTCTATGAACAAGTTGAAGAATGTGAGGCTGTGGTCAAAAAGGTACGCTCTATCCTTAAATCTTTAAATATTTGCTCTTCTAGTTATGATGCAGAATTAGATGATCTTAGATTTACCGTTTCCAGTTTGAGTGATAGCTTAAAAAGAACACGTCTAAGTAATTCTAACCTAAATGATCAATTGAGCAGGATATCGAATAAGAATGAGGAGAGACGAATGAGAATCGAGGCGTTGGATAGTGAGTTAGTTAAAGCACGAGATGATATTATTTATGTCAAAAGAGATAATTTAGTTCTTGTCAAACAGAGAAACATTTTTTGTTTAATTGCTAAGCGTCTTTACAATAATATTACTCAATTACATCTTGATTGTGACATAGGCAGGGGTTTACACAAAATGATCTTGCCCTTTCTTGAGCTGAAAGAGGATGAAATCGATTCAGAATGTCATAGGTGTGAAACCATTGTTTCATCTGATGAGGTTTCGGAAGCTTATCGAATTGGACTTGATAAAATTGAAAGCTATATACAGTCCAAAGAACATAAAAGTATGGTCAAAGAATATTTTTCAGAAAATGATCACGAGGAAATTAAAACAGCAACTCTAAAGAATTTTCATTCACTATGCTCTAAACTAAATTCCGATAATATTCTAATTAATGAGAATATTTCTGACTTTGATGAAAGCGATATGAGTGAAATATCTGTTGAGGACGAATTTGATTGTTCGGAATTCGTATCAAACTCTACTGAAATTAAGAAAAATCTCATTTCTGAAAATTCAGTTACTTTTGCGAGAATTGTTGAAAGTGAAGGATCACACACTTTAACCGAACAAGCTACTGTTTTTCCAAAAATTCAAACTGTACCAAATCAAGTTTTTGTTAAACCAGGCTTAAATACAAAAGATGTAACTGAACTCAAAGTCCTAGTCGATAACGATAATTCCGATGTATGTGATTCTTTCTTTTGGTCGGAACCAATTGACAACTCAGATGAGACTAAAGGTCTTTCCGAAATGACCTCGTGGAAGTCTCGTGGTAATTACATTTCTGGATCATTGAACTGTAAAAATCCTGTTTCTCAAAATGGCTCATGGGGTGCAAAGAACTTGAAACCTACTTCTCCGAACTCTAAAACGAGTACTTTCAAATCCAATTCCAATCACGGCTCAACATCTTGTGTTCATAAGTCTCCTGAAGAGCTGATTGCCAAAAGGAAACAAATGAATGCCAGGTATAAAAAGAATCTAAAAGAGAGAAAACATTTCTGGAGAAACAAAAATGACTCAAACCCAACCCAGAAAGCCAACCCAATTCCCAGTCGGAAAGTTGAGCCCACTCCAAAACCATCTGTCTCCACTACAACAAAGACTCCTACACGTGTTCCCAGTTCAATGGATTCAAAAGGCAAGGGAAAACTTTACCCTGAAACCGCTCAGGATCTTAAAACCAACAAGATTCATCCAATTGTTGCTACCAAAATAAAACCCTCTCATCAATCGGTTAAAAATCAAAATCTCACTTTTCTCTCTCACAATCAGAAAACTCATTATTATCAAGTTACGAACACATTCACTCCCAAGAAATCTCGTTTTGCTAAAAAACAATGGCAATCCACAAAAATGAAAGTGTTCCGATTTGAAAATAAGAAAAATGAACCATCTGTGAGAAAATTCTTTTGGGTTGAAAAATCGTGCACTTTTCCTATCGCAAGAAAATTCTCACATGGGCCCACACTAGTTTGGGTTCCTAAATCTCTCTAACTTGTGCAGGTTCTACGTGACGAACAGTATGATCCGGAATGGTACATTGACAGCGGCTGTTCACGTCACATGACTGGAAGGAAGGAGGAATTACGAGAATATCGTTCACTGACGAATGGAGGAAAAGTCAGTTATGGGAACAATGCAACAGGCAACATCAAAGGCTACGGCTTGATCACAAATGGTGAAATTTCGATACGCAAAGTGGCATATGTGGAAGGACTTCAGCACAACTTGATCAGTGTCTCACAACTGGTTGTCGGAACTGGTCTTAAAGTCTCATTTGATGAAGAAGGTTCCGAACTGATTGAGAAAGAATCCAAAAAGATTATCTTGAAGTCAAAAAGAAAAGGAGAGATATTTCCCTTGGATATGAGACCCATTCAAGGAAAACCGGCTATCTGCCTACTCACTAAAGCTACGAACGATGATAGTTGGCTCTGGCACAGGCGGTTGTCTCACATGAACTTTCGTGATATTAATAAACTGGTACTTGGTGATCTTGTGCGTGGATTACCGCTACTCAAGTACGACAAAGACCGACTCTGTGACGCATGTGAGCTAGGAAAACAAAGTCGGAAGAGCCACTCTACAATCATCAACACAAAGATCATCGAACCATTGGAACTTTTGCATATTGATCTTTGTGGTCCTTCTGCAATTGAAAGCGTTGCTCACAACAAATACATTCTGGTCGTAGTAGATGACTTCTCTCGTTTCACATGGGTGTTCTTCCTCAAGCAAAAATCAGAAGCGGCGATCAACATGATTAACTTCATCAAGCAGATAGAAATTCTTCTCCGAAAACAAGTTCGAATGATAAGAAGTGATAATGGGACAGAATTCAAAAATAAAGTTCTAGATGATTTTCTTGTTAACAAAGGAATCACGCATAACTTCTCTGCCCCTTACACTCCTCAACAAAATGGAGTTGTAGAAAGACGGAATCGTTCTCTGTGTGAAGCTGCTCGAACCATGCTCTCTTTCGCAAAGCTTCCTTTATATTTCTGGGCCGACGCCATCGCAACTGCTTGTTACACTCAGAACCGATCAAACATTACGAAACGATTCAATCTCACTCCCTATGAGATCATCAACAAGAGAAAACCGAATGTGAAATTCTTTCATGTTTTTGGATCCAAGTGCTTCATTTTTAACTCCAAAGAAAAACGAGTTAAATGGGATGAAAAAGCTGATGAAGGCATTTTTCTGGGCTACTCTCTTACCTCAAAAGCCTATCGTGTTCTGAACAAAAGATCTCGAAAGATTGAAGAAACATACTACATCACCTTTGACGATAGATACAATTCCAGAGCAAAGCACGTTAGTATCAAGTCTGAAGACATCTTTCCTGAATCCAATAAGTCTACGATTCCTCTTCTGGATTTATATGAGGAATTTCTAAATTTGTTTGATGACCAAGAAACCGCAAAAACATCAGAAGCAAATGCACGAGATAACCATGAAGATGAGTTATTAAAGCTTATAGAAAGTACAGTTGATGATACTGCGTCTTCACAAGAAAATTATACTGATGTTCCAATTCCGAACAACACTTCAACTTCTGTCACTGATGCTCCAATCCAGGGGGAGGGTTCAGCACCTATTCCAGGTGCGAGTATGGCTTCCGAATCCGAGTCACCGACTCTACCGGTTGAGCAGGATCCCTCTGTTGATAGTAACGATGCAAACTTCCAGGGGGAGAATGAAGTTGAAAATAATCACCTTGACACACAATCAGAGGTACAATCGGAAGCAGAAGAAATTATTTCGGAAATTAATCCTGAATATGATCCAAATTATCCTCCAATGATAAAATGGACAAGAGATCATCCAAAATCTCAAATCATTGGAACGACTTCTGCTGGTGTTCTTACTCGAGCTCAGGCTAAAGAAAAGCAAGCCGCATTATTTTCTAAAGTGGAATTTTGCATGTTTCATTCATTTATCTCCAAGGTTGAACCTAAAACAGTTAAAATAGCACTTGATCATGCTGACTGGGTTCAAGCAATGCAAGATGAGTTAAACGAATTTGAACGCAACAGGGTGTGGCGATTGGTTCCGACACCGAAAAACGCATCCGTTCTCGGAATGAAATGGGTCTTTCGAAACAAGTTAGACAAAGAAGGGAATGTCATACGAAACAAAGCAAGACTGGTTGTCAAAGGTTACTGTCAGGAAGAAGGAATTGATTATGAAGAAACTTTTGCACCAGTAGCCAGACTTGAATCCGTTCGGATTTTTCTTGCTTATGCAGCACATAAAGGGTTTGATGTCTATCAGATGGATGTCAAGTGCGCTTTTCTGAATGGAGAATTAGAAGAAACAGTCTACGTCGAACAACCACCAGGCTTTGTGAGCAGTAAACATTCTGATCATTGCTATGTATTAGACAAAGCTGTTTACGGCCTGAAACAAGCTCCAAGAGCTTGGTATGAAACTTTAACCAGGTTCCTTAAGCAATCCAAGTTCAAGCAAGGATCGGTCGACCCAACCTTCTTTCGCAAAAAGGAAGGAGGTCACCTGATGATTGTTCAAATCTATGTCGATGACATCATTTTCGGATCTACTCACCCAAGCCTAACAGCTGAATTCCGAAAACTGATGGAGACAAAATTTGAAATGAGCTCAATGGGCAAAATCAATTTCTTTCTAGGCCTCAACATCAAACAAAGCTCAGAAGGCATATTCATCAATCAGGAAGCTTATACCAAGTCTCTCTTAGAGAAATTCGGAATGAAGGGAGATTCTAAAGTAAAAGTTCCGATGGCGTTCGGAACAAAACTCACTCCTTCACTAGACAAACCTGCAGCAGATATCACTCTTTATCGTCAAATGATAGGTTCACTTCTCTATCTCACTTCTAGCAGACCTGACATTATGTTTGCTGTTTGTTACTGCGCAAGATTTCAGGCAAATCCTAGAGAGCCACACCACAATGCTGTGAAGAATATATTCCGATATCTCAAAAGAACAACCTCTCTCGGACTATGGTATCCATCAGGATCTGGTTTCTTTGTTCAAGCATTTTCCGATGCTGATCTTGGTGGTTGTGGATTGGATCGCAAAAGCACTTCAGGAGGATGTCAACTTCTTGATGGCAAACTCGTAAGCTGGCAATCAAGGAAACAAACTTGTGTGTCACTCTCAACAGCTGAAGCTGAGTACATCGCTGCCGCATCATGTACCTCTCAGATAATCTGGATTCAAAATCAACTGAGAGATTATGGAGTTAATATGAAACGTATTCCTCTTTACTGTGATTCCGAAAGTGCGATTCGGATCTGTCACAATCCAGTGCAACACTCAAAAACTAAACACATTGCACTCAGATATCACTTTATCAAAGATCATGTTGAAGACGGCAACATCGAGGTTCATTTCGTACGCTCAAATGATCAACTAGCTGACATCTTCACCAAAGCCCTTCCTGAACTAGCATTCAACAGAATTCTTCATGGTCTCGGAATGATGGAAGCCGAATCCGTTCCGATATCTAACTGAGATTCCGATTGATTCCGACATTCGGAATGCCTCGGAATCGGAATTTAGACAAGGATGATTCGGAATGCATATATTCATGCGAATGCAGAAACAGAATTCAAACAGAAATCATCAAACAAAAGAAAACAACATTTTATTCAAGCTACGGGAACAAAAGTCATTACATCAAAAGGCAAAACAATAACAACTTCAACCTATAGCTTGTAATAATGCCACATAGGGGGATCACCGGGATGGAAAGCTTGGTAGAGGCGCAGTTCACTCTCGTCAACAAAAAGACGACTTCCATCAGCCAGTCCCACATGGAACTGGTTGTGGGGAGTGGTCCGAATGATCACCGCCGGCCACCATCCTCTTCTATGCCAGACCTCAACAAGGTCGAACTGCTTGAACTCCACCAAAATTCTTGGTGGGACAGGCTGCAGAAAAGGGTAGCTTGTAGGGACGATCAGTGGCCCGCCACCCTCGTTGTTGTTAAGTGTGGTCATTCTGACCTCATATTGGTGATGCCACGCTCTCGTGACAACCCCGCCATAGATTCCTCCGGTGTAGTCACCCTCTTGCATTTTGACCTCCACCTTGTCATTACGGTTGTAGGGACGAAGCGCCATGTGTTTTCTCTTTTGGTGGTAAATTTTTGGATATGGATGTTTTCTACTAACCATGTTTCCTTTTTATAGGCAAGAATGACACCGGTTAAGCTTCCAATTGTGCATATTTAATTACTTTTTGCAGTAATGATGCAGCCTGCTGTCATTATTATGTGTCATAAAGGCGAAGACGGCTGATTAGCAACTGATTGGACGTTTTCCTTCCTTTTCGCCTGAGCATTAAATGTTTTCTCATGATAGCCACGTCCTTGTCAGCATTCATCAGCACAAATACAATTTTTTTTTTGTAACTATTTTGAATTAATGGGCTTCTTCTCATACTTTCTTTGTACCAAAAACGAATATCCATGATTATTGAAATCTCAACCAATTTCAATATATGATTTCGGCAATTCTAGTCAAAGATCGCAACTCATTTTTTACCATGGGGCGCTGTGAGACTCATCAACCTTTCTTGCCCTTTCTATTATTTCTCCATATTAATTACACTCCCATATACCTGTAACCCTTATGAAGGTATTCAGCATTACCACTGAATACTGATGGTTACACAAATTCTGTGTTTATGATTTCGGAATTGTTTTTACCATCATTCCGAATGAAACCCAAAAATCCGATCCCACTAAGGAATTGACGAAAACTTTAAAAGGGAATCTCAATCTTTCACTTTTGCGTGGTCTTTATGAAATATACTCAAACCAAGTAATTTCTATCCAAAAAGATCCAGTTTTATTTTTTTTGAGATTTCCAAGCATTTCCCAAGTTAGACAAAATCCTCCTAACCCTTACTTGTTTTCATGACTACTCTGGTCAGACAAGTACTGTCTTCCGATTTCGAGCATTTCTCATGTTTTCGGAATCCGAGAGGCAGTTCAACCCAACCCATTGAGTCATCATTTTAAAAAGAAACCTTTCAATGATTCTTAACAATCAATTGATCGTAATTCAACGGGAAACCACAAAACCACTTTTGAATCTCTCTTGATTCCAAAGGAAGAGATCATTGCCCGGGATCAATCAGTTTTATGTCATTCCGACATCACAGACCACCAAATAAATCTTGAATTTTTTTTTCTTGATTGTTTTTGATTTTTCTTGATTTTTTTTTTCTTTTCTTTGGCACACTCTTGCACGAAAATCATTATTTGACTTTTCATTTTCTAACTCTGGTTGATTTACTTTTCATAAGGATTACTATCGATGAACTGGCAAATTTTTTTTCAGTTCTTCAAAAAAAAAAAAAAAAAAAAAAAAAACTACTTTATCGCTATTCACGCGCCTGCAATGCGACTTTTGGGGGTTACTCATAATGATACGGCGTGATTCTTGGGAAACGTAATCGGCTGAAGCGGGATTTCCTTTTCCAAATCTCCTCAAAGGATATTTAAAAGGTTTTTGGCTCATTCTTTATGTTTCTCCGCTCTTCATCTCTCACGCACAGAACTCTTCATCTTCAAAGCCCTCTTTCTCTCACGAACATTCAAGAACTCTCAAATGGCTGGATCATCCTCAGCAAATGAAAATACTTCCTCTTCTTTAATGTTGAAGATCAAACAAAATCAGAACATGATTATTGATCTTCACTCTTCGAAGTATAATGAAGCTCTTCAGCCGATGATTGAATGTCTCAAATTCTCCAGGATTAGCAAAGCCCTAACTGCTTCAGAGGAGGTTCCAATCGTGTATCTCTCATCTGCATACTCCTCCGCGTTCTACAACAAGGCTAATGATGTTGTTACGTTTGAGGTTGGTTCAATCAAGACACGAATTTCCAAGTCTCGATTTGGGAAATTGCTAGGGTTTGCTGATCAAACCGACATTATCGATCCTGAATCCCTTTCGCCTTCTACTCTTCCACGGTTTTTCTATCAACTAGGCTACAAGGGTGATATCACGCAACTCTCGAAGTTCACAAAGAAGAGCCTACCGCCTCTGTGGAACTTTCTTTTCACAATCTTGTTCAAGAGCTTCTCCGAACGCACGACAGGCACAGACAGTGCAAGTAAGCTCTTCTATTCTTTATTTTATGGCCTCTATCACGATATCAACCTGGATTACGGGTCCATTCTTTGGAGCCAATTTGTAGAGAGCATGAACTACAAAAATCGACACTCTGAAATCTCTTGTGCTCGATTTTGGACCATTGTGGTAAAAAGGGCTATTGAGCAACATCATCTCCATATCATGACTGATTCCGTCATAGCGGTCATTCCGACACTATCCACCACACAGTTTGCAACCACAAAATCGGAGGATTTTGATTTCATCGGATCCATTCCGATCACAATGTTGGACCGAGTTCCGAATGGTGTGCACTGCATTGCTGCGTATCGACAAATATCTCCATCCGGAATTCGTGTTGTTGATCAAACTCATCAAGTCGCCTTTGACAGACTTGAAAATCCGAAGAAAAATGTCAAACGAAAGGGCAGGACTGCTGCATCTGACACGGAAAAACAACCCAAACGTCCAAGAAGACTCCGAAAGTTTGTCCAGTCATATGATTCGGAAAACGAACTCTCCGATACTAATCCAATTCCGACTCCTCCGCGAGATGTTCCGATTGCTGACGACCTTGACGATGTTCCACCTCCCAAGCCTTCTCCTCCTCCCCAATCACCGCCTCATGACCCCACACCAAAAACAACTCCTCATTCTAGTCCACAATCTACACCTGAACGATCACCACTCCGACCTACAAACACTCAAAAGTCTCCATCTTTATCACCAGATCATACTTCCCTTCCTAATTCACCTCATAACAACCCCCCTACCGACGTTGATGAAGAGGAAGATATACTGGTTAATGATGATCAGGATGATCTTTCTGATTACCTTGAATCTCCATCTAATGTCAAACTGAAGACACCCAGCTCTTCTGTTCCGATGTCATCTGAACAGCTCTCGGAAATTTCTGCTAAACTGGATTTACTTCTCCAATCCCAGTCCCATCCTTCTGTCTCCGATTGGCAATCCCAGTTGGATGCTCACAAGGACTCGGTGGATACCTTGATCACCGAAAACGTCAGTCTCATGCGTCAATTTACCTCCCACATAGAAAAATCTGAAGCACATATGCAAGACTCTGCCATCTCTATTGGCAGACTGGAAAGAGATGTTCTTAAATTCACTCAAGATTTCCGTGACTCTCATGCTCGGAACATTGAAAGTATGCATCAGGTTATCTCCAACTTCAGCAATTCTCTGAAGAACGAAAAAGAGGCACTCTCTACCTTACGTTCGGAATTGAAGCAACAACATTCCGAATGGGTATCTTCTATGGATACAAAGGTTGATCAACTGAGGACAGATTTAGCCTCGGAAAATTATTTGATGGATAAATTAGCCGCCAAAGAAACTAAAATCCAGCTCCTCAAAACCGATCTCCGTCACAAGTCTGCCATTCTCACCTCGGCTGTGTCACAGACCAAAGCTACTCGAAGTGGTGTATCGGAAATTGCCTCCTTTCTTCATAGGCTTGTTGAAGACACTGATCCGATTCTCAATCCTCAGGTACGCAGACATCTGACCCTCAAGCTTCATCCTGTCTTCAATCTTCTTGCCGCTTTGAAGGGTGTTTCGGAAGGTGTTGCCTCTCCAAAACAAGGGGAGACGAAATAAATGAAGAAAGTTTATCTAATCAGGAGTCTCCAAATAAAGACACTCCGATTGAATCAAATAAAAATGCTGAAGGAGACGCTGGTCCATCTAAAGACAAAGGCAAGAAAATAGTGGAAGATGATGAATCTGATCAGAACGCCACCAAATCGGTCAGGGAAACGGAAGTTGATGAAATTCTCAACCTTACTCGGAAACTTGACGCTGAGGAAGCTGCCAAAAGGGAGGCTGAGTTACTTCTCCAAACTCAAATGTCTTTGTTTCCTCCATGGCACTATAAAAGAATGACAATGGAAGCAATTACTGAGCCTGTGGAGAACTGGCTTCAACCAATAGCCTCGTACAACACAAGCAATGATGTAAACTCGCAGTTTGACTTTCCGATGACTGCAAAAGCTCTCCTGTTCCGAGGGTTTGAGGAACTTAAAGACACCCGTCTTTCTAGTTCGGAAGTGAATGATTTGTTATTCACTTTTTATTTGAAGAATGCGCGTCCTCAACATTTGACGTGGAGTTTGAAGAAGATTGTGCAGCTGACTCCACGTCTTCCTGAGGTTATTGTTCCATTCAAGAACGCAAGGTTCTTGGCTTTGAGAGGAGATGATAAAGAAAAGATGGAATTCTCTCTTGCTGATCTTCCATTTCTGAATCCATTCGACTGGATATCTTTGTTCAATATCCTGTCAAGAGAACAAAAGTATCAACCTCTTTTTGATCATATCAAAAAGATGATTGGATACTACATTCTTGAAGTGGCCAAGCTCGATGTTGAAGTTGCTGGTGTTCTGGATAAAGCTCCTTTAACTGTGAGACGTCCTCCTCCCAAAAATCTGAGCAAGCGTAAAATCGGAAAAATTGCCAACTCAAACTGGAGTGTGGCATATAATTCAAAGGAAGGCCTCGAGAATGTTAAAAGAATATTCTTTCTTTTGGACAAACATCTTTACAGGACTCCAGTGTTGGAACATATTCTTCACATCATCAATAAACTGCCTTCCAACACCACTGAAGATAAAACCTGCGTCAATGACATGTTGAGGTGGTACATTGAATTCCGAAAAAGGATCCTGGCAATCATTCCGAAGGTGTTTGACAGACAAACAAGTGAAGTAAAACTTGAAGAATGATGACAAATCGCATTTTTGACTCAAAGGGGGAGATTGTTGAGTCATTAATTAAGATTGAGTCAAATATGCTGATCGGATTTGTTGCCCGAATTGTAGCCTATAATTTTGCTATCGGTTATGGAATGGGTCTGTCCTTCCATACTTAGTTTTTGTTTATATAGCTTATTCGTAACCCTGTTAGGGTTAACTTTTGTAATCTCTTTACGGCGCTCATACAGAATAGTTCTCATTGAATTGTTCTTGAGTTGCATTGTTAATCATTTGACATCAGTTCTTCATATCGTCTGGTCTCGATCTAGTTTATTTTTATTATTCCGCATTTTTGAATCTCGATCCAACTCTTGTATTTCAACACTGGTTGACCATAACCCATCACAACCCTTCATGGTTGACCATAACCCATCACAACCCTTCATTAACAAATTTCTTAAAGAAAAATGGGGTAAGGCAATTAGCCGCAGGACACAATGCATACGTATTGAATACGATCAGTATGAATTCCTTAATTATTGCATATTTGTTACCAAATATAAACAACAACCACTTATCTTAAAACAAGGCAAAAATGGACTGATATTGATATAAAACAATTAACCTTAGAATAAAAACATTAAAGATATATTAAAATGAATGATTTTCCAAAAAACCACAAACATAAACCAATTATAAAATAAATATCCAGAAAAGGACCAATTTTGTTATAAATAAAAGCTGTGATATATGTCTAGGAGCTAAGTTGTAATATAAAAACAGGGACCACATATGTTAAATGCAACTCGATTCTACTAAAAGATATTAAAACAGGGACCAAAGATGTTAAAATATGCAAACATGGACTGAAATTAACATATTCGAGGCTACAATGGACCAAATATGTTAAACGCAACTCGATTCTACTAAAATATATAAAAACAGGGACCAAAGATGTTAAAATATGCAAAATGGACGTAAATTAACATATTCGGGGCTACAATGGACCAAATATGTTAAATGCAACTCGATTCTTCTAAAAGATATAAAAACAGGGACCAAATATGTTAAAATATGCAAACATGGACTAGTTGACCATAACCCATCACAACCCTAACTGGTTGACCATAACCCATAACAACCCTAACTGGTTGACCATAACCCATCACAACCCTTCTTGGTAGACCATAACCCATCACAACCCTACCCGGTTGACCATAACCCATCACAACCCTTCATGGTTGACCATAACCCATCACAACCCTACCTGGTTGACCATAACCCTTCATGGTTGACCATAACCCATCACAACCCTAACAGGTTGACCATAACCCATCACAACCCTTCATGGTTGACCATAACCCATCACAACCCTTCATGGTTGACCATAACCCATCACAACCCTACCTGGTTGACCTTAACCCATCACAACCCTTCATGGTTGACCATAACCCATCACAACCCTAACTGGTTGACCATAACCCATCACAACCCTAACTGGTTGACCATAACTCATCACAACCCTTCATGGTTGACCATAACCCATCACAACCCTAACTGGTTGACCATAACCCATTACAACCCTTCCTGTTAAACCATAACCCATGACAACCCTACCTGGTTGACCATAACCCATCACAACCCTTCATGGTTGACCATAACCCATCACAACCCTACCTGGTTGACCATAACCCATCACAACCCTTCATGGTTGACCATAACCCACCACAACCCGAACTGGTTGACCATAACCCATCACAACCCTTCATGGTTGACCACAACCCATCACAACACTTCTTGGTTGACCATAACCCATAACAACCCTACCCGGTTGACCATAACCCATCACAACCCTTCATAGTTGACCATAACCCATCACAACCCTAATTGGTTGACCATAACCCATCACAACCCTAACTGGTTGACCATAACCCATCACAACCCTTCATGGTTGACCATAACCCATCACAACCCTAACTGGTTGACCATAACCCATTACAACCCTTCCTGGTAGACCATAACCCATCACAACCCTACATGGTTGACCATAACCCATCACAACCCTTTATGGTTGATCATAACCCATCACAACCCTACCTGGTTGACCATAACCCATCACAACCCTTCATGGTTGACCATAACCCATCACAACCCTAACTGGTTGACCATAACCCATCACAACCCTTCATGGTTGACCATAACCCATCACAACCCTACCTGGTTGACCATAACCCATCACAACCCTTCATGGTTGAGCATAACCCATCACAACCCTAACTGGTTGACCATAACCCATCACAACCCTAACTGGTTGACCATAACCCATCATAACCCTTCATGGTTGACCATAACCCATCACAACCCTAACTTCTTGACCATAACCCATTACAACCCTTAATGGTAGACCATAACCCATCACAACCCTACCTGGTTGACCATAATCCATCACAACCCTTCATGGTTGACCATAACCCATCACAACCCTAACTGGTTGACCATAACCCATCATAACCCTTCATGGTTGACCATAACCTATCACAACCCTAACTGCTTGACCATAACCCATTACAACCCTTCCTGGTTGACCATAACCCATCACAACCCTTCATGGTTGACCATAACCCATCACAACCCTTCATGGTTGACCAAAACCCATCACAACCCTTCATGGTTGACCATAACCCATTACAACCCTTCCTGGTAGACCATAACCCATCACAACCCTACCTGGTTGACCATAACCCATCACAACCCTTCATGGTTGACCATAACCCATCACAACCTTATAAAAATAAATGGATTTCAATTAAAATACAATATTTGGTAGACAACCGTGCAACATAATTCAGATGTAGCAGAAGTCAATTATTTTTTTAATAATTTATGATACATATTTTCTTTTTATATACTTAATATGAATTATATTAATTAACTTGTATATATACTCATATTTTCACACTTTTAATTATATGTTTTTACCTAATTCATATTTGGGTCGGATCACCTTCTCTCACAATTCGATTTACCCGGCCCTTTTGAACTTCTATGCCTAAACATAAATACCTAATACGTATATGGAAGGTGCAGATCATGAATGGATCGTGCAGATCAACCTCCCCCATAAATTCGAGTAATGACCTTGATTTTCGGGGCTACCATGGATTCCAGTCTCATATTTGGAAGGGTTTTGCGTTCCAAATCAAGGCGGGAAGTGTTTATTATTTTGACCGCCAAAACTCGAAAATTTTATGCCATGAATCCTTTTCTTTCCGAGATATTGGGTATCAAACTGCAATTCATTCCACCATTGTATCAAATTTATATTCTTTCTGGCGAATTTGGCTTCATACTTATTTTATCGGGTAATTCCTGCTCTCAATCTGCTGTAAGTGTAATGTTTTCTTATATTAACTATTGCTTTTGTTTATAATGTGAATCTTTCTTATTGCTATGACTGGCGATCCTCACAAATTGCATGTTTTTTACATTAACAATAAGTGGGCTTGTTGCACACTAACTGTTTGTTGAAATGCTACTGAAAAAAACACAACTTTTTGTACACATTATGTGAATGGCAAATTATCATGTACGATACTTGTATTAAAGTTTACCATACGTTGATCATGTTGATCTCCAACTATTTGATGAAATGCTAATGGCTATTTTATATGTGTATTTACAATTACCTTAATACCGGTCATTTACTAATGAATTTCATGATTTTAATTGCATGTTAAGTGAAGCGAAATGGATGTCAACAACTTAGTGCCTGAAGATACACATCATTTTGATGATAAACTTCATCATGATGATGAGGAATTCATATATCATTCTGAACAAGAAGGTGGAGAAGAATACACTACGGACTCTAATGGTGGAGAAGACAACAACACTCTCCCTGAAGTTGGAGAAGGCATGGATGCAGACCATGATGTTGGATCGGATAGCAGTACTGACTACAATAGCAACACAGAGTCTGAGAATGAAATCCAACTCCCACGTCCTCCAAGGCCAGATAGGAAGACGGGCATGGCATGATTGCCAAAGCTATGCACAGAGTACAACAGATCTGGTGGGAAAAAAACATGTAAAGTTTGATGCAATGGGTAGGTTATATGGGAGGAATAGGCCATTGTTTGTGAGCTACTTGGGAGATATTGTCCTATAGAAGGTGGCAATAAGTGTCTATTCGTGGAAGGATGTAACCCCAGAAGTCAGGAACAAACTATGGGAAGAGATTACAGTTAACAAATTATCTTACTTACTTTATATTTGATATACTACTTTTTTATCGCTCCTAATGATTTATATGTACCATTAACAATATGTAACTCCTAATTGTGGCGTTTTTTTGATGTTGAGGAGACTCGAAGAAACTTTGTGATGAATAGGATGGGTATGCTTCTACGAAATTTCAGAAGGAAACTGTACGCAAACACTACAAGAAAAAATCCGAATAACTACGGAAAATTTCTACGGAATCAAAATCCGTAGCTATTTTGCTATGAAATATGCTACGGAATGGCTGTCTCTAGCAAATTTGCTACAAAATTTGCTATGAACTTGTATTTTGTAGCTAATATGTAAATGGTTGCGAAAATTTGCTACACAAACAAAATTTGTAGCTAGGTTGCTACAAAATTTGCTACACAATCACAGCTCGTAGCTATTTTGCTACATAATTTACGACAAACCAATGTATGTAGCTATTTTGCTACGAAATCTGCTTCAGAATCAACTTTCGTAGCTATTTTGCTACACAATTTGCTACAAAATCATAATTTGTAGCTCTTTTGCTGCAAAATTTGCTATGGATCAAACTCCATAGCTATTTTGCTACAAAATTTGCTATAAAATTGAAATTCATTGCTAGTTTGCTACAAATTTTGCTACGATATCAAAACCTATAACTATTTTGCTACAAAATATAAATATGTTACTGTTTTGCTACAAATTTTTCTAAACAAGTTATATCCATAATTATTTTTCCATAGAATTTTCGATGAGCAATTTTAAGTGTTTTGACTTTCTAAGTAAATTTTAGACACCTTAAACAACCCCGTACACTGACAAGCACCATTTTTATAATAAAATAAAGATGCCATTTTGAGTACATGTTGGATACTAGATGGTTGAAAAACACATTGCACTATATTAAATTAATACGGGCAACGAAACTTGGTACTAACTTTCAGAACTAGGGGTGAAACAACAAAACTGGGTACCAACTTTCAGAACTAGATTCTCCTTGAAAAGCGTGGTTTAAGAACCGAAACTACGGTAAGTGAATAATAACATTTAGACCCCTTAAACGATCCTAAAACACCAACACAAACCATTTTTATAATAAAATAAAAATGCCATTTTGACTACATGTTGGATACTAGATGGTTGAAAAACACATTGCACTATATTAAATTAATACGGGCAACGAAACTTGGTACTAACTTTCAGAACTAGGGGTGAAACAACAAAACTGGGTACCAACTTTCAGAACTAGATTCTCCTTGAAAAGCGTGGTTTAAGAACCGAAACTACGGTAAGTGAATAATAACATTTAGACCCCTTAAACGATCCTAAAACACCAACACACACCATTTATATAATAAAAAGTATAAACCTGCCCTTTTGACTCAAAGGATACTAGATAGGCAATGACGAATGCCCTTTAAGTGTGGTTCATGTATACATATGTTTTCTTCTTTATCTCCTTACCATTTTAGTAGTTAATTTACTACGAAATTGTGTCAAGGTTGTGGAACTCGTTACTTGTTAGATTGACTGTGAAGTGTGTGTTTATATATATATATATATATATATATATATATATATATATATATATATATATATATATATATATATATATGTGTGTGTGTGTGTAATGTGTGTCTCTTGTATTATAAGTAGTGTAATGTGTATGATTTAAATAATATATGTAGTGTAATATGTAATGTGTGTGTCTTTAAAATAAATAAGTAGTTTAATCTTTATTGTGTGTGCTTTAAAAAAATAGGTAGTATAACGTGAGTGTGTCATGTGTGTAAAGAAGCAAAGAGAAAGATTTCTTGGGTTGTGGCTATCCCACATCGGCCATTGAGAAATAATATGAAGGCAAATGTGATTTATAAAACGAAAAGCGTCGTTCTATTGCAACTCACTTGGTTCCATAGAGCCGGCTAGTTTAATGAACAATTTTTTACTTAGTCTAATATTTTGTAATGTTGGATTGAGTTAGTTTGATTTGATCTAATTTTGCACCGATTTTTTTGGGTGCAACAGGGATAAGATTTTTAATAGGTTTGAAGCAATTACGGATTTTTTGGCCGAAAAAGTGTGTTATGAAATTTGCTACGCATTAAGTTGGTAGTTAATTTGCTACAGGAGAGTAGACGTTACGGCTTCACTATAAAACGGTTGTAGTTAATTTATTACGGATATGCTATGGAATTAGTTCATAGCTAATTAACTATGGATCTGCTACAAAATTAGGTCGTAGTTATTTTGCTATGGAACTAGTTCGTAACTAATTTCGTAACAAATTTGCTACGGAAGCCGTAGTTATTTTTTAGCTACAAAGAAATTTGCTACGAAATCAATCCGTTGCAAAATCTGTAGCTATTCACGTTTAGCTACGGAAATCCGTTGTTTAGTTACAAAATTTTTTCGTAGCTATTTCAATTTTTTCTTGTAGTGAAACTACATAAAGCCTAACTTACACAATCCTAGGAAGCTAGCAAAAATCCCCAGATGTTATCGTACCCTAATCAAGGAACAAGATGCTTGGGACAACTTCGTTAATCACACACAATCTGAAAACTTTAATGTTAAACTCTTATACCTTTTATTATACATCTAATTATCCTTTACTTACCAAGTATGCTAATTATATCATATGGAAAAAATTGTTACTTGCAGGATTTGTCACAAAGGACGACTGAAGCACGAAAGAATTCCAAATATACTCATCGGATGGGAAGAGGGGGATATACCCGTTTAAGAGATAAGCTGGTAAGCTTCATCTTTTGAACATATATGTTATGGTAGGGTACACAAGTATGGGTAAATAGTGTTTATAACATAAAATTTATTTCTTCACCAAGGTTGCAAACAATGTCATTGCAAAAGATGAAGAGCCCCCAAGATCATTAATGTGGCGTAAAAGTCGTGAAGATAAAAAACGCGAAATTCCGGATGATAACGTTAAGGAGAAGACGGATCAACTAGTAAGTTTACTATTTTTTTATGATACTTATAATATTTTAATTTCTGTCATCTATATTGTAATTACTTTATGTATACAAACATTGTCTTTAGATGGAACATGAAAAGCAGATAAAAGATGGAAATGTAATCCTTGAACCGGGTACGGATGCGATGACCTTAGTTTTTGGATCAGAAAAGGGTCGCTTTTTAAAGGGTGTGGGAACGGGAGTGACTGCCACTACATATTATGGTGTTCCTCGCAACAAAGGATCTGCTAAGGAGGAAATTAAGAGCCTAAAAAATGCAGTGCATGCTGGGAAAATTGGAATTGAAAAGAAAGATGCTGAAGTCAAGGCTTTGTATACAATGGTTGATGAACAAGCAAAACAAATGCAGTTTGTTTTAGCTCATCTTGCTGCCACAGGAGTCAAGCTTCTAGATATGCCTAAAACATCTGTAAGTCAACTCCCATAAGTACATCATTTTTCAATGTTTTTTTAATCTCCTTTTGTCATAGTAATTATCACTTTTACATAATATTGCCTAGGATATTTCAATTAACAATGTGGCTGAATCTCAAGTAACTGCTGACATCAACATATCTCAACAACCAACACATGAACCATTAACACCCGTATGTCATTAATCATCAATTTAATCTCATTATACACTTTGTCTGTAACATTATTTATTAAATAATTTGGAACTTATGTTTTTTCAGCCAATTACAAAGACAAGTAAACAACCTATTTAGAATAACGCTATGTCTGCAATTGCTGATACACCATCACCAACTTCAACACCAGTATGTATCATATATCATGTACTATTTTGATTATCTTTGCCATATCTAACATAATTTGGTTTTTTAGGCAATTCTTAAAAACACCAAAAGAGTTACTTCCTTAAAACCTTCAAAAACAAATCCTGAATTACCAGCAATTTCACCAAATAATCCAATTGATGAGGTAATAAATTTTACACAATTTGTCTACAATTCTGTCTTTTATTTACTAGTACTGATGTCAAAAATTATTGCAGCCAATCAAGTGTTCTCTATCGTATCCTGATAAGAGGAACATTGTTGCTCGTGGTGAAATTCACTTATCAAAACAACCACAAACAATTCATGGAGTGCCTTTGCAACATGACTGTTACAAAGTGTCAATTTTAGAAATGGTTAAAAAGGATTCATATTTACCTTATGAAACTGCTAACATGAAAACAGTTGAGGACGCATATAAATCTTTTGTCCCATGGCCAAAATCCCTTGTGAAACCTGCTGCAAAGGTTAGTTTATTCACTAAACTTGTTTGTATATTACTGTACTATTTCCTTCATAAAATACTCTAATAAGTTCTGTACACAATCCGTTTTGTTACAATGTTGTTGCAATAGGAACCAAATGTTTTTCCAGTTAAACTTAATCTACCCGTTGTGCAACCATCTGAAGAGACAACTTTTTTGAAGTCTGTTGTCAAAGAAGCTGCCAAAACAGGTGACAAACCAGGTGAAGAGATACCAGTTGCCAAAGCTGTTGTCAAACAATATGGCAAATCAGTTGTCAAACTAGATAAAGAGAATGTACTTCAAACCTTACACAAGCGCAAGAATTATATACCCAATGGGATGCTTGCCAAGAAAACAAGGATCCGTTCCCTCAACATGAAAGATTAGTTTCAATTAAGTATTTATTACAATGGTTTTTACAAACATTTACGTTTAGCTTTTTATTTGGATATGAAATGTATAGAATATCATTTGAATTATTTATAATATCATTTTCTTTTTTATTATCCTTGCATTTTGCTTTATGGTCACTTTTAGTGGTATTGTATATGTATGTCTCTATAAACTAGTATTGGTCACATTAAATATATTGTCTGTATGACTAGATGCTTCCAAATTGTCACTTTTTAAATTACATACATGTCACCATTTAGTAAACATGGTCATGTTCATCGTAATTAATTGTCACCAAACATACCCAATAGTCTTAACAATCTTCTAATTGTGTGACAAATGGCTAGTATAACGCTTCATTGAATGTACATGTTTGTCACCATTCATTATATACAGTCACTACAATATTGAAATAGTGTGTCTCTATAAACTACTATTGGTCACATTACATATATTGTCTGAATGACTAGATGCTACCAAATTGTCACTTCTTAAATTACATACATGTCACCATTTAGTAAACATGGTCATGTTAATGCTAAATAATTGTCTGCAAACATACCCAATAGTCTTAACACTATTCTAATTGTGTGACAAATTACTAGTATAACGCTTCATTGAATTTACTTGTATGTCACCATTAATTATATACAGTCACTACAATATTGACATTGTATGTCGCTATAAACTAGTATTGGTCACATTACATATATTGTCTGTATGACTAGATGCTACCAAATTGTCACTTTTGAAATTACATACATGTCACCATTTAGTAAACATGGTCATGTTCATGGTAAATAATTGTCACCAAACATAACCCAATAGCCTTAACAATCCTCTAATTGTGTGACAAATTACTAGTATAACGCTTCATTGAATGTACTTGTATGTCACCATTCATTATATACAATCACTACAATATTGAAATAGTGTGTCTCTATAAACTAGTATTGGTCACATATACATATATTGTCTGTATGACTAGATGCTACCAAATTGTCACTTTTTCAATTACATACATGTCACCATTTAGTAAACATGGTCATGTTGATGCTAAATAATTGTTTGCAAACATACCCAATAGTCTTAACACTCTTCTAATTGTGTGACAAATTACTAGTATAATGCTTCATTGAATTTACTTGTATGTCACCATTCATTATATACAGTCACTACAATATTAACATTGTATGTCGCTATAAACTAGTATTGGTCACATTAGATATATTGTCTGTATGACTAGATGCTACCAAATTGTCACTTTTGAAATTACATACATGTCACCATTTAGTAAACATGGTCATGTTCATGGTAAATAATGGTCACAAAAAATAACCCAATAGCCTTAACAATCTTCTAATTGTGTGAGAAATTACTAGTATAACGCTTCATTGAATGTACTTGTATGTCACCATTCATTTATACAGTCATTACAATATTGAAATTGTGTGTCTACTTACGCTTTAACGCCACAATATTGGAAAATTTGACTGATTTTGGAACAAATTTCTCGACTCAATGGCCACACTTTTATGATACCGCCACATTTTTTCATGGCATACGGACACAATATTATAAAGTGACCATATGATACCTAATATCGCAAAGCCTATGGCAACACTTTCGGTGGAAAAAAGAATTGTCACCAAACGCATATGGTCACATTTTTTCGGTGTGACCAATGTGCAATTTTGTACTAGTGATAATCTTCAATCACGTCTGGTTCCGTGTTTTCACGAGGAGTATGGGAGTTCTTCCTTAAGGACCGAGTAATGTTTATTGTTCGTTGGAAGATTCTTTAAGAATGAATCACTGAAACTGTCTTTGTATCTATTAAAACATCCCCTTTTGTTTGTGAGAGCTTTCGAAATTCTAAATGCGATTACCCTGTGGCTGGAAAAGTACTTATCCTACGTTTTTTTATAAATTCTCAGGTTGTCTTTTGATGAAAATACTAACATTTTGCATGTTTTTGATAAATTCTCAGGTTGTCTTTGAAACACTAAAACATTCTTTAAGAATAAAGACTGAAACCAAGATATGTCAATGGGGGTATTCTTTAAGAATGAAAGGTGTAAACCAGAACATTCTTTAAGAATACAGACTGAAAAAATACTATGGTTCAAGAATATTTGTATATATATTTTTTTGTGTTTTTAAGTATAGAATGTTGTGTGTATTCTTCAAGAATATTGTATATTCCTGTATAAAATGTTGTGTATATTCTTTAAGAATATTGTATATATATATATTGGTGTTTATGTTATAAGAATGATTGTTTTACGTTTTATGAATGTTTCTAATATTATTTAAGAATGAAATCGTGTTTTTTAAGAATAATGAACGGTGATATTTGTTCATCGTAATATGATTGTTTTTTTACTTTTTTTTAAATTAATATAAAAAAAACTAAACAAAAGGGTTATTACGTATTAAATAAAAATCCTACCAAATTAAAATATAAATATTTATTAAATTCAAAATGCTATAAAATTAGGAGATAATTCGGGAATTTCCTATTATAAAAATTGATTGATAGACTAAAATACCCTTTATAAGGGCCTAATTGTAAAAACTGATTAATTAATTATTATATGTTTACGTTTAGGACCCTGAATCTAGAACCGTAGATCGTTTCGATCTGACGCTCCACATTTCATCATACATTCACACAATACTTGCAATCCACATTTGATCCTAACTATATATATATATATATATATATATATATATATATATATATATATATATATATATATATATATATATATATATATATATATATATATATATATATATATATATATATATATATATATATATATATATATATATATAGTTGGGATCCAGTAAGAAGTAATATTTTGGTAAGAATGTAAGAAATCAGTAATTAAGGTATGAATGATTATATATATATATATATATATATATATATATATATATATATATATATATATATATATATATATTATTTTACAAACCCGTTGTTACACGGTTGATGTTATTATACAAATTAAAAAAAAGAAAATCGAAAATGAGCAAATATAAATTATTACATGCTTCAATTTCTTCAACCTGCTACCATTTGTTATTCCTGCCGCCTTTCCTAATTCCTAGAACCATCAAAATCCCAATCATTGAACAGAACAAAAACTTTCTAACATAGATTGCACCTTGCACATTTTGAATGTTTCTATTTGTAAATTGGATCCAGATGCTTACAGTATATTCAAGAAATATATCAAAACTTTATCAACTTTTAAAGTCACCAAGAAGAATGTAATGCGTACTTTTAGCCTCATAACAGCAGCAACAACGAATTTTACAAAATGATCCTCATCTTATAAGAGTACTTCTGAACTAAAATCGGTCATTGCAATCCCCTCATCAAGGAACCCTTTCAGGGTACCAAAAACTGATATATATGTGTTGTTCCTTTATTTTCTTCATTACCTAAAAACTATTAAGATAAGACTGCATGTAGTTAATATATTAACTAAAAAAGTCAAATATTAACAAACAATAAAAGTACCTATCGTTCCTTAATTTTCTTTGCTTATGGTATCGAAAAATTACATTACCCACTGCAGCCATCACCACTAAAATAATAACCAAAGAATGCACTAAAATAAGTCATTTCATATCTTTCATGATCCCCATAAAGAGTCTAAATGCCCCTGGCCATGACGTTTTCACACATAAATACCCATTGCATTCACATTCAATCTACTTGCCCTTGTCATCCATTATCACATGCTGTATTTATTTTATTTTTAAATAAAAAAATTATAGGAGTCAATGATTATGGAAAAAGGGCATTGGTAAAGAAAACCCCCTTAAACGGGTTTTATTTGCATTGTTTTCCGTATTTGACTAAATACAAAGTAATAAGTCTAATCAACATTATTTAATATTTTATAAGTTTAGGTTTTATTTGCATTGTTTTCTGCATTTGCTAAATGCAAAGTCGATTAAATCGGGTTTCGGTTAAATCAGTTTTTATAATATTTCCAAATTAATCATAATCAAACCAAATAAGGTGCAGTTAAATCGATTTCGATTTAATTTAACTAAACCAAAAATGGTTCGCTTAAATCGGTTTCAGATTATTCGGTTTGGTTAATCGGTTTCGGTTTAATTTAACCAAACCAAATAAGGTTCGGTTAAATCGGTTTCAGTTTAATTGGTTTCAGTTTATTCGGTTTGATTAATTGGTTCGGTTTATTCGATTTGGTTAATCGGTTTCGGTTTAATTTGACCAAACCAAATAAGGTTCGGTTAAATCGGGTTTTGTTTAATTGGTTTCGGTTTATATATATATATATATATATATATATATATATATATATATATATATATATATATATATATATATATATATATTCCAATCCTACATATTTAAAATATCTTCATAAAGAGTTGGAGAGATAATTATCAGTGGTTTGGAAATTCAAGTAAAGATGTATTTTTACTTTTTACGTATCATATATATATATTTTATATTTATTATAGTCTGTATTCAAGTGATATTGTGTTTTATATTTGTTTAGGATGGCAATTTGAATAGAAATAAAGAGATATCATAACTTTCCACCGATATTAAACGTCAAAAATTAGAAAATTAGTACGTCAAAAGTTATAAAAATTGGAAAATGTATTCAAGCAAAACGTCAAATTAACTACACTGAAAACCCACCTGTCTTTTCAATAAAACAAAAAGAAAAAGAAACAGCCCGTAAAGAAATTATTCAATTAACCATTCTAAAAAAAATTATTCATAAAAAGAACCTCCATACAGTTGGATTAATCGGCTCGCCTGCACTGCCAAGGGAAGAAAGTGTTAGAAATTAAATCACCTGGCAAAGTCTATCTAGCAACTGGTTGTAAGTTAACGAATCATGTAGGTCAGGCTTGTCAATTCCTGATTTCACAACTCTTTAGTTACATACATATTTTCAAAAACAAAAACTATAGGAAATTTACACTATATTATCAGTTTAATATGCATTATAATTGTAGAAACTTCATTCCTTTAGCACAATGAAATAACTATAATGTAGTTAATAAAACAAAGAACGGTTTAAATAATTATAGACTATATTCCCAGAAACAAAGATAGGGAAGAACGTAATCCAATTTTTATGCTCAAAATAGTAAAACTAAAAGTTTTCATAGATTAACTAATATTTGTTTTATAGATCACTCCCAATCAAATTTCAGAAGGTTACCTTTATCTTATGTCGTATAGATCACTCTTAATTCGTATCTCGCTTCGATCTCTGTTCTCTAGAATTCTGATGTCAAAACTTTTGTTAGGAGATTAAGGAAAGAAGTAAAAGTTAGCATTTTTGGCTGCTATAAAAACCATTAGATAGCATTAAAAAATACATTAGGTGAGTTTTTTTTACTATATTTTGCTGCTGTTTGCACCGATTTTGGCTGCAAAATAATCACAAAGTGTTCTGCCACTATGTTCCTGATTGGGCTTGTAAAAGAAAAAAATTTGGATGCATGTTTTGTTTTATTTAAGCAAGGAGAGATACAAAGCTTAGAATCACACCTGATATTGATCCAATAAATGCTTCTATATGTCTTGCTTTAGAACTATCATGGAACCATCAATGTGTAACTTTCATCGGTCAACTTTCACATAACCGTTTTATAGTTTCTAATAAATGCAAAAGATATGCGGACTTTTCAAAGTATAATGTTATAATAACTAAAATGGTGAAAGTGTGATGTTATAATAGCATAAACTTTTCAAGTACCGTGTCTTAATAAAAAAAACATAATTGAATGTACCTGGAGTTCAAGTTATATTAATCCCTTGGCATGTAACCTTCAGGTGAGATATGTTAAATGTGAAGCCACTTGTTGGTCAATGTAGCTGCAGAAAGAAGGTTGGTGAGTTCATGGTTGGTGAGTCCATGGTTGGTGAAGAAGTTTGGTGAAATCAAATTAGTCAATTAAGGCCTTCAATGTATTCATTATTTAATGTATCATAACACCTATATATATGGGTGTAACTGCAATGTTAAAGATGTACCACACAACACAAAAACACAGAGCAATAAAACATTCCTAGTTATCCGCCGTGGACGTAGGTCATTTTTGGACCGAACCACGTTAAATTATTGTGTTCTTAATTTGTGAGCTGAGTGTGTGAGTTTAGTGTTCGTATGCTAAGTGTCTCGATTCTAACAAGTGGTATCAGAGCCTTGGTATAGCTCCAGAGAGTGATTTTCTGTTTTTGGGTCGAAAATTTTTTGTCTCAAAAACGATTTTGGTTTACGCCGTTGGAAAGGTCTCGTTCCGCAGATTCCGAAAATATATTTTTTGGAATTTTTCGACCACCGGAAGACCTCCAAATCGCCGGTCAAACATTCGCCGGAATAGTGACCGAAGAAACCAGATCGCTGGAGAAGACGACACTGTAGCGCCGGAGCCGCCGGAGAAGACGACACTGTAGCACCGGAGTTTCGCCGGAGAAGACGATACTGTAGCGGTACTGTATCGACACTGTAGCGACACTGTAGCATATTTTGAAAAACAGTCCCTGAAGTTCCAGAAATTGCAAAACAGGTCCTTGGAGTTCCAAATATTGCAAAACAGGTCCCTGAATTTCCAGAAATTGCAGTTTAGCCCCTGATCTTTTAGAAAATTGCAGTTTAGCCCCCAAACTTTCAGAAAAGTGCATTTTAGCCCCCGAACTTTCAGAAAATTGCTGTTTAGCCCCCTGAACTTTCAGAAAATTGCAGTTTAGCCCCTGAATTTCAGAAAAATTGCATTTTCACCCTTAACTTCTGAAAGAAAAGTGCATTTTGTCCGTTAAAATGGCAGAAGACGGTAAAATTAAAATTGAGAAGTTTGATGGAACCGATTATGGATTTTGGAAGATACAAATTGAAGATATGCTGTATCAGAAAAGTTTGCACTTGCCTATGTTGGGCGAACAACCGGATGACATGTATGATGAAGATTGGAAGTTGTTGGATCGACAAGCCTTGGGTGTAGTTAGGCTTTCGTTGGCAAAGAGTGTTGCGTATAACATTGTCAATGAAACAACTACTTATGGAGTATTTAAGGCTTTGTCCAACATGTACGAGAAGCCGTCCGCTTCAAACAAAGTGTTCCTCATCAAACAATTGGTTAACACTAAGATGAAGGAAGGCATGTCGGTTACCGCTCACATAAACGAGTTTAACTCGATTATTTCTCGTTTAACCTCAGTTGCAATAAAGTTTGAAGATGAAGTACAATCGCTCCTCCTTTTATCATCTTTGCCCGACAGTTGGTCAGGCACAGTCACAGCTGTTAGTAGTGCATCTGGCACTACCAAACTCACTTTCGAGAGTATTCGTGACTTAATTGTAAATGAAGATATCAGACGGAGAAGCAATGGTGAGACTTCTAGTTCTAGTTCTATATTGCATACAGAAAGTAGAGGAAGAAAAAACGAAAGAGGACGTGGTCGAGGCAGATCAAAGTCCAGAAAAAGAGGACAGTCAAAAACCAGAAAAGACATTGAATGCTGGAATTGCAAAGAAAAAGGTCACTTTAGAAGCCAATGCCCAAAACCACAAGCTGAAAAGAAAGAAGTGAACAATGTATCCTCTGAAGAATCAGGAGATTTTCTCATATGTTGTGTTGAGAATTCAGCAGAATCCTGGATTATGGATTCAGGTGCTTCTTTCCATGCCGTCTCATGCCTAGATATGGTCAAGAACCTACAAACAGGTGCTCTTGGCAAAGTTCGTTTAGCCGATGATCAATTGCTTGATATTACGGGTATCGGAGACATAGATTTGAAGACCTCCTTAGGAACCACGTGGACATTAAAAGATGTCAGGGTTATTCCAAACTTAAGGAGAAAGTTGATTTCAGTTGGTAAGTTGGATGATGAAGGGTTTGATGTTCACTTTGGGGGTGGACAATGGAAAGTGATCAAAGGCAACTTGGTGATTGCCAAAGGAAAGAAGAAAGGCACTTTATACATGGTAGAAATACATGGTGATGGTGTTCATGCCGTAACCACAAATCCGAATCCATCTAATTTATGGCACCAACGACTCGGATACATGAGCAATAAGGGATTGAAGATGTTGGCTCAGAAAGGGAAGTTTTCAGACTTGAAGAAACTTGAAACAGAATTCTGTGAATACTGTGTTCTAGGGAAACAAAAGCGGGTTACTTTTGTAAAGACGGGGAAGACACCGAAAGCTCAGAAGTTAGAGCTTATTCACTCGGATGTATTTGGACCAACACCAATTTCATCTCTAGGAGGCAAAAACTACTATGTAACATTTATCGATGATTCAACACGCAAGGTATGGGTCTATTTTCTTAAAAATAAATCTGATGTATTTGATACTTTTAAGATATGGAAATCTGCTGTTGAAATTGAAACTGATTTGAAGGTAAAATGCCTAAAGTCGGATAATGGTGGTGAATACATAAGCAAGGAGTTTGTTGACTATTGTGCCAAGCAAGGGATAAAGATGATCAAGACAGTCCCAGGAACCCCTCAGCAGAATGGTGTAGCTGAGAGAATGAATAGAACTCTGAATGAAAGGGCTAGAAGCATGAGGTTGAATGCTGGTTTACCAAAGACATTCTGGGCTGATGCAGTTAACACTGCAGCCTACTTGATCAACCGTTCACCGTGTGTTCCCTTGGATTTTAAATTGCCGGAAGAAATGTGGCAAGAGAAGGAAGTAAGTCTCTGTTAGTTCTATATGCCCAAGGATGATCATAAAATGATATTACTAATAATACATGATCCTATAGGGTCACACCAACAACAAGTTTGACACCAATTGATCATTTAGAACGTTAAATTTGATTTAACATCAAATGATATTAAACTTGCAATTTAATCTTGTAGGTTATTATTATTTGAGGTAAATAATAATAACTACAAAATTAAAGGTTGATTAATAATTCATATGTGATGAATTAATTAAGTGTAACAATTAAATTGTTTAAATTGTTAAACGATTTAATTGATTTATAAGTAAGCCTTTTATTTAATTTAATTGGTAAATTAAATAAAAAATATATATATTGTTTTATATATATATATATATATATATATATATATATATATATATATATAATTATACAATTAAGATTGTATATTTAGATGGTTTATTTATGTATATGATTATGGGTTAAATGTTATCCCATTTGAGAAATAAGAAGATGTATTATTTATAAGCTTTTATTATCTAAGTTTTATAAATAATAACAACTCACTAGCACTTCATTTGTCATCATAAAATCAGCCATATTGGAAGGAAAAGAATGCATAAAGAACTTAAAAGAAAAGGAAGATGCTTTGTGTCTTCTAGCTTTTGATTATAGAAATCAAATGGGACTTTCTTTTAAGCTAGTTGCATGTGCTTTTCTTTTCCTTTGTGTGGTATATGTTGGCCACGATTTTGAGTGAGTTTTTACATCATTCTTGCTTCAAGAAATCAGCCAAAAACTCTCCTAAAGTTCTTAGAAAGAATTGGTCTTTGGTTTCATAAGAAAAGGAGTCATATCTTGCAAGTTGTGGAACTAGCATTCAAGGGTGTTCAAGCTTGTGGTGGATCAACTATAGAGGGATTCTAATTTGATTCCTAGCTATCAAAATCATCCAAAACAAACCCAAGAACAAAGGTTATGATCTTGAACTTAAACTATGTTTGTTCTTCATCTTATCTCTACATGCATGTAGCATGATCCTCTTGAAAATGGAATTTGTGTTCATGATTTTATGCTTCCGTTGCAAACTCTTGTTTTTGAAACTAATTACATGAACCATGTTTTCCAACAATTGGTATCAGAGCCATGGCTATATTGCATGTTTAGATAATAAGTTTATTTGGATAAACTTGGTTTTTGGAAGCCATGAATGTTCATCTTCTTGAATGAAAGTTTCATGCATGGCTTCTTTGGCAACATGCAAATATATAATCTATGATTTTATGTAACCAACTATAGTTTATGTATGCATGCATTTGGTTACATAGATGTTGCCTTAGAAAAACAAAGTGTTGATTTTCTTATGATTTTATGTGATAAAATGGTGCATAAACAAGCCAAGGACCATATGATGCATGTTTTGTGTTTGTATTCGATATGGTTGTAATCTATTCATTTATTCAAATGGTTTGTAATAATAATTAGTTATTTACTTCTTTTATTCATTTTGTAATTGTTAGAATAGTTGTATTTTATTTCATTCACAAAATGTAACAAGAGAAGGAAGTAAGAAAAGATTGCACCCAACAGCAGCACTTTCTGAAGAGCTGCTGTCCAGATTCCAAAATTGTTTTGGAAGTGTTTTATAAATTCATATCTTGATCATTTGGTGATATACTTGTTGGTAACTTTAATATCTAGTATATACATTAAGTTTCAACAAGTATTAGCATCAATATGGCCAAGAATGAATTGAAAAAATGCAACAAAATCACAAAAACTTCCCTGCTGCCCTTGTTCCTGTCGCAACTATTGAGGAAGGGAAAGAAAAATCACAAGCTTTTCCATGGTGTCAAGAAATGATGGTTCAAGTGTCATTTGGTGATATAAGAAGCTTGGCAAAATTGTAGCCAAATCGAAGATCATTTGGTTGAGTTTTTGTCACTCTTTTGTCCCTAGGTTTGGACTTGATATTTCATGTGTGGCTCACATGAAATATCAAACTAGTTGGCTTGTGTTTATGCACCCATGCATGCTTGTGATGTTTGTATGTTTTATTATGTTATGTTGTAGATGAAAATAAGATTTTGCATGCTAGACAACCTAGATAATTAAACATAATCATCAAGGAGTTTGTATTTTCAAAAGTTGACATTTAAAACATAAGATGTGATAAAATTGGTTTTATTAAAATGGGTTTTTGTTATAAAACCTATTAAGTCAAGTTTTGAAAATGATTGAAACAAGTAATAAAATGGAGATTTTATGAACTCTTACAAACTCCAACCCTAAGTAATAATGGTAATTATTTAGGATTATAAATTGGTTCTAATATATGTGATCAAACTCAAACTTAATATTGGATATTAATTGTAAACTTGACCACAAACAAAGAATCAATAAAATGGAGATTTTATGATTTAGGAACCAATTAACAAAATAAGATTTAATGGTACCATGTTCATTGGATGCATGCAATCTACATGATACCATATGTTTTTCAAAATTAGAATTGTAAAACATTCAAATCCCTTATGAAATACAAATCAATGCCATCCCTCTTAAAGACACTCATGTATCACTTGTATTTCCTTGTGGGATAAAGGATACCTAACCACTTGGAGTCTTCTTGTGATACAAGAAGTAGTTTTGCAATATTGATGGGATAAAGGACACCAAACCATCAATAGTTGACAAAACTACACGTCCGTTTAAGTAGGATGATTCGTTTGGAAATCTCTTGTGATAAAGGTCACCTAAGCATTAGAAATCCAAGGCATAGATGGGATCAAACATGCCAAACTTATAAATGTTATAATGGGATCCCATAACTCTAGAAATTATATTTGGATATAATTGGTAAACCGTTACCTACCTTGTTGATTCGAATAGGCGGGATAAAGGATACCTAACCACTTATTCGTAATGCAACTTGGATTCTAGACCTTAATTAATTAAAGTTTATGAAACAAGAAAGGGTATTAATTATTAAGGACTTAATATCATAATTTACTAAATAGAACCTTGTTAAAATTTTGTAGATGGCACCAAACAACACACACTCGGCTCCTAACAAAACCTCACTACGGTCTCTCCTTGAAGGAGAAAAACTTAACCATACCAACTTCTTGGATTGGCACTGTAGTGTGAGAATTGTTCTCAAACAAGAAAAGAAAGAATATGTTCTCAATAAACCACTTCCAGAAGAGCCCCCTGCCATTCCTAAGCCCGCACACGATGCATGGCTTAAAAAGATGGATGATTCCATCGATGCATCATGCCTCATGTTGGCAACCATGATTCCTGACCTTCAGAAGGATTTGGAGAATCATTCAGCCTATGACATGATTCATCAACTAAAGGAAATGTTCCAACAACTTGCAAGAACGGAAAGGTTCGAAACTGTTCGGGCTTTCCATGCTTGCAAGATGGAGGATGGGCAGTCGGTAAGCTCTTATGTGCTCAAAATGAAGAGTCACATTGATCATTTGGCACGTCTTGGAGTTGTGATGCCCGAAGAGCTAGCAACGGATATGATCCTTAACTCCTTGACAAAGTCCTTTGATCCTTTTGTCATGAATTTTAACATGAATGGTTTCAACAAGACTATCCCGGAATTACATGGGATGCTAATTACCGCGGAAAAGAATCTGCCTAAGAAAACCACTCAAGTTCTCATGATCAAGGAAGGTGGCACAAAGAGAACTAAACCCGAACACCCCACCAACTCCAAGGGCAAGGGGAAAGCAAAAGCTTTCAAAGGTAAGGGCAAGAAAGTTGTCCAACCTTCCCATCCGCCCAAGAAGAAGGCAAAGGTTGCCAAAGAAGACACATGCTTTGAATGTGGCAAAGCTGGGCATTGGAAGAGAAATTGTCCTATGTATCTTGCGGAGTTGAAGAAGAAGAAGGCCGGTGAAGGCACTTCAGGTATCTATGTGATAGACCTAGAACTTTATATTTTATCTCCTAACACATGGGTATTTGATACTGGTTGTGGAACTCACATATGTAATATGTTGCAGGGGTTCAAAAGGAGTAGGCGACTGAAGGCAAATGAGGTAGTACTTCGAGTTGGAAACAATGCAAGGGTTGCGGTGGATTCAATTGGAAGTTTTAATTTATTACTACCTAATGGCTTGTGTGTGACATTGTTGAATGTTTACTATGTTCCTAGCTTGACTAGGAATATTATTTCGGTTGCTAAATTAAGACAATGTGGATTTGATCTTTCCTTTAATAATGATGATATTTGTGTTTACAAAAATAATGTATTCTATTTTGAGGCTAGGCCTTTAAATGGAATTTATGAAGTAAACCTTGATGAAAAGACTAACAATGGCTCTTTATACCACACTTTCACCAAGAAACCCAAATTTGATTTGAGTCAAAACTATCTATGGCATTGTCGCCTTGGGCATATAAACAAGAATCGCATATCCCAACTTCAAAAGAGTGGACTTTTGAAGGCAAATGAGAATGACTCATTTGATATATGTGAATCTTGTTTACATGGCAAGATGACTAAAGCTCCTTTCTCCGGAACCAATGAGAGAGCAAAGGACTTGTTAGGAATCATACATACGGATGTATGTGGTCCTTTCAAGCCAATGACTAGATATGGTGAAAGATATTTCATCACATTCACTGACGACTTTAGTCGTTTTGGATATGTTTATTTAATTAAACATAAACATGAGGCGTTTGAAATGTTCAAAACGTTTCAAAGTGAAGTGGAAAATCAACTCAACAAAACAATTAAAGTTCTTCGTTCTGATAGAGGAGGTGAGTACTTAAGTACAAACTTTATGGATCATCTTAAGATTTGTGGAATTGTTTCACAACTTACTCCACCTGGAACACCACAACATAATGGTGTGTCTGAGAGGCGGAACCGAACACTATTGGATATGGTTCGATCCATGATGAGTAAAAGTACTCTACCTTTATCATTTTGGGGTTATGCTATACAAACAGCTGCTCGTCTCCTAAACATGGCACCTACTAAGAAGGTAGATAAAACGCCTTATGAGATATGGCATGGAAGGGTTCCATCTTTATCCTATCTAAAGGTATGGGGTTGTGAAGCTTATGTTAGACAAGAAGCTTCAAACAAATTAGAACCCCGTTCAACTAAATGTATCTTTGTAGGGTATCCGAAAGATTGTCTTGGATACTATTTCTACAATCCCATCGAGAATAAGATATTTATTTCTCGAAAAGCTGAATTCCTAGAAAACAAGTTTCTGACGGAAGAGGCTAGTGGGAGGTTTGTGGAACTTGAGGAACTTCAAGAACCACAACCTGATACACAAGAAGTTGAATCTAGCATTCAACAAGAAATTGTTGAACCTGAACAAACGGTTGATCAGGAACAAATTGTAACACAAAGTGTTTGCAAATCTGGTAGGGTTCGAATTGAACCAGAAAGGTATGGTTACCTTTTGATGGAAGAGGAATGTTATACGATAGATTCTGATGAACCCGTCAACTATCAGAGTGTAATATCAGATCCTGAATCTGATAAATGGCTTGAGGCCATGAACACTGAGATGCAATCCATGCACGATAATCAAGTTTGGAACTTGGTTAATCTTCCCACCAATTGTAAGACTGTTGGGAACAAATGGGTTTTCAAGAAGAAAATCGACGTGGATGGAAATGTTCACACTTTTAAGGCTAGACTTGTCGCTAAAGGATACTCACAGACTCATGGTATTGACTATGATGAGACCTTTTCTCCAGTGGCAATGATCAAGTCGATTAGGATACTTTTTGCCATAGCCGCGTACTATGATTATGAGATATGGCAAATGGATGTCAAGACCGCTTTCCTTAATGGATACTTATTGGAAGATGTCTATATGGATCAACCTGAAGGTTTTGTCGATCCCAAGCATCCAAACAAAGTGTGCAAGCTTAAAAGATCTATCTATGGATTAAAGCAAGCTTCTCGAACATGGAACATCCGTTTTGATGAAAAGATTACGAGTTTTGGATTCATCAAAAATGAGGATGACTCCTGTGTTTGGAAATGACATCCCAACCTTAAAAGGTGTCAAAGCGTTCCTTGAGAGTTGTTTCTCAATGAAGGATCTAGGGGAAGCTGCTTATGTATTAGGCATAAAGATCTATAGAGATAGATCTAAGAGACTTATTGGTCTTAGCCAAAGTGTATATATTGATAAAATCTTGAAAAGGTTCAAGATGCAAGACTCCAAAAGAGGATTCTTGCCAATGCCGCATGGCACCATCCTAAGCAAGTCTCAGTGCCCAAACACTAGGACTGAACTTGAAAGGATGAAACATGTCCCATATGCTTTGGCAATTGGGTCCATCATGTATGCCATGTTATGCACTAGGCCCGACGTCTCATGTGCCTTAAGTATGACTAGTAGGTATCAACAGAACCCAGGTGAAGCCCACTGGACTGCTGTAAAGAACATTCTTAAGTACTTGAGAAGAACTAAAGATATGTTCTTAGTTTACGGCGGTTTGGAAGAAAGCTTAAAGGTAAAGGGTTACACTGACGCAAGCTTCCAAACAGATAGGGATGATTCGAAATCTCAATCTGGGTATGTCTTTATTTTAAATGGAGGAGCCGTGTCTTGGAAGAGTTCCAAACAAGAAGTGATTGCACAATCCACTACAGAATCAGAGTATGTTGCTGCTTCGGAAGCTGCTCAAGAAGCTGTATGGATGAGAAAGTTCATAGAAGATCTAGGGGTTGTTCCTTCCATTCGGGACCCTATAGAAATCTTCTGTGACAATCTAGGTGCTATAGCTCAAGCAAAGGAACCTAGATTGCATCAAAAGACCAAACACATTCACCGAAGGTATAACTACATTAGACATGAAGTTAAGAATGGTGAAATAAGTATTCACAAGGTTCATACAGATCAGAATTTGGCAGACCCATTCACGAAGCCTTTACCACAAACTAAGCATGAAAGTCATGCTAAGGGTATAGGACTCCGTTTTTCTAATGAATGGATTTGATTTGTGTTTAATGTTTTATGAATATGAACTTATGTAAACGACAAGAATTATGTAATATATGTGACGTGATGTTTCATTCATAATTATTGTGTTTTATTAGCATGTTTAATCCTTGAATAATTTAGTTATTCTAAACGTCCATAGTCGATCATAGTTGTGGGAGCAATTATAAAGTAAGACTAATATGAATTGGATTGGTTGACTTTTATGGGTAAAAGTAGCAAAAGGTTGCAACCAAATTCATAGGTACTTGTCAGTGAACAAGTATTGGACTTGACCCGTTTCAAGATCACTCCATGGATCATCATCATAAGTGATTCTTGAATAAAGGTATTATCATTTGTATCCTTTGACCTGAGATACATATTTGGGACTCAAGTGTAGAGTGTACTATGCTTTAATATGGTTTACTGTTGTTCTTGAAATACAGACAACCATAAAGGCCATACTCATGCATAGTATTAACTATATGAGGGGCGTATGTAGTCAAGACGGGATTTGTTCCTCTTATGTGTTGAGAGTTAGACATCTAAGGCGCCTGTTTGAAAGTTGAACATAAAATGAGAATGATTAAGATCCATGTCTCATGTTCAACATGATGTCTGTGACAAAGGGATAATTGATAGATAACCTAATACATCAATTAGAGCCTCGTGTTTTCTGAAGAATTGAATGTTGTTGAATGGCACAATGTCATGTGTTATTGGGGACAGTAAAATGTTGCTAGACGTTTACCACTGTCTATATCATTCTGTGATGCAACCTTGTGCAAGTGGGAGATTGTTAGTTCTATATGCCCAAGGATGATCATAAAATGATATTACTAATAATACATGATCCTATAGGGTCACACCAACAACAAGTTTGACACCAATTGATCATTTAGAACGTTAAATTTGATTTAACATCAAATGATATTAAACTTGCAATTTAATCTTGTAGGTTATTATTATTTGAGGTAAATAATAATAACTACAAAATTAAAGGTTGATTAATAATTCATATGTGATGAATTAATTAAGTGTAACAATTAAATTGTTTAAATTGTTAAACGATTTAATTGATTTATAAGTAAGCCTTTTATTTAATTTAATTGGTAAATTAAATAAAAAAAATATATATTGTTATATATATATATATATATATATATATATATATATATATATATATATATATATATATATATATATATATATATATATAATTATACAATTAAGATTGTATATTTAGATGGTTTATTTATGTATATGATTATGGGTTAAATGTTATCCCATTTAAGAAATAAGAAGATGTATTATTTATAAGCTTTTATTATCTAAGTTTTATAAATAATAACAACTCACTAGCACTTCATTTGTCATCATAAAATCAGCCATATTGGAAGGAAAAGAATGCATAAAGAACTTAAAAGAAAAGGAAGATGCTTTGTGTCTTCTAGCTTTTGATTATAGAAATCAAATGAGACTTTCTTTTAAGCTAGTTGCATGTGCTTTTCTTTTCCTTTGTGTGGTATATGTTGGCCACGATTTTGAGTGAGTTTTTACATCATTCTTACTTCAAGAAATCAGCCAAAAACTCTCCTAAAGTTCTTAGAAAGAATTGGTCTTTGGTTTCATAAGAAAAGGAGTCATATCTTGCAAGTTGTGGAACTAGCATTCAAGGGTGTTCAAGCTTGTGGTGGATCAACTATAGAGGGATTCTAATTTGATTCCTAGCTATCAAAATCATCCAAAACAAACCCAAGAACAAAGGTTATGATCTTGAACTTAAACTATGTTTGTTCTTCATCTTATCTCTACATGCATGTAGCATGATCCTCTTGAAAATGGAATTTGTGTTCATGATTTTATGCTTCCGTTGCAAACTCTTGTTTTTGAAACTAATTACATGAACCATGTTTTCCAACAGTCTCAAACACCTAAAAGTCTTTGGTTGTAGTGCTTACAGTCTGTTAAAAGATAGTGACAGGGATAAACTTGATTCAAAAACCAAGAAGTGCACATTCATTGGTTATGGGTCAGACGAAATGGGTTATAGGCTTTGGGATAATGAAAGCAGAAAGATAATCCGAAGCAAGAATGTCATTTTTAACGAAGCTGAGTTATACAAAGACATAAACACCAAAAGTCCAGAAGTCCAGAAGGAGTACGTTGAATATGAAGGTGGTGAAAAGAAGAAAGAAGCTTCAGTTGAAATCCCTGAATCTGGGGATGATTCAACTGACAGTGGGAGCTCAGAGGATGATTCTAGAAATGACTCTGAAGATGAAGAAACCAGTCCTCCAGCTCCAGAGTCCCCAGCCACACCTCAAGTTCAACCAAGAAGATCTTCCAGAGTCATCAGACCACCACAAAGATACTCACCATCTGTCAACTACATTCTTTTGACAGAAAATGGTGAACCCTAGTGTTACTCTGAAGCTAAGAGGTTAAAAGATTCATTGCAGTGGGAGCTAGCAATGAAAGATGAAATGAAGTTGCTTGAGAAAAACAAGACCTAGCTTCTAACGAAGCTTCCATCCGGGAAGAAGGATCTTCAAAACAAATGGGTTTTCAGGATCAAGGATGAACATGATGGTACCAAACGGTACAAAGCAAGATTAGTAGTCAAGGGCTTTCAACAGAAAGAGGGAATCGATTTCAATGAAATATTCTCTCCAGTAGTGAAGATGACCACTATCAGACTTGTTCTCAGTATTGTAGCAGCAGAAGGTTTGCATCTAGAGCAGCTAGATGTCAAGACAGCTTTTCTACATGGTGACCTAGATGAAGAAATTTACATGACACAACCAGAGGGTTTTCAGATTAAAGGCAAAGAAAACTTGGTGTGTAAATTGAAGAAGAGCTTGTATGGTCTGAAACAAGCACCCAGACAATGGTATTTGAAGTTTGATAACTTCATGAGAAGAGTTGGTTACAAGAGATGTGACAATGATCATTGTTGTTACATCAAGAAGTTTAAGGGTTCTTATATCATTCTACTACTCTATGTAGATGATATGTTGATTGGAGGCTCAGACATGACATAGATCAAGAAGTTAAAGAAGCAAATGTCTGAAGAATTCGAGATGAAAGACTTGGGAGCTGCAAACCAAATACTCGGGATGAGTATTTTCAGAAACAAAGAAGATGACTCTTTGACACTCTCTCAAGAGAAATACATTGAGAAAGTATTAGAGAAATTCGGCCTTAAAGATGCCAAGATCAGAAGCACACCTTTGGGAAGTCACTTTAAGCTTTCTAAAGTTCAGTCACCCAAATTAGATGAAGACAAGAAAGAAATGGCTAAAGTACCTTATGCATCTGCAATTGGTAGTCTCATGTTTGCAATGGTATGCACGAGACCAGATATTGCACATGCAGTGGGAGTTGTTAGTCGATTTATGTCCAATCCGGGGAGAGAACATTGGGAAGCAGTTAAATGGATGCTAGGATATTTGAAGGGGACTTCAAAAGTGGCATTGCATTTTAAAGGGAAAGATGTCATTCTGAAGGGTTTTGCAGATGCAGACCTTGGTGGTTGCAAAGACTCATACAAAAGCACTACCGGGTATGTCTTTACAGTGGGAGGCACTGCAGTGAGTTGGATGTCTAAACTCCAGAAAAGTGTTGCCCTTTCAACCACAGAAGCAGAGTATATGGCAGTTGCTGAAGCAAGCAAAGAGCTTATATGGTTGAAGAACTTTCTCGAAGAACTTGGCAAGGAACAAGTTGATTGTGCACTGTTTTGTGATAATCAAAGTGCAATACACCTTGCAAAGAATCCTGTCTTCCATTCGAAGACAAAGCACATACAGCTGAGATATCACTTCATCAGAGAAAGAATTAATGATGGTACTCTGAAGTTGAAGAAGATCAAAGGAACTGAAAATCCAGCTGATATGTTGACTAAGGTTGTTACCTTAGAGAAGTTGAAGCTTTGCATAGCTTCAACTGGCCTTCAGGCTAATTGAAGAGAAGGCCAGGGTAACTAGGAAGGAGCTAAGATCAAAATTGTTTTTTGGAATGCATAGATGAAGCACATGTGAAGATTGTTCTGTGGCTTCAAGTGGGAGATTGTTAAATGTGAAGCCACTGGTTGGTCAATGTAGCTGCAGAAAGAAGGTTGGTGAGTCCATGGTTGGTGAGTCCATGGTTGGTGAAGAAGTTTGGTGAAATCAAATTAGTCAATTAAGGCCTTCAATGTATTCATTATTTAATGTATCATAACACCTATATATATGGGTGTAACTGCAATGTTAAAGATGTACCACACAACACAAAAACACAGAGCAATAAAACATTCCTAGTTATCCGCCGTGGACGTAGGTCATTTTTGGACCGAACCACGTTAAATTCTTGTGTTCTTAATTTGTGAGCTGAGTGTGTGAGTTTAGTGTTCGTATGCTAAGTGTCTCAATCCTAACAAGATAAATTCTGTTGGTGGTAGCAACTAAACAATCGTGAAACCAAGTGATGCATGATAATTCTTCAACTTTCTCTTGTAGTTCCACATACCACCTTCCACTTTTGTTCAACTCCCAATTAAACCCCTGAAACAAAATGTCAAACCAATGAAACTGCAATATTTAAATGTTAGTTCACTCACTCGAATCAATATGACAATAACTTATCTATTTGGTATTCAAATGCTTACAAACCTCGTAAATGGCTTTATTAAAAAAGTATATTATTCTTATAGTAACATAACTTTTGTGACCATATTCGACTCATTAACTACTTAAAATTTTCAAAAAGTAGACAAAAATGAGCATCCAAGTTGACAGGAATAGTCCTAAAACATACTAAATTTGACCCAAATACATTTTGAACTATTACCCACCATTTTGCCAGTAATTGAACTAAAACATATTAATCGGGTATTTTGGATTTTTAATGAAAAAGGAAGAACGGAATTGAGTTCCATCCATTTGCTAACCAAATATCCGATGGAATGGAATCTCGAATTCCAGTTCCATCATATTCAATAGAAATCCACAAACCAAACATACCCTAATATGATAAGTAGTGCATAACACCTAAAAGAAAATCAAATAAAGCTGTCTTTGATGCATCCTTGTACAATGGTGCGTTAGCAGGGTCTTTCAAGTTCTAAAATAAAATCAGAGATCTTCATAGCCAAAATAAAATCAATCAGAAAACCAAATTAGAAGATAAAACGAGCAATGGATTTGATCGACGTTCACTTAACCATGAAAATCCACCTGCAAATTACCAATCAGACAAAATTTAAAATTACATTCGCCTTCTAAGTTGAACCGATTTAAGAGATGATAGTCTCCTACTGTACCCATGTCCATCCCAAAACCGAATCAGGTAAAAAATACGAACCCTGACAACATTACAAGGGAAATGGAAATCATTTAGCGCTTTTAAATTGAAAGCGAATGTTTTCTAAGGGCACATGGAGTAGATCACGTCGAACCCGCTAAAGCCGGAGCCCGTCTTCAGCCCGCCTTCCACGGGGCAATTCTCGCTGAAGTCGCCGGCCACCTATCCCGTTGAACCCGCAAACGATCCTGCTGCCCCTCTTTTTGCTTCTTTGCCTTTGACCAAACGGTTTCAGTAACCCGCAAATCCTCCGATTTGAAGCCGCCATATGCCGAACCCGCACGGTACCGGCCGGCAGCTGCCGTCGAACCCGATCGAACCTGCCGTTATACCGTCCACCCTAAGATAGAGAAAGAGGAAGAGAATGATGACAAACATTGACTATTTAAATAAAAAGCATATACATATAACCAATCTACGAAAGCATGAGGTGGCAAGAATATTTAGTAAAGAGGAGTCCTACCACTAGCATTTCATGTTCGATGTCACCAGAAATTCAAATCAAATTGGCACAGAGAAATGTGGTGTTGGCGATTGAACTTAGGCTTGCAGGTCGATTATGTGAATGATGATGAACTGAGTGAAAGGAGCGGGATGGTGGTATGGACTAGAAGCAGCCGTTGAGTACACAAATTATCAATGGTACCAAAAGCACTAATCTCCATGGTCAGGATCAAAATCATCAACGGCTAAAAAATAGGTTGTAAAAACCTCACTTCATTTTTTTGTTTTTTTTTTAATTTTTCGACATTATTGTTTTTCGAAAATAAAAACTGGATATACCAAAATTCATAAATTTTTGTCCTCTACAAATAGACATCGATATTGATATATAAAAAACAAACTCGTCTGAATTCAAAATATGAATCTGAATTGTAAAAATTTGTATCTGATATTTAAAAAAACAAAATTTTTTATTAGTACAACTCATCTGGATTCACAATGTAATCTGCACTGTAAAAATCTTAATCTGAGTAATTATTTTACTTTTAAAATTTTTACTACTTTAATATAATAACCATTTATAAAAAATATACTTGATTCATAACTAAATTTACTCATAATTACACGAATTTTACTTAGAATTTTTTACTACTTCAACATTTTAACCATTTATAATGAATTTACTCTGATTCACTATTGGAATTTACTCACATTCACATGAAAATTTACTTAGATTCAAATGTCAATATCATATGGTATTTTGAATTTACTCCGAAATATGAATATGATTAATTTACTTAGAATTTTTTTAACACTTCATCATTTTAATAATTTATAATGAATTTACTATGATTCATAAGTGAATTTCACTCACATTCACAGAAAAGTTATTTAAATTCACATGATAATATCATATGATAATGTAACACGAACAGTGAATAACAATTCAGATTCACATTTGAATCTCAACTAGCAGAATTTTAAAAACTCATTTTTTGTATATCAATATTGATGTCTATTTATAGATAACAAAAAGTTATAGATTTCTATATATTCAAATTTTTTCAATAAAAAATAAGTCTTAAATATTAAAAAACGAAAAAAAAGTGGGTTTTTTATAATCTGGTGCATTCGCGTCCACCTTAAGTTGAACAATCGTGTGAATATGATTAGTCACTTGGTACCATGGTTTATATTAGTCCCTCATTAAACTTATATATATATATATATATATATATATATATATATATATATATATATATATATATATATATATATATATATATATATATATAAAATCTGGTGCATTCGCGTCCACCTTAAGTTGAACAATCGTGTGAATATGATTAGTCACTTGGTACCATGGTTTATATTAGTCCCTCATTAAACTTATATATATATATATATATATATATATATATATATATATATATATATATATATATATAGTCACTTGATACCATGGTTTGTATTAGTCCATCATAAAACTTATATATATATATATATATATATATATATATATATATATATATATATATATATATATATATATATATATATATATATATATATATATATATATATATATATATATATATATATTATGGGTATTGGTAAAAAAAACTCTCATTATGTGACATGTGTGTGTGTGTGAAAGTCAATACACACAACATACACTCACACACATAGGAGAGTTTATTTAAGATCACTCATATATATATAAAGTGAATCTATATATACCACCTACAATCTAATTGTACCCCCTCCGATTTGATTTTTTGATTTGTTGTTTTTTTATTTTTGTCTTTTGTTTATTTTGTTCGTTTCTTGTCTTTTTCTTTTCTTTTATTAATAGTTTTTGATTTGTTGTTGTTGTTGTTGTTGTTGTTGTTGTTGTTGTTATTGTTTGAAAAACAACAATAATGAATTTACATTTTATAGTTTTTACGTTTTAGTAACAATAAATAATAGTATTTTTAAGTAATTATGACACAACAAACGACATTTATAATTTTATAAAATGTTGTCAAATTATATCAAAACGGTTATGTCAAATTTGAATGAATGTCAAATTAATGACTTAATCTTTTATAGTTTTTACGTTTTAGCAACAATACACAATAGTTTTTTTAAGTAATTACAACACAATAAAAAACGTTTAAAATTTTATAAAATTTTGTCAAATTATATCAAAAGGGTTTTGTCAAATTCGAACGAATGTCAAATTATATATCAAAACGGTTATGTCAAATTCCCACAGATAATCCTGGACAACCAGAGATGGTGTACAACTGGGTCGATGGATCAAGGACGACGATTTCCAGCTAATAATAACGTGACTTAGAAAATTTTTATAAAGAATAAATTCTATATATAACCACTTGGTTTATAAACAACCGAATAAATTCTAACGACAAAAAAGAAGACATTAGATTATCAATAAACATATATATAATTTTATAAAAGCCAATAATAATAAATATAATTTAATAATATTAATATTAATAATAGTATTAATATTAATATTAATAATAATATTAATAAAAGGAAGACAATAAAAAACAAAATTAGGATAAAACAAATAATCAAATCTGGAAATGTATTAATTAAAAAACTAATTTAAATAAAAACTTTTTTGATGTATGACTATTAAAATATAAAATATGAAATGGGAGTGCTATATAATGCATTTTCTTTAAATTAAAACCGTAGTCGAAACCAATCAAACATCAAAAGTACGAATTGCATTGTCTTTTGTTGTCAATCAAGAATCAATCCATATCCATACAAATACAAAAGTAATTAATATTCTAATTTTGAACTTCATTTAAAATCAAAATATTGTATAATGACCCCACAATACTATTGATGATGTACACTCTTTTTGCCCATGATGTGCACTATTTAACAAAAAAAAATAGCATATGATGATTAAAAATTTAAGTTGATAATTAAATTTAATTTCGGTAAGAAAAATGATCATTATGTTAGAAATATCACATTTATGTGTTTTTTATTAGTTTGAACTAGTTGCTTAAAGGTAAAAAATTTCGAAATAAATTAAATTTCAAAATAAATATTTCAGATAAAAAAATAAAATTTCACAAAATTATATTTCGGATTGAATAGTCATTGCAATAAATCCAAAAAAGTTGGGACGTTACTTGAATTTTCAATAATCACTTGATTTTTGTTATTGAACATAAATAAATGATGTGATATATAATTAAATAAAAGATCATTGCCAATAAAAAGAGATGTTTTTATTTAAAATTCAAAATTTTCAGTCAAATATTAGTGTTTTCCGATAAGTGTCACTTAACAATTCTTTATATACCTACGAGTTGAAAACAAAAACAAATAAATTTTAATTTTTAGTATTTTATCATCAATTATATTAGCTTTAGTTTTTAAAACATAGCATTTTTATAATATTTTGACATGTTATAACCAATGTTTTTAAAATCAGACTTGAAAGGTTAATGTTGGGATACATGTTTTGTCGTGACAAATCTACAATATCTGAAGATGGGCTTTATGATACAAAAGCATTTTTGTAATATTAAAGTGGGTAGAGCTTCATAATAACTCTTTTAGTATCATATACATGAAGTGCTCCTAACCTCAAACGTAGGTTAGTGTTAGTAGACGATTCTAACTGACTATCGTGTGGGCTCTCCTAGGTGTCGCTATACCAAATCTGATATCTGTATTTGTGTATATAGCAGGATAGAAATTCAACTTGCATTCTATTTTGTACATTCTTCAATCTAACAATTAGTATCAGAGTAGGTTTTCTCGAGCTTCTAGGAATCATTCGTTCGAATTCAATATCTAGATCTAAATTGTTTCTTAGATTTGGTTTTCTACTTAATTTTCTATTTCTGAAGTGTTGAAAACTTAGAGTTTCTTTACAATGGCAAATCAATACAACTCTAAAAAATATATAATATTGCAAACAATGTTGGTTCAAGCATTCGAGCTTCAGTTTTCATCTTTGAAGAATGTGGTCAATGGACCACACACTTGGAGTATTAATTGCATTGTCTTGATGAAGAGGTAGGGAGATCTATTGTTAAAGGACCATATACTCATGGATCTTCACGTCTATTTATTGTCACTGATCAATTCATTCCTACTGATCAAAACAAATGTATTCTCTTTGAAGTAGTGTTGTAAAACTCAACCTAGTACTTCGGGAGTACTCAAAACTCAACAATTGACTAAGGCAGTTTATAAAACTCGGCCAACTTACTCGGAACCGGTCAACCTCAGACCAACTCAATTAAACTCAAACTAACTCAGTCATATTCGGACCTCAGGAAATCGGTCAAACTCGGTAAAAGGGTCAAATTTTACTTAAAAAAAGAAAAAGTCAAGTATTTCAAGATTAATATGTTTATTTTATAATTTATCTAACATTCTAACACTAATACTAAAGTGAAGGTTCCAGGCAGTCATACCTTATATGCATTCCTTTTTGTCATTCTCACCTTCAAGAATTTTAAGATTAAAATATCTGTTATTTGAACTAGTTTAACATTCGAACATGTACATTTTTATTTCTATTTGCCTATTTTGATGTGAACTTGATCACCGTACGATACATATTGTATATAAAAATTTCCCAAATTTATTTCCTTTACAATTTACCTTATCTAAGTACTCCATTGCTAGGCCGAGTGATCGCTACTCCTCACTCGAACTACCGTGTACTAAGTAGGGAGTTCAACAAAACTTATCTAAACACAATAAGAAAATTCAGAACGATCTCAAATGCAAGAAAGAATAGAGGTATGATCTTCCACCAAATATCTTTGCACGTATTCAAAAACTTTAAGAATTCTCAAGATAAGTAGATTTAATTGAAAAATATAAAGGGACTCGTAAAAAACCAATATTACTAATCTTCTTGCTGGATTTCGTGACTTCAAAACAAGCAGACGAATCACTTGATGATCAAACTTTCAAAAAATTCAATATTCTCATTAACAAACTGGAAAGAGCACAAATCGACAAACTACTCATGTAATTAACATTACATTCATGTATTCATTGAGAACAGATTGGAAGGTCATTTAAGTTATTAAAGGTCACGAAAAATAGATACATACTCTTCGTTTGATTTATTTAGTGTGCTGAAATCCCATAAATGTGATGCGATGGAGAGGTAAATGGAAAAGATTGTGGAGGCCCTTTAGCCTTAGTTTAGAAAGAGGAGAAGCATCTAAGTCCAGTCAAAACATGGTCAATTCTGAAATCTCAAATGATGGACTAACCGAAACCAAAATTCAAGTTCGGTAAGTTCAAAACTGTTGATCTGGTTCAAATACTAAAAATTCTTGTTCGTATAAATCTACATGGAACACTACTTTTAGATGTTAGGATGGAGAGAAGAATGTTGAAGCTTCAGTTGAAAAGAAATTGTTGGGGGATTTTGGCTATGGTTGTAACTAGTATTTGTAAATAATTATTTAGCGGTGGATTGTATGTTAAAGAAGAAGCAGGAAAAAGGGGAAATATGAAGGATGTGACATATTATGTAGCAAAGGTGAAAAAAGCACAAAAGGTTGCTAAGAAAACATATCTTGTTGTTATAATGGATTTGGGTGAGACGAAACCTTCCTCTACTATTGACAATGAGGAAATGTGAAGACCTATGCACGAATGCATGATAACAATCCAGGATGATAGTGCTAGTGTAACTAAATCTAAGATGATAATTCCAAAGTAGGTACGTAATTTCAATTTTACAATCAAATCATCTTTCTATATCTTCATATCAATACGTCATTAGCGAAATTCAAGATGATTGCACAACCATTGAAAATGCCCTAAAATCAGTGTCTAGGAAAGCCAAGGTATCTAAGGAAGAATTAGTTAAAGTTCAATTAGTTTTTGACAAGAAAACGCCAATAATTGATAAATTATAGAGAGATGTGTAAAGGTTGAAAGATGACAGGATTATGATAAATATTGAAAACAATTTGATTCCAAAACAAAGAAATGTGTTCTTTCATACAGCTAAACTTTTGTATGGTCAACTTACTAAGTTGTGTCATAATAGGTATATCTCTAACCATCTTCATAAAAAACATGTTACCATTTCTTGAATACAAACAGTTGAATGTTTATGATATTTATGTCTTGTTTTCGAAGATGAACTAAATCTTGCTGATAGATTTACTGCAAGAGAAATGGCAGGTCTAGTACAATTAGTAGGATACATAAGAGCTCCAACTACATTAAAAGATGGTACTTATGGACCAATAACTTCTTTATTTTTCTCACATGGGTGATATGGATCTTTTTTTATATTTAGCAATCTAACAGCCATTGGAGAGCTTAAAGGCTTGACATTATCCATTATAAAACGCTTCAAGACCCTTTTTGTATAGTTTGATTGATGAACAAGTATCCCATTAGGGATATGCTCAATCTTTAAATCCATGACTTTAATAGGGCCTCAAGGATTAACTTAAACCCTATTCACTTCATTAAAAATCTCCATCCAATTCTCCCCTTCACTCTCAATTTGTCACTCTCATGAAATGGTTATAAATCCCCAACTTATTCATCCCAACTTTCAAGAAATTGAAAAACTGGTCCCTAAAGTTTAATCATTCCAATATCTATAACCAATTGACTAATCTCTTAAAGTAAGTTTCTAACTTTATACTTTTCCCCAACTCAATAACTTCTTAACATCTAGGTCCTTGACTAGCTAACCTTCCATCACAATTTTGGCCAAAATGATACTTTTAACCCTTAGGTCAAAAATATTACATCTAAATCTCTATATGAACATCTTAAGTGTAATGGTTCTTCTAAATCTTAATTTTAATTAACTGTTATTTCTTCTATTTTAGTAGTTTAAATTAATTTTTCATTATTCCTTAAATTATAAAACTAATTATAACCCAAAATATGGATATTATAATTATCCATCCCTTAAAAATGATTCCATCCCCAAAATCACCAAGAAAGAATATAGTAACCGTTTTTCAAAATTTAAACCATCTAGTGTTTCCATCACATCATAAAAACATACATCCTCTAAATTCAAACATTCATTTAATGGAAATCATTGTCTTTTATTTTATCATTTTATAACATCTTTTTTTTAATTATAATTCAATAACTTTAACCAAAAATAATTTAGTTATCCTTTCAATAATTTTACTTTCATTCAAAATCTCTTTATTCAAAAAAGGAAGAGATCCTTATTTATTCAAAAGTTTATTTCTATATATATATATATATATATATATATATATATATATATATATATATATATATATATATATATATATATATATATATATATGTGTGTGTGTGTGTGTGTGTGTGTGTGTGCGTGTGTGTATCAAAATTTACCATTCTAACTCACTCTGCCATTTTCAATCAACAACTCAACTTCTTAAATAGTGCTTTCAAGAAGTGAACCTTATAAAAATATTATAATACATTTTATTGGAAAGTATTTATCGTGCCTTTGAGTCTTTCATTCACAAAAACAAGAAAATCTCAAATTTGCCCTTGAGCACATTTCATAAAAATATTTTATCATGATTCTAAGGAGATCATCAATCCCGGGTATTGGTACCAAATCATGATGGTCCCCTTATCGTTTATTAGCTTTCATCTTTTCACCAAAATTTATTTTTTAAATGTAAGGTACTTATTTAAGATCTTCAATAAGGTCCAGATCCAAGTCGAGATACTTCAGACCCATAAGCTTTTCCCTCGAGAGCATGGATAGCAATGAGATGTTTGTTGGTGCGGGAGGAAGACGAGGTGGAGGAGGAGGAAGGAGACCCGAGTTGTTGTTGTTATTGTTATTGGTATACATCTATAAAACAGAGTTTTAGTTTAGTTAGTTTGAGTTTTAATCCTTTAAATAATTACCCAATTTATTTACTAATGCTAGAATCCAAGATTTCCCAGTTGTGATGTGAATAGGGATGTTGTAATCACACCACAATGGTCATCAATGTAGACAAAACTCTTTGTCAATTTTTTTCATTCACTATGAAACTCCTAGATCTTTGAGATTCATTAACTACAGTCAATGGCATGTTAATCTCGTTCGTGCTCATCTTAAATTCATGATAGGGATGTCGTGGATTATGAATCAGAAGGTGAATTGACCATGCAGAACCCGCATTATGTCTGTCTCAATATATGCTTGAGAATCACAAGTGTCACATCATCCTCAACTACAACCTTATCTGGCGTGCCGGTTAACCACACAACACCACCAGCAGGTCATAAGGAGAATGTGCGTTTCTCATGGGTAGCACATAGTTCACATTGTGTATATAATTAAAACGAGTTTTTGTTTTAATACTTTAAGTTAATACTTTTAACTCGGAGAAACATTGCCCTATCAGACCTTTTCGGTAACTCCACATGGTAAAAGTGTTAAGCGTTGAAGGTGGTGGGCAGTGAATGCCACTTAAAAACCAACCTCATTGAGGTTCATAAGAACCTTCCTTCAAACCCATACACAATTTTGTGGGTGAGCCTAGTCATTGTTTGACCAATGTTTTTGCTTTAATTTATTCTTTTATATATATAGATATTTTTCTTATATATATATATATATATATATATATATATATATATATATATATATATATATATATATATATATATATATATATATAGAGAGAGAGAGATAGGATCATTTATATATCATTAATTATCGTGTAACCTTGAAACTCAATATGAACCAATCAATTTAAAAATCTGGATATGGACATTATAGTAATTGAATAATTATTAATTAAATATATTCTAAATTAGTCCCATTAAATTAGGCACTAATCCCACTAATTTAGGTAACTAACCCTCTATTTCCTTTATCACGTCTTCATCATCTCCTTCATGTGCATCGGTTTCTCAATCCCGTCTCCTATGCTATCACAAAACCCTACGGCCGTCCACCGCCATCCTCTCATCACCACACTCATTCGCCGGCCACCATCATCCTATCGTCACCACACTCAACGGCCTTCATCATATTCCTTCTCGTTCAGAAAAAAAAACATAGTAAACATCCTTTTTCTAGTGTAAAAAAACACAGCAAATGTAGGGGAATAATGTGGATAAGGATAACCGTCGACCACCATCATCCTCTCGCCACCACACTCAGCCGCCTTCATCATATTCCTTATCGTTCAGAAAAAAACAAAGCAAACATCATCTTTTCTGGTATACAAAAAACACAACAAAGGTAGGTGAAGAAGGTAGAGAATGATAACCGGCCACCATCATCCTCTCGCTACACACTTAACCGCTCTCATCATCTTCCTTCTACTTCAGAAAAAAATACAACAAGCCATCTTCCTTCTGGTACAGAAAAATGCATCAAAGATAGGGGATACATGTGGAGAATGTGAAGAACTCATTCTGTTAAGAATGAGTCTTATGCAAGAACACATTTTGTTAAACACTCAATCAGTTAAGAACGAGTTTTCTTGAAAGAATGTAATATCGATAAGAAGAATCCGGTTCTGATCATCATCCTCACAGCAATCATCATCTTGCACAAAACACATTCTCTTAAGAATTCATTCTATTAAGAATGACTTTTATGTCAAGAGTGTGATCTGAAGAGAAATTTTTTTTATACATGTATTTTGTGTTTATTCTTACAAGAATTATAGTTGTATCCTCTATTTTATATTATTTGTATCTCTGTTACAGGATGAGATTTTTGTAATAATATATCATGTTTAAGAACTCATTCTGATAAGAATAAGTATTCTGTCAAGAATGCAATATCAAGAGAACATATAATGAAATTGTATCTTACCATATTGAAATCGTATCATAACGAAATTGTATCTTACGAGAACATATTGTCAAAATGAAATTACATTTTACTAAAATAAAAATTTTCAATTTTTTCATTCTTACAAGAATGAAAACGTATTTTATGCTTTTGAAATTGATTACAGAGGTGAGAGGGAAGAGAGATGCACCTGTATCCCAAAAATTTCGACTTTTCTTTTTGGTAGATTGATAAAATGTCAATTATGCCCTTATGACCGTTTTTTAAATAATTTAATTAATTATATTCTTTTTTATTTACAATTCTAACCTCTCAATCATAACCACTAATTTTTTTGATCTAACGGTCAGGATCTGGTCACAAGGTTATACAATAATAAATTAAGAATTAATAAATAAATATATATCACATTGGAATAATCAAATAAAAGCAACAGACATATAAGGTAGCAAAGCAAGTTAGGAAACTTGCAAGGCAAGCTAGAGCAGTAACCTTAGCCACCAAATAAACAATGAGACACAGAAAACCGTACCTAAACCCTAGTGAATTTCGACAAGCACAAGGACGCATAGAAAACAGTTGGGATTCGATCACATAAACACATGCAGCAGAAGACTAACAAGATCAAATCACAGATTTATCCGTGACCAGAGTTCAAGATCATGCAGTTCATACCAATTATAGCAACAAAAACTTAAACAGAATGTACCTCAGGATTACTCCTTTAATGAATCTGATGAACAACATCTTGCAAAGGATGAATAAGACCCAAAGTAGAATTCCTCTAGTGACTCATACCCAAGAACACCAGAAGAACAAACAGACATAACTTCTTCTAGGTTGAAGAACAAGATCCAGAACCCTTGAAGGGTTAAAATCGCCAAAACTTAGAGGAATGGGAGAAGGAAGAAGTTGGCAGCTCTCAGAGGAGGCCAAGGAGATGATTAGGGTTTGACCCCAAGGCCTCTATTTATACTAGAGGGCTCCTAGGGTTCCAAACTTGGGAAGCCTTTTGGCTGCCGCACCCCCTGGATTTGTAACTATTAATTAACTCTCTAATTAATTACAATCCAATCCCTTGCAATTTAATTTCTCCAAATTAACTTGTTAATTAATTGGCAATTAATTTATCATGTCCTTGATAAACTAATTTCTGATTTAGTTTCTGATTAATTTATTTCTCAATAAACTAATAAACTAATTTCTCCTTTTCCTTTTCTGCTACTGTTTGTTTTTACTGGATCATGAGGGCAACCCAAAAGGACTCTGCTATTTATTAGAAATATTACCACAAGTTTATGACCTTGCACATTATTCCAACAGTCTCCCACTTGGACAAGTTGTCAACTTTGTGTGGTCAGAATATTATCTGATAATCAGTAGAGTGTGTCATCCAATGCAACTGCCGAACTATAATTAAAGAAAAGAGACGACTCCTAGATAAGTGATCAATTATTCCTCTGTTTTACAAGATATCGTAATGAACTTGGGCCATGGATAAGGTTAAGCCCAAAAGTTCAAAATTATGTTTTCCGATAGAGATTTATGAGGACTCTGTCAGACTAATGATCGAACACATTAATCTAGTGTAGGTTTGGCCAAATACTTAATGTCAGCATCAAATCATCGAGAGGTCCACATATATCGCTTCTCCTTGTTAGGGCAGAAGGAACAGCTAAACTCTTAGTACATAGTCTCTGTCTATTTCATCTTATCATACATGGACATACCCGTTATACCTAATAGTTACGGACATCGTTTGAGTAGACCAATGCACAACAGAATCATAGCGCAAATCCTTATGCATCTCGGTTTGAAGAATAAAAGATATTATCATCTCAGAATTACTCGTGACTTAATCCATGAAGTAATCTCTGAGTGTGGGTTGTTCCAATACTTGAATCTTCATCAAGTACTCATGAGGGCTAGTCCCAATCACCATGCTATGTCTAATCTCTATAGGCAATCTACTAACACTCCATGACAGTCTTAAATCACTACTTGCTTCCAAGAGTATGACCGAAAGTAGAGGTTTGAGCATAGTAAATTGTAGCAATACAGCTTATTATTAGGTCTCCACATGATAATCACCAAATCATATAAATTTTATATTGTTATATGTTTCAGGTTATCAAACTAATAACTAAAATACTTATGTTATACTGCTTACAAAATCTAACACCTATGGAACCAATATGACCTTCATGCTTGGTCCGCATTAATGTCTTAGTGAAACAATCAACCGGATACTCTTCCGATGATGTCCTATTCACTATGATGTCTTAACTTGGTTTCTAAACACAATAGTATTCCCTGAGTATACGCTTCGACGTCCCATGGTCCTTGGGTTCGTTAGTCAAGGCGACTGCACCATTGGTAAGAATATTTCAATGAGTTCATTGATGTTTTGGACAACACCAATGTTACAAATGAAATCCTTCGACCATGTAGTCTCCTTTACAACATTACTAGTTGTAATATACTTGGACTTGTATTCATTTTAACTTGGAACCTTTCCATGTTATCACTCCTCCTTCTAATAGGAACAAGAGTCATCTATGGCATTACTATGACCAGTTACTCTTTAGTTCTTTTGTTTTCCTTCATGAACCAAGAATATATTTCTTGTTCTCATAAGATACTCTAAGAATGTCCTTTACTGCAGTCCAATGACTTTCGCCAGGGTTGTCTTGAAATCTACTTATTATGCTCCAAGCATACGGGATATCAGGTCAAGTACATGTTATGACATACATGATCGATCCTATAGCAGAAGCATCTGGGATTCGATTCATTTTGTCCAGTTCTTTTCTAGTACTTGGACATTGATTCTCCAATAAATTTTAGGTCATGGGTGGAAACCTTTTCCTTAGAGTCATGCATCTCGAATTTCTTCAAGATCATACTTAAATATGTACTTTGGCTAATCCCTTTTCTAGATGGTTTGCATTTATTTCCATAGATTCTTATTCCACGTATATGTATTTTATCTCCTAGATTCTTCTTAGCGAAACATTTCCATAGCCAAGTCATTACCATTTGAAACATTGGAAAATCGTTTCCTATAAGAAGTATGTCATTGACATACATCATTAGGCAGACTACAATAGTACTCCCACTAGCTTTGACATTATCACAAGACTTATCCATGCTTCATGAAAATCCAAACTCTTTGGCATTTTATAACTGCAAAGATTCCAACCGCGAGGTGCTTGTTTGATTCCATAGATGAATCTTTCAAGCCTTGTACACTCTATTTGGATATTTGGCATGTTCAAAACCCTTCCGGTTGTGCCATATGCACAACCCCTTTGGTTTTCTATTTAAGGAAAGCGGTTCTAACATCCACATTACCATTTCTCACAAGGTGTAGATGTGGCAAACAATATCCCAATAGATTCTTTTCTCAGCTACTGATGAGAGTGCCTTTCTCAAAATCAATTTCTTGAGTATGAGTATAGCCCTACTCAAACAGTCTTTCTTTCAATGTTTGTACATTCCTATCCATTTTGTTCTTCTTTTGAAGATTCAATTACTCCCACTGGTTTTCAGGATAGGTGTAAGATCTATTTAATCAAAACATTGACTGAATCTCGTGTTCTATATATCCTCTTGTATGGCAGCAACTGGGCTCACCAATGCTTCCATGTAGTTGGATAACTTATCCTCACTACCTTAGTGTTTTACCACTAATCAGTGTGTCATTCTCAGTAATATGAGACCATAATAAGAGTGACTATCTTTACTGGACTACAAAGAGGTGGAGGTATGTCAAGTTTCTTAACAGGAATCCAATCCTCTAGTTAAGTGCTACTATTAACTAAAGGTTCTTTTATTGGTTGATCTTTGAAGCTCTTCATGATCAATCTTACCCCCACTGACTTTTTTGCATATGAGCTCTTTCCAATAAAGACTCTCCTTCGAGCCACAAACACTTTATTCTCAGAAAGCTTGTAAAAATGAGTATCCAAAGGACACTTGTGTGGTTAGCCAATGAAATTACACTTTCTCTGATCTGGGTTCAATCTTGACATGAGTTTCGTGATGAACGACTTCATAACCCCAGATTTTCTATGTGCTAGTGAGGGATGAACCCCACTTCACATTTCAGATGGTGTCTTTGCAACCTACTTAGTTGGTACGAGATTTAAGGAGCGAGTTCGGTTCTAAGGTATAACCCTTTGAACCTAATTTGGAAATGCAGCTCGACACATCACGGATCAAACTATTTCAAACAATGTTCGATTTCTCCTTTCAGACTCACTACTTTGCAGCGGTGTTCTGGGAGGAGACAACCTGTGAAACCATTTCAGAGTTCCTAAGATGTTCGTAGAATATGATTCTCAGATATTCTAGCCCAGTTGATTTTCTACTCCATTTCGAAACACTTTGAACATTTCAAAGTTTCTAACTTCTGTTTAACCATATAAAAATATCCATATTTACTGAAATCATCAGTAAACGTAACGAAGTATTGCTCATCATGTTTTGTGGCAGATTTGAACAGTCCACAAACATTTGTGTGGATTAGTTCCAACAAATCCTTTGCCTCTTTCATAGTTTCCTGTGAATGACATCCTTGTCATCTTCTAAGTAAGCAAGATTCATGTACATCATTCGACTCTAAGTCAAATGATTCCAAGTCCTATCCACTTGGATCTTGGTGATGCAATTCTTGTCTAATGGACAAGGTAACAATGTCCCATACATGATTTATCCAACATTCTTTTGGATGAATCAACATTTAAGATTATATTATTACTACTACTACTAACACATTCATATATGTCATTGTAAGGATAAATTTTGAAATAAAACAACCCCGTTTATATAAGAAAATCATCATTTTATTATCACAAGGAAAGTACAAAATTATCCTTTAAACAATGCGTAATACGAAACAATGTTTTCTGCTAATTTTGGCGAGTAGCAAAAATCTAATAAGCTATATCTAAACACCATTGATTAGCATGAGCTTGTAATCTCTGATCCTTGTAACAACAGCAATGCTTCTGTAAATCATGATCAGATCAAGCTCTGATGGTTCAACGTCTCACTTTCACTTAGTCCCTACATACAATGCAGATTTGATAAACACATCCTGTATCAAGGATTAAAGAACGAGAAGTTGACATACTATGGAGTTCAGATATACCTGAGGTGTCAAACTCCTTGACCTAGATCTTCATCAGATCCTTCAAGCATATTGGGCAACTACGTTTCCGATGTCCCTTCAGCTGGCAATAAACACATATGGCCTCATTTGGGTCACTGGTGGGTGATATGTCAGAATCAGCTTTTCTCTAAAAGCCTTGGTCAGACTGTCCAACCTTAGCCCTTCCTTTTCCTTTGGGATGAGAAACTTTCTTCTTCAAAATATCACCATGATGAATGGCCAAGACAGAAGTGGTAGAATTTGAGCTACGGTGTTGCTTTAAACTAGCCTTGGCGATTTTCAACAAACCGTGCAGCTCAATCAAGGTCATGTCCAGATGGTTCATGTCATAGTTCATAATTAACTCATGATATGAAATAGGAAGCGAGTTAAGCACCATTTTCATGGCTAACTCCTTCAGAAAATGGACACCAAGATTATCCAATCTGTCTATGTACGATTTCATCTTATGAACATGCGTACATACAGACGTTCCTTCTTCTAGTTTTTATGCCCTAAGGGTTTTAACGATCTCGAATCGTTCCCGCTTTGCTTGTTCCCCGAAACTCTTGAAACAATTCTCGAGTTCGGAGGACATGTCAGCAAATGTCAGGCTATCGATCTCACTAGATCAGGATATAAAGACGTTCGCTATACATTTGAATACACACCATTCACCACATCAAACTTTTGCAAGCAATCCATTAATTACTTAGTCATTAGGTCATTCCTAGGGAGTCATTCCCACTCCTTATTTACATCCCAAAGAATATTATCTCATGGAATTCCCAATTCCAATCATTGATCCAATGGTAGAATACTCATGGAAAGTCTAATTCCAATCATGGTTCAAGTGAATTCTCATGTGTTTTCTACAACAAATTGGTTGGAATTATTATGGAAATGTTTAAAAAAGGAATCAAATCATCCAAAACACATCAAAGGATACATATAACACCAACATGTACAAAATCTCATTAAAATCTAAGTTCTAGGCTTCATAACACCCATTTCTTCATTAATGGTGGTTCTAGATTATCCATGGGTTAGATAATTGTAAGAACCATTTTCTTTTGACATACTTATTAAGGTAAGTAGAGTTATTACCTAATAGTTAGTATGGTTGTAGCTATTGAGTTGCTTAGAGTAGGAGTGTAGCAATCTTTTGCGATTTCCTTTGAGTTTTGAGTGTATGATGAGTAAGAAGAGGTTAAAGCCTTTCTTATGTACTAATCTTAGTGTACTTAAGATTAGTTAGGTTGTCATATGAGTTTGGGTGGTTAGAATCCAATTTGGAAGAAGTTTGAGGTTGAAAAAGGTCGTGTAGGGTGACACGGGTCGTGTAATGAGGCTTAGAATCCTGTTCGAGACTGTTTTGGACCAACACTAATCGTGTGGAAGTGAGCAGGGGTAGGCAGTAGCTTCATACGGGTTGTTTTCACGAGCACAGGTCGTGTAGGCGACATTAGCAGCGCTAATGTCGTGCAGACCCATATATGTGCAGAAAAACCCTCATTTCGGAAAGATAACACCCAAATTCAATATCAGAGTATACTAAGGCGATTTTATGTCAAATTGAGCCTGGAGACTCATAGGGAAGCTTAGAGAGACTCGAATTTAACCACGTAAACACGTTCTTGATTCCTAAATCATCGAGGTGAGTAATTTGTCGATTTTGGGTTTTGAAATCGTAGCTTTCAATTTAGTGTTTTAGCTATAAATTGTTGCATATATTGTTAGTAGATTGTTAGGGGATGTTTCCTTGATTTATTGATGTGATTATTGTCGAGTTTGTACGGTTGAATGAGTAGAACTGCAGATTTGGGGGTTTCGGTAAATATAGCGTTTTTATTTACCGGTTATACTCCTTTTTCCTCTTTCAATTTCTACATCTTTTGAGTTAGATGTTCTTGAGATGATTGTGGATGTTTGAGAATTGATTTATATTGTGGTGATATGTAACATCCCAAAATTTTTGAGTAAATTTAAAAAATTTTAAACGAAAACTTCAATATAAGAAAAGCCACTTAATTAATTTTCATAAAATTCCATAACTTATAAGTTTAATGAAAACACCCCAGGATTAACAGAAGTTAACGAAATCACAATATAGCGGAATATTAATTCAAAAACAGTCCTCCAATGAAGCAGCACAGTGTATACACGTCACGCCTTGCCATCCATTATACCTGATGTACCTGAAACAGTAGTTTATATAGGGAAAGGGTAAGCACGGAGCTTAGTGAGCTCCTCAAAATACCATACGATCCATCACATATAACATACAACACATCATAACCATTCATATGTCTGTGAGACTTGCGGGCTATCCCTGTTCCGCCTGAAGACTCACGGGCAGTTCCCGTTCTGTCTTATCGCTCGCAGGCTTTTCCCGTTCCGTCTAATGACTCACAGGCTATTCCCGTTCCGCCTATTGGCTCGCGGGCTGTTCCCGTTCCGTCCACAAACAATCATTATCATAGCAATAATTCATACAATTATCATAACAGGTAAGATCACCTTAGTCTAACATATCTTCCTTCCTACGCATGCAATATCACCTATAGTATAGTGAGAAGACTCACCTGATTGTAGTTGACTATATCGTTTATCTTTCTCGCCTTTGTATTTCCTTTCAACTTTAACTGTTAACATAATAATAAATCTATCATTTCTTAATCCTTAACTATATTATAGTCGCATCATTAAACCCTTCAATAATTCCAATATGATACTCCATGATTTATCAAGTAAAGAACGGCCAGGTAGAAGATTAGATGGGGTGGCAGGATCCTTTCAGCATTTTAGCCTTTCGGAAAATCCAACAACCAGATCTCAAGTAATCGGCCTAGGCACCGTCCTCGTAAGTAAATCAATCGGTATTATTTTCAGAATTACGAATTGTTATAACGACGTTTTTAAGGTTTTTATTTACTATTGTTGGAAATGAATATGTTATACTTATTACATATTCTACTTCTTAATACAAGAATTATTTTACAATACCTAATTAAGCTATAGAAAGGTTTGTAGTTACCTTATGACCATTCGTCGGAATCTATAACTCCTTCGTTAGGCTTTCGAGCTTCTTTCGCTCACTTGCTTACACTCTAGTGCTTAGAAACCTCTATATATTGGATTGAGATTTAGTTGTGAGGTTTATGAGATGTTTTGAGGGGTATTTATACTTGAATTCTTGAATAAAAAATGGCATGACACTTTTGACAAATGATTTTAATAATATAACTTTGTTGAAATTAATACCTTCTAGAATCAGTCTGTTCAAGACTGGTTTAGCCGACTTTAAACCCATGAAATTCACGTTTTTATTTGATATTCCAGAAATTTATCTCAATACCTTTCCAGGGATGTATTTTACGTATTTATATGATTTTTCTATGATTTATTATGAATTTTTGAAAACAGACTATCTAATCTGTCAATTCCGAACTAATCAGTAAAGATTGCATTTTTTACCATCGATAATATCATTTTCAAGGTTACTATTATTTTTGATAATTGTACTAGACTCAATTTGTAAACTTTGTGCACTGGTTTGAGGTCCAAACGATTTTTTCTAGAATTAATTATGATTTTTTAAAAACGACACAAAATGCTGATTTTCATATGAAATTGTAACTAAAGATTTTCTTAGCTTTATAATTACCAATGACCATATAATTCTTAACACTCTTATTTTAAGTATATGTTATAATCAGGATACGGGTCTTACAAGTCTCCCCCACTTATTTGGATTTCGTCCCGAAATCCGCATTCTCGAACGCCTCTATGTATTTCCCATCGAGTCCTTGTGTCCTTCAAAAATCCTCCTCGTCTTATTGCCGAAACTTTACAAGATTTAATTATCTTTCCCTTTCAACATTCACATACCTCTGTAATAATGCTTAAGGTCCTATTATTCTCATTCACTCCATACTTCTTTTTTTTTCTAATTACTCTAGATGTACAAAAAAAACTCTAACTGTTTCTCACGGTCCCACACATCGACTTGACCGGCTACTATTTATAGTACATATTTAGTACTTTCTAATCTACCTATATACATAGTTAACCTAGTTAACTTGCAACACCTAATTTTAACACTATTTCGTATTTATATGAATTCGTCATATTTCAACACACATTTGCCTCAATTCAACATTTCTTTTAAATACTTTTTGGCTAAATAAGTCTATTTTTGTAGAATCTCCAAATTTTTGTGTTTCACCGAAATATAAAATTTACATCATCTTTTATAAGTTTTTTTTTTTGGAGTACTGAACACTCTTTAAACTATTTCCATTATATGGAGACATAAAATTTTGTTTTATTTCAAAAGTCTCTTTATTATCTCGTTCTCACCAGAGTCAAGCAGGGAATTTTGAAAAAATGTCACTTGGGGTAGTGAAAAGTCGCATCTACTATAGTTAGTTTGAATTTCGGTAATTAAAAAGTGAGGTGTCCTTTCAGTTTCGTGTGCCCTTTCGGTTCCAGCTGCAAGATACTATATATACAAGTATGTAGTATCATTCATTTTCAGTCTCATCCTCTCTTATCACTAGTTTGTTCGTAAACGAACTCATATTTAAAGTCGAGTCATGGAAAACAGATCTTCAATGGGCGATTTGTCGAACCTTGGACCTGGTTTTCCGCAAGGAGAGGGTACTTCAAACCAAGCATTCTTAATAGAGTTTGGTGACTCTAACATTCTAGACATATATCATCCATACTTCGATTACCTTGCTAATGTTTTGTTTGATTTTGAATTATGGTATAGTCTTCCAGATATACTACCAATAGAGCCTCTCCACGATGAGCCGGAAATTTTTCCCGAGTTGAACATTAACTCAGATGATCCGGTGCATGCATCTGACTTTGTACTTGATCAGACTCCATGCCTTCTACCAGGTTAAATTCTTTTGAATGATCCATTTATAAGTATTCTATTTTGTTTTATCATTTGACATGTATTATTTGTAGACCCATTTGTGGATGGTCTAACTGAGTACAATCCATTTATGGACGTACACCCAACAAGCAGTGAGTTTGTCCCCATGAATCAAGAATTCATGGCTGGTATTCAGGATGAGAATCAATTACAGAGGACTCATAACATAAATATTGAATTGAATCCCGAGTTTGGGGTTGGTTTTCAATATCAAGATCATCTTCGGTTGATTCAAAGGAATCTAGAAGGATTTCAGAATCCTGGGTTTTTAGTTGAAAACCAACAATTACTACCGATAGAAGCCACTACTTTTGATGAATCAATGTTCATCTTTGGGTCAGAAAATCAGGATCATGTTCAAATGATCCAGAATGATAACAATACAATTGGATTCGAACCTTTTAGTTCAGAAAACATAGCAGGTGGCAGTGGAAGAGGTTTCAGACATTTATTAAGTAGGGAAATAATAGCTGAACACTTTAACGAACCAATTGAGAAAGCTGCGAAGGAACTCAACATTGGAACGACACAGTTAAAAAAACGCTGTAGAGAATTAGGTATCAATCATTGGCCCCAACGACAACTTACGAGTTTGCAAACCCTTATTGATCGTGCTGAGGTAAAGAACTACATTTTTTTTAATTCCTTTATATCATAAGGTTGAAATTACTAAAGTTATTTGTGCCACAGGAATTTGGTAATGAATTTATTGAGGCAACAGAATTATCGGGAGATTTAATACCCAACCTAAAAAAAGAAAAAGAAGCGATAATTGAAGGGTCACAATCGGGTCTAACAGACGGCACAAAGAAGCTAATACAAGCTGCTCATAAGGTTGTATTTAGGAAAAGAAAAATTCAGGAAAAGGGGGAAGCTTCATCAAGAACTCATACACAGCAGCAATCTCCGCCATCTAATTCTGGTATGAGTAGTATTAACCCTGGTTTACTCGAGTCTTCGAGTGAGGAGAATTTTTGAGGCTTTGTAGGTGACCTAGCCTGGTTTCCTCCTTCTTATAGCTACCCCCAACTGGTTCCGAATTAGAGCCCTTCCTCATCACTGCCCTACTTACACACGCCCCAAATGAGTCAATATTTAGCCCCTAATCATGGGGTTACAGGTTCCAACCCTATCGAGACCCAATACCTTGGAGCTCCTCCTCCAATAACTGAAAGCATACCACTTCCAAATCCTCGAGAAGGTACAAGTCAACCTAATGATGACAAAGATTGGAGTGTAGAAGATATTTTCTCGCTTCTTTCTGATTCTCCGGTTTAGGTTAGTAGTTCTGTAAACTTTTCTTAATGTATTAATATAAAGTTGTAGTAATGAATTAAATATATTGACGTGTTACTATAATTTTAATAATTTCATCGATTCAATATAATATTCATGTTGTTCCCTTAATTTCGTATTCCTCCCCCACTTAGACTAAAGTCCAAGTCTGTTTATTCGATTTATATTTTTTTTTTACGAGCCCTTACTCTCGAACAAAAACCAAGCCCACTCTGCTAAGCCAACAACTTGCATCAGGGGCAAACACCATCTCAATAAACATGTTTCGATAATGTAAAGACGTTTACATCAACCACCATATGTTACTCATCCGCTTGCGACCCTAGTCAACACCTCTATCGTCAGTTACCTCAATCACGAGTGAGTGATCCAAACTCTCAACCCACACGACCTGATCAATCACTCAAGCAAGATCAATACAAGGGTAGGTAGCCCCACTATTACACAGCACTAGGCATGTACAAAGTTGACTCAGAAATACCCGCCATCATCTCAGGCGCCGCTTGCACCTCTTTGACCGTGAGTTGGAAAACTCACCCTTGCATCCTCTAGTCCGTGTCTGACTTGTGCGCCCATTAGTTGCATGAAAAATAGCTACCACAATAGAATTTTGGCATTCTCCCTTTCAACAGTCTTTAAGCTCAGTAATCAACTTAAGCATGATCGGTCCAACCAAACTGGTATGATCGCATCTTAATTGTTCCTACTGAACCTCACAATCAACATTCAAAAATTGAATGGATAAAAGTTTACCACATTACACTAGCATTTAAGTTAATTATGCTAGACACTCACATACTCAGCTCCTTGGATCCTTCGTGATGAACTCCCGACTCAAACGCAGATCCTGTGCTTTCGATAGTAGGAGCTCTACTACTACCTTCCACACCTATCCATGTTCGTTCCAAGACCCGTCTCGAAATATCCAATTCGCTTCTCACCGATAATTTTAACACATATGCCCTTACAAGGCATATGCCAACCCTTCTAAGGATACTTGGAATCCCACCCCCACCCTGCTATTCTAACTAAGACGGAACTTCCTCCAGTGATGACAGATTGTTTCGCGAATGTAGTTGTATACAATATCAAACTAAACAGTCTTTCAAATAAGAGAATCTTCCCTAAGGCAACAACCAAACAAGGAACATGCAATAAGGTCAACTCACACATTCTATGACTATTCAGTCTATATTGTATACAACTTAGTGGAAATCTCTAATCAACCTATCGGCACTAGCAAACAGTTCTATTAGCAAATAGAAAATAATAATACAACAATGTGTGATCTCTACCAGGCATTTCAGCAAACATATATCATATGTTTTTTTAACATCCAGAATATTAAATACTTAACCCTTTTCTCATACTGGCGTCGGCTGGCGGTACACACTGTGTCTTCAGTTCACCCTTCATAAAACATCTTTCTTTCATAAAAATGTTTTAAGAAAACTCTTAAGCCTCAACTTGAGTCCAGAACTCACTAAGTGAGCCTGATTCTCTCAAGCTGTGCTCTGATACCAACTTGTAACATCCCAAAATTTTTGAGTAAATTTAAAAAATTTTAAACGAAAACTTCAATATAAGAAAAGCCACTTAATTAATTTTCATAAAATTTCATAACTTATAAGTTTAATGAAAACACCCCAGGATTAACAGAAGTTAACGAAATCACAATATAGCGGAATATTAATTCAAAAACAGACCTCCAATGAAGCAGCACAGTGTATACACGTCACGCCTTGCCATCTATTGTACCTGATGTACCTGAAACAGTAGTTTATATAGGGAAAGGGTAAGCACGGAGCTTAGTGAGTTCCTCAAAATACCATACGATCCATCACATATAACATACAACACATCATAACCATTCATATGTCTGTGAGACTCGCGGGCTATCCCTGTTCCGCCTAAAGACTCACGGGCAGTTCCCGTTCTGTCTTATCGCTCGCAGGCTTTTCCCATTCCGTCTAATGACTCGCAGGCTATTCCCGTTCCGCCTATTGGCTCGCGGGCTGTTCCCATTCCGTCCACAAACAATCATTATCATAGCAATAATTCATACAATTATCATAACAGGTAAGATCACCTTAGTCTAACATATCTTCCTTCCTACGCATGCAATATCACCTATAGTATAGTGAGAAGACTCACCTGATTGTAGTTGACTATATCGTTTATCTTTCTCGCCTTTGTATTTCCTTTCAACTTTAACTGTTAACATAATAATAAATCTATCATTTCTTAATCCTTAACTATATTATAGTCGCATCATTAAACCCTTCAATAATTCCAATATGATACTCCATGATTTATCAAGTAAAGAACGGCCAGGTAGAAGATTAGATGGGGTGGCAGGATCCTTTCAGCATTTTAGCCTTTCGGAAAATCCAACAACCAGATCTCAAGTAATCGGCCTAGGCACCGTCCTCGTAAGTAAATCAATCGGTATTATTTTCAGAATTACGAATTGTTATAACGACGTTTTTAAGGTTTTTATTTACTATTGTTGGAAATGAATATGTTATACTTATTACATATTCTACTTCTTAATACAAGAATTATTTTACAATACCTAATTAAGCTATAGAAAGGTTTGTAGTTACCTTATGACCATTCGTCGGAATCTATAACTCCTTCGTTAGGCTTTCGAGCTTCTTTCGCTCACTTGCTTACACTCTAGTGCTTAGAAACCTCTATATATTGGATTGAGATTTAGTTGTGAGGTTTATGAGATGTTTTGAGGGGTATTTATACTTGAATTCTTGAATAAAAAATGGCATGACACTTTTGACAAATGATTTTAATAATATAACTTTGTTGAAATTAATACCTTCTAGAATCAGTCTGTTCAAGACTGGTTTAGCCGACTTTAAACCCATGAAATTCACGTTTTTATTTGATATTCCAGAAATTTATCTCAATACATTTCCAGGGATGTATTTTACGTATTTATATGATTTTTCTATGATTTATTATGAATTTTTGAAAACAGACTATCTAATCTGTCAATTCCGAACTAATCAGTAAAGATTGTATTTTTTACCATCGATAATATCATTTTCAAGCTTACTATTATTTTTGATAATTTTACTAGACTCAATTTGTAAACTTTGTGCACTGGTTTGAGGTCCAAACGATTTTTCTAGAATTAATTATGATTTTTCTAAAAACGACACAAAATGCTGATTTTCATATGAAATTGTAACTAAAGATTTTCTTAGCTTATAATTACCAATGACCATATAATTCTTAACACTCTTATTTTAAGTATATGTTATAATCAGGATACGGGTCTTACATGATACAACCTAGTCTAGTGAACAGGAGCCCGGTACGCGTAATTTGGGGATTTCACATACTAAGCTGATATCAGGTGAGTACTTTCTAGTACTTGAGTAGAGTTACACTTGCTTTATGCAGAGTATATATATTTGTATATGTATACCTATGTGTTGTGTTGTCATTATGAAGACTGAGTAGTAGATTAATATTGTTATCTGTGGATAATAAATGATGAATTGGGTATAAACACTAAGTAATAGAGAAGAGTAGATGTTAGTGTGACTTGGGTAAAGTGTTCTTGCGTTGATTGTTATAACCACGAGGGTTGTTATAATTGAGTATATTTGATTGTGGGATGAGTATACATGAGTGTGTGATTGAGTTTATAAATAGTATCGGTTGTGATACTTATTATCGAGTAGATGTTGCTAATAATTAGCTAGTGTTTGTAAAGCTAATATGTTACAGGTTTCAGAGTTAAGAGAAGGTGAATACTTGCTATTTGCTAATGAGATTAGCAAGAGCGAATAAAGAGAAAGTATATTGATAGAAGATTAGCAAGAGCGAATAAAGAGAAAGTATATTGATAGAGATTTGTAAAAATGTGTTTGAGATTACTCACTAAGCTTTTTATAAGCTCACACTTGAGTGTTATGTTGTTTTGCAGGTATTTGTAGCAGTGATAGGGGAAGGCATGTGATAAGGTGTGAAGGACAAGTTTAGAACCTGTACTTTAGTTGTGTTAGATTTATTGTAATGCCTGGTCATTTGTAAGGACCTTTTGTATAATTATTTATGTTAATAACATCTTTTTCCATGGTTTGAGTACAAGTATGCCCATTTTGATGTATTATTGTTTGAAAATTTTTGGGTGTACTTTGTATGAGAAACCGGGCGTTACAATAATGATCACATAATGTTCTAGAATCATAAACAAACACTTGGAATCATAAGAAAATCCTCCTCCATAACATATTTTTGGATTTGAACAAAAACCCCAAACCCAAGATGGGTTTTCAAGCTAGAAGATACAAGATTATACCTTAGATTGGTGAAGAAACTTCAAGAACTTTGATAGGGCTTCAAACCCTAGATTTAACCCTCTTCACTCCATTGAAAATTGCCATTTAGTTCTCCCCTTATCTCTCTCTCTCTCTCTCTCTCAATTCGTCTCTCCTCGGGAAATTGGGAGAAATCCCTAACTTTTAAGAAATTGCAAGAATGGTCCCTAAAGTTCAATCCTTCCAACATCTAACACCAATTGATTGATCTTTTAAATGTAAGTTTCCAATTTTAGAATTTTACCGCAACTCAACAACCTCTTAACATTTAGGTCCTTGACTAGTCAACCCTCCATCACAAATTTGGCCAAAATGACACTTTTAACACTTACGTCAAAAATGTTGCATATAACTCTCTAAATAAACATCTTAAGTGTAATAGTTCTTCTAAATCTTTATTTTAATTAATAAACTTTCAATTGATTTTTTACTCTATTTTAATTGTTATTATTATTATTATTATTATTATTATTATTATTATTATTATTATTATTATTATTATTATTATTATTATTATTATTATTATTATTTTGAAATTGTCAAATCTTCTAAGCTCACAATGCAATTGCTACACATGAAGTATATATATTACCTTATCGATGACGGTTCTTTGGCTTGGGTCATCGTAAGACATATACCATGCTAAATTGTCGAGTTTGAAGAACATAAAGTTTTGACCAATCATGAACTGCCAACATTTAGTCGTGTGTTGGTATATTCATATCCTCGTCGTCAGATCCAGAGGACCACACCTCCGTATCTCCATGATCACTAGTGACTATTAGTATAGAGTTGTTTGATCGTTCTTATTTAAGGGCATCCTTGTATTTTAAGGCATAGTATGCAGCGTCTTTGACTTTGACTTCCTTTTCATTCTTCTTATTGAGCATGCAGTCACATGCCAAATGATTCTTACTACTATAGTGGCTGCAATCAAAAAGCTGAGTCTCTGCTCAACTTCTTCGAATAAGAAAAGTCGTCCTTATGATAGTGTTTTATTTTTACAATAAAACACTATCATTAAAAGACTGTTTTATCGCATTAACACGCTCAGAGGCACACAAAAACTGTATTTTTGTGCAACACGAAGAATCTCAAAAACCGCCTTAAAACATGCAAAATGCTTCTCTATAACAGATATGGTTCAAACAGACCCGTCTAACCTACCTCGTCTGTTAACCAAATAGATCATATCTCATCTAAATGCATGTTTTCACTTAATATCCAGGCAAAAGCTCACATTCCAACGGCAGCTCCTGATGCACACCACAGACTCCCAAAAGTCTGGCGGTGATAATAGATCTACTGTCGGGTCAACACTAGCCCAAGCCAACCATTTGTTTTCGCATAGAAAACATCTCACAAATCACGGGGAAGGCCTATTAAGATATCATTACTTCTATCAAAAGAATTATGATTAATTTGTCTTTTGTCCCCAGACATCCTCACTAAAATTGCAAGCTAACGAGAGAATATATCATTTGTTCATACACTGCACATCACGGCCCACCGCTGTGTTGCAGATGCAAATCTGCCAGAACTATGGTAATTACCATAGGAAATCCTGATAAGCTCAACATCAAAACAGGCTTATATTAACAGGTGGCTAAACATGAATTACGATTCATGTTTAACTTGAACAGAGTTCTCCGGAGCTGCTGGTGTGAGGAAAACACGAGGGATTTGTGTGTTAACTTTTATGGCTTATTTTCAGGAACAAGACCCAAGAAACTCTAATAAAACAATCAAACCCGAGGAAGTGATGCTCAAAACCAAAGAATAGAAATGCGAAAAACTGATAAAAGCTACAGCAATCGCGACTTGACAGGCCCCTGTGTCGCGCCGTGAAGAGAAGCAAGACAGAAGAATCCAGAAGCTACAGCAATCGCGACGCGACGGTTACCATGGTCGCGACGCGAAGACCCTGGATGCGACAATACCAACTTTGTGTTCGCGAGACTACCAACACAACGCACTAGCCAGACCAGTGGCCGACCAAAAGCAGCACTCGATGCACCCTCGCGACGCGACGGACTCCCTGGTCGCGACGCGATCGCTGTGTTCAGCAAGTATAAATAGAGGCACTCTATGCACGGTTTTAGACATCAATTTACATCCTTTAGACACCAAGTTACCAATTCACTCTCTATCAGTTGTAATAGTCGAAATATCTCTTAGTTAGTTGTTTAGAACCAATAGATTATCCCTTTCGGTGGTAATTCTAGTAGTAATTCAAGATAATTCGAAGGATAAACGCTCCAAGTTACATGCCGAGGAACTCCAAGACCATCTTCACGATCATCACTCGAATGGAAGGCTAATCTCTTCAGATTACTTCCGGTAATGTTATCATACCTTTAGTGTAACATGTTTTTACTTTGATTCTGAACAAATGTTTTACTATTGTAATTATTAAACTCTCATATCTTTGAATACAACTAGTGAATCATTTGTGTCTACTTCTACTTGCTATCATATTCTCAAGACATAGTATTACCAACACATTATTCGTGCCTATCTCACCTAAATAACGAGCTAAGACGGATAATCGGTTAATATACTTTGTGCTCAAGTAATATGTTAATAAGTTGTAATGTTACTATCATCTAGATAAAACATAATATTGCCAAACCATTGTTTGTACCTAATCTACTCAATTGTTAGACAAAGACAAATAATTGACTCAACATATTATGTATTTACCCATGTAATAGTAATTGTTAGTAAACTGTAATTATGTCAAAGTAATTATATCGGAATCATTATAGTAAAACATGCGAAACTAATTGTTGATAACTAAACCGGAAGTAATTCTTTCTCTATTCTCAAGTTACAATTTCAATATTTTTACCATCACAGTCAATATTTACTTTACAACTCGTTAAAAGTTAACCACTAAATTCTTGGACTCGACCCCGCTTGCCCTATCTACGTATTAAAAGTGGGTTATAAATTGTTTTTGATGCGTGTGACGATAGCGTTGTCACCTTCTTTCTTACAAACTTGTTTTCAACACTTTCTTCCAAACTTGTTTTCAACATTGGAATGATTAGAATAGTTTCTGATGGATTGATAAATTTTGTTCCCTAAACTAGATTTCTTATAAGACATATTATTCGATGGACTGTTTATAACAAACACCCTTTCATCTACTGAACTATCACTTTCTTCAACCTCCTCTTCCTCAACATCTGAAGGATCGTATTGAATAACTTGTTATGGAGCCTTCGAATGTGATCTTGATCTCCCACTCTCCTCCTTCGACACAAGAGCTAATGAAACGTCAATTTTTTTATATTTAAATGTAGCAGCATCTTCTTCTTGTGCATTGAGAACACCATACAGATAATAAAAATATACAAGTCCATACTTTCATGACATTTTATCATCATTGACACGATTTTCCATTCTTTACGCAAAGAGAGAAGAAAAGTAACATTGATTTCTTGTGGAATTCTAAATATTTGATATCGCTCAAACTTGTCGCATGAAATGTTGAATTTCTCGAATGTTTGATCTAAAGTTTTATCAAACTTTTGTTTGAAATCGCAAAATTCCACCAAAATGTTTGTTATCTTATTTTTATGTTGTTTACTTATTCCTTCATATAAGTCCCTTAACCTCTATCATATGTCTTGTGCAGTTTTGCAGTTCTAATAGTGAGCAAAAATGTTTAAAGGAAGGTCATACATCAACTAATGACGAAAACGCTTATTATTTGCTATATTCAATTTGTCAGCGGCCAGAATCACACTGTCTTTATTGATAACATTTAATTTTGAAGTAAAAAAAGAGATATAAGTAGAATTTTGTGAATAAGGACCTTCTTCTATCGACCTCCAAATGCTTGGATCTAGAGCATACAAATAGTCTTCTATGCGAATAGCCCATTGCTCATATTCCTTAGGGATGAGAATCAGAGTTTTGATATTGGAACCAACATGTTTTGCAACATTATATGCGCCTTGATTGAATGAAGCCATTGAATCCCAAAAAACTTTTGTCAACGATTTCAGAAAAACAAAATTTTGGCAAATGAAAACAGCTCTATGAATGAGTAAGACATGGATGACAAAAAAAAGGAATCAATATCCCAAAATGATGAACAAATACCACTTTGATACCAAATGTGAATTCAAAATAATGACCAACTAGTAAATGTAGGAACAATCAAGACAAAATATCAACAGATCACGTACACTGAATGGAAAAAACTGTTTTAGCTCAAATGTAAAAGTTATATGAGCATGAAAAACTTTTCTAATTGTTTCTATCTCCTCCTATATATACATTACATAAAAATAGTCGGTGGAGGATTACAACAAATAATAATAATACACATCAGCTACCCACATGAAGTGGTTGCAACAAGATGCTCAGACTAACACACGTCTAGTATGATAAAAGTGCCTTCATTATATCTTTGTGTAACGATCCGAATAAGCATTTGAAATTGCACTTAAAACTCTAAGGACGTGTTTTGTTCACATATTGTTTAGAAATAAATTGAAATCTTTTGGATGAATGAGAATTTAAAGGAATTGAATCCGAAGGAATTTGAATCTCTAACGCGTTTGGTTGACAAATAATGAAATGGAATTATTTGTTGATTTCTACTTAGTTTGCAAATTTTATCGAATGAATTGGAATGTAAAGTATATAAAATGACTAAACTATCCCTTATAAGGTCAAATATATCATTTTAATTGGAGATAAGAAAAAATAACCAATATAATTTGAATTATTTGGCATTAACCAAATGAATGATGAATTCAATTATGCATGGAATTTGATGGAATCTTATCTAATTCCATTCCATCAGTTTTTCAACCAAACATGTTTTGAATGGAATTTCCTTTTCCAATTCCTTTAAAATCCATTAATATACTTGATACAAACACACCCTAAGACTTTGGAGCCGGTAAAAATGTTTTTCTTCCAAAAGATACAACAGAGATCTTCGGATGTCAAGATATCGACACAACATACTCTCAAAGAGTTATACACTTATACAGGAAATGACATAATAATATCCTTGAAATATTTCATAAATTTGATCAAAATATAAAATAATATGATTTAACCAAATCAATCAGATAAAAAAAATCAAAGTCATTATTGGCATCAAATAATACTTAATTCCATATTACATCAACTAGTATATTTTACTCTCATTCTATGTACTAAGCAAAATGAGACTTGGGTGCTACATCTATAAAAGTTGGCAATATCTCTAATTTAATCAACAACAGATCACCCTCCAGCGCCTCGGACGGTGCCATTGTGCACAAGCCTTTCAAATGTAAGTCACTTCTAACTTAGAGTTATATGTAAAATTTTAGAGTGTGGCCAGATTTTATTAAATTAATTAGTATCCAAAACTTAGATGTTACAAATACTCTTTTCCGAAACCATGCGTAGCACTTGGACATGGATGACAGCATACGTATCTTCAACGCACCATAACCTTCATGCATTCAGATAATCATTCTCACTTGTATTGCAGATCTGACTCTGATAAGTGAAGGAAATAATGTGGAAGCTTAAGCTGTCAAAAGGCGACGATGATCCAGGGGTCACAAGCACTAACCATCATATCGGCAGGCAATTTTGGGAATTCGATCCACATGCAGGGACTCCTGAGGAACGATCTCAAATCGAGAGCATGCGTGAAGAGTTCACCAGAAACAGGTTGACTGTGAAGCATAGTTCTGATCTTCTGATGAGATTTCAGGTAATGGATGATTGGATTATCATAAATATGATTAAAAGCACTCGTTAACAAAATAAATGCAGTTTGCAAGCAAAAATGGTGGTGAAACGGGAAAATCTTTTGTGCCACGGGATGATGAAGACGATGAAGTTGTGGTAAAGACGTTGAAGAAAGCGTTGAAGTTCTACTCGAATCTTCAGGGTGAAGATGGGAGTTGGCCTGCTGATTATGGTGGTCCTTTGTTTCTCCTTCCGGGCCTGGTAAGAATTATGTTTCCAATAATCCATTTTGTAGCTACCTTACAAACTAATTGTTTATTTGTTAGACAATGACCATTTCAATTGCCCCAACAATCTATTTATCTCTGTCAAAACAATATGTTTTAGAATAATTATGTATCTTTAACAACACTGATTTAATATTTTTTGTTAATAGAGTGTGCACGAAGAGGTACCAAACTAGATATTACGAACCCGTTCTCAAAATTGACGATTTGTGGAATGTTGAAACCAATTCTGATCACATGGATTTTTTGGATTTTAGAATAGGTCATAAAACCAAATACATTGGTTCCAACAATAGTTACCTATTTTTAAAATTTTAAACTAATTTCTAGTTTAACATTAGGATGAAACTTCAGCAATTATTATTTAATATAAAGTAGGTTCCGTTGACTTTATAGAGAATACCTATTTGGCTAGTTTCCTTCCTTTGGCGATTTGTGATGAATTATTTTTTAAGCTTAAGCTTTTCACACATCACACAGTGAATGAGAGTTAGAAAGGTATAGAGTAACAATTGCTATAAAAAGGAGGGATTATGATTCATAAGGCTACACGGAGTAATGGAAGGCGAACCCGCTGGAAGCCGAGCCCGCCCTCAATCCGCCGGAACCCGCAGCCGGACGGTGTAGAAGCCGCCGATCCCGCCGAACCCACCTCCAACCCCTTTTCCTTCTTTGTCTTCGACGCACAGCGGCTTCACGAGACCGCTGGAAGTCCTCTTTGAACCCGCCGGAGGGCGAACCCGAGCGGTACCGCCGGTGCCACACGAACCCGCAGCCGAGCCCGCCCTCATCTTTCGCTTACACCGTGTAGCCTAAGGGTAACTATTTTTTGAGTTTGTTTACATTTTGGTAAATTTTTTTTTTTTTTGGTACACATATGACCAACGAACTTGTTTGGAATGTTTACATATGACCATTATTACCGGTTAGTGTAGGTTACTGCTGACGTGACATACACGTAGGATTATGTAATGATACAGAAGGGTAATGAACTATTGGTTTTGTTCACATTTGAATAATTTCCTTTTTTTGTACACATATAACCAACAAACTTGTTCAAACTGTTCTAATGTTAACATTATTATACTTTTAAAATGTATATATACTTCTAAAAACATATAAATACACATATATACTTCTAAAAAGATATTTAATACTTCTAAAACCGTATTTCATACTTCTAAAAACATAAAACTATGTATTTATACTTTTTAAAAATGTATTTATACTTCTAAAATATATATTTATACTTCTAAAAACGTATTTTAGTTATATTTTTTCACACCTAGTATTTATATTTCTAAAACATAATTTTACATTTTAGAAGTATAGATACGTTTCTAAAAATGTATTTTATACTTCTAAAAGCATAAAAATATGTATTTGTACTTCTAAAAAATATATTTATACTTTTAAAAATACATTTATACTTTTAAAAACGTATTTTGGTTCCATTTTTTTCATCCCTAGTATTAACACTTCTAAAACATATTTTTACATTTTAGAAATATAAATACATTTCTAAATGGTAATAAACTGTATTTATACTTATAAAACGTATTTATACTTCTAAAAAAGTAAAAATACATATGTATACTTCTTAAAATATAAAAAAACACGTATTTATACTTCTAAAATGTAAAAATATGTTTTGAAAGTATAAATATTAGGGGTGAAAAATATGTAATTAAAATACGTTTTTAGAAGTATAAATATATCTTTTAGAAGTATAGATACATTTTTAATAGTATAAATTAATAGTTTTATGTTTTTAGAAGTATGAAATATGTTTTTAGAAGTATATATATATACGTATTTATACGTTTTTAGAAGTATATATACGTTTTTTTAAGTATGATAATTGTAACATTTGAACAGTTTGAACAAGTTCGTTGGGCATATGTGTACAAAAAAAAATTACTCAAATGTGAACAAAACCAATAGTTCATTACTCTTCTGTGTCATTACATAATCTTACGTGTATGTCACTTCAGCAGTAACCTACCCCAACCGGTAATAATTGTCATATGTGAACACTCCAAACAAGTTCGTTAGTCATATGTGTACAAAAAAAATACCCAAATATGAACAAATGTAAAAAATGATTACTTTTATAAGTCATTACCCCTGAAAGGGAAGAAATACCATGTTTTTTCCCAAACATACCACTTTAGATATTTACCTATAAACAAAGAGTTTGTAACTAACACTTTAAATTACATTAGTGGGCACCCTTTTGACTTGACGCGTTATAGTTGGTGAGCCAAATTAGAGGATATATCTCAAAAGTAAAAGTGTAGATAGTTGTGTCCATGAGTGATAAAATCATAAACAAAAATCATATACAACGTGACCCTACAATTTCATTATTGCACAATGTACATGTATACACCTAGTAGTTACATACGTTTTACTATTTCTTTATATTTCCACACCAGAAACAATTTGTCGAGCTAACTTTATTTTATTTCAAACCTCAAAAAAAAAAAAAAAAAAAATTCAATCATGACAATGACAGTGGTCCCAAAAAAACAATGCAAGTCCATTGTATTACAATCATCCTTTATAATTAGAGTATGCTTAATCATTAACCTATTTTTGTTAATAAAGCAATAATTCAATTCAAACCAAAACTTGTATTGAAAATTTTATTTTTTTTCTTACGTTCGCACATTCAACCCTTCAAATTCATTTTCTTTCATTTTATTAACTAACCCACCTATTTTTATAATAATATATTATTATCTAACAAATAATTTTTATTATTTTGAAGATTACAAACAATACAAAAGTTTTTATTTTAATAAAAAATAGAACTATTGTTATTTTTTAATTTAATAATTATAAAAAAATATTAAAAAGCCATTAATATTGATTTCTATTTATAAAGAAAATTATAAAACTTTTCTAGTTTTATTTTTAATCATAAAATCTAATTCCTTCCCATTTAATTTTGTTGTAAAAACATAAATAATTCTACAAATTGTTGGGTAACATGTGGCATAAAACTGGGGACAACCATACCAAATTTGGCTCTAGGAATGACAACGGGTCGGGGCGGGGAGACCCATACCTGACCCTAAAAGTTTCGGGTTTCAGGTCAGTGAATATAAATATTATATATATATATATATATATATATATATATATATATATATATATATATATATATATATATATATATATATATATATATATGTCGGGTTGGCTCGGGGCAAGGAGACCCAAACCCGACCCTATACCCTAAAATTTTGGGTCTCGGGTTTTTTTGCGCAGGTTTCGGTTGCCCCGTCGGGTTCGGATTTTTTTGCCATCCCTATTTGGCTCTCTATCTCGAATATCTCCTTATGAGATCCACCATATATATTTTTTACTTTTTTGGATAATTATTTTGTCTTTATTGATAAACTGGTTATATTGTCTCAATAAAATTATATTTAACATTTTGAAAAATAAAGTTATAGTTAAACAATTTAAATCTATATCACAATGTTTAATATATTAACATTTAGTGTTTACTATATTAACATGTATTGTTACATAAAAAAATACATTACAAAAACCCAAATGAATTGCTAAACAGAAAAATAAAATTTATTCTACCCAAGGTAAGTTTTTGGTATTGACTTCAGGCCATTGGCCGTCGCATAGAAGCTTTGGTAACCGGCATCCAACCCTCCAAAATCTCATGGCACCAAACCAACCTCTATGCAGAGAAAAAGAGAGACGAGAGAGAGAACTAGCATGAGAGAAAGAAACAGAGAGCCAGAGATGGCGACTAAAGTCAAAGAGAGAGAGAGAGAGAGAGAGAGAGAGAGCGAGTGTGTGTGTGTGTGTGTGTATGTGTGATATCGGAGATGGCAAGCAGACTCAGAGGTCCGACGGTGAGATTGAGAGACAGCCAAACATGAACATGTTATGGCTGGCAGTTAGGCATTGATGTCAGCGATGAGGTTGTTGTGGCAAATGAGAGTGGGAGAGCGGGAGTGTGAGAGGAGATCGAGAATGTGAGAGGCCGTAAAACATATATATATATATATATATATATATATATATATATATATATATATATATATATATATATATATATATATATATATATAGGGATAGATAGATAGAGAGAGAGAGTCTGAGAGGTGTGAGAGATCATGAGTCATAGAGATGTGAGGTAGATGGATGAAGAGAAAGTTATAACTAGGTTTTTCAATCTTTTTATATTTGAGTAGTATTAGGGTTTTTTTTTTCTTTTCAACAACATTTTTATAAAACTATTCTATTAGATTTAAACTTATTTTTTTAAACTGGTTTATAAATATAAATTAGTTCTTTAAAGAGATTTAAAATCATTTTATTTAATATATTTTATTTTATAGAATTTTCTTATTTCATAGATTTTTTTAAAATCATTAAATAGATTTTAAATGTTTATTTTATATATTTTATTTTAATATAAATATTAGTATAATTTTTTATATTTTATAACATTTCACTTTATTTTATATCTTCACTTTAATATAAATATGTACATAAATTTTGGTTTTTCGTAATTGTGTTTTATTGCATATAAATAGTTATATTATATTAATATATATATATATATATATATATATATATATATATATATATATATATATATATATATATATATATATATATATATATATGCGTGTGTGTGTGTAAATTAATTATAATTAATATTAATGTTACATGATAAAAATGTGATGATTTTGTATAAGAAAAAAACAAGTTTAATGATTATTAGTTAATAATCTTACAATGATTATAAAAAATGAAATTATTATATAATCATTATAGTTATTTTAGTTAAAAAAAATTTTGATGTAATAATCAGGGGTAAATGTCTGTTAAAAAAATAAAAGGGATATAAATAGTCACTCTAAACAAAACGAAATTACTTGAAAACATAAACACAAGAACCATGATGCTTGATCAACCAGACGACGGTTAACTAAACTATTTACATTGACAATCAAACTCAATAAAATTATCTATGAGTAATCATAAAAAAACACTCTCAAATCTTAAGAAAAAAAACCCTCTATTCATTTCAACTTAAAAAGTCTCATTAATTAGGACTTTTTTATACATATACTATTTTTTTTCTTTTTGGGTTTTTTATAATTTTATAATTTATTATTTTTTGTTTTTATTTAATATATTTAATTATTTTATATTTATAATTTAAAATTGTTTCTAACTTTTTAAAATTTATTCAAATACATTTTTTAATGTTTTTTATATATTGTTCTTTTATATTATTTATTTTCTAATTTTTTGACGTTATTTTTTACGTTTCATTTATATATATTATTTAGTGTTGTAATATACTATTTTCGGATTTTTGGATGTTCTGTTTAAATACATTTTTTATTTTGTTTACGTTTTGTTTGTTTGTATTATTTAATATTGTGATTTACTTGTTCTACATCTTGCATTTGCCAAAAGGATGATGGACTATTTTTGTAACTTTAGTGTTCAAATGCAATGATTTCTTTTGAGTGCACATAACTTATCCAAAAACAACTGATGATGTTTTCTACTTAAACATTATTATTATTATTATTATTATTATTATTATTATTATATCTTTCCATTTTTAGAACTTAAAACAATGCATTCTAGGCAAGATCAAGTAGTACGCGTAAGAGAATTGATACACAACCAGTCATATGATTTTAAAATTCAATCCTAAAAATGATTTTTTTTAAAAGCGAAATAGTCGAGTATCTGTAAAGTTTTAGGAGTTGCTTTAATCCTTTAATCTTGTGATGCATTTGAATAAAATAATGTTATACTTTTTTCAAGCATTTAGTATCGTACATGGGTCGACGTGACTTGAATGTATTTACTTAACTCAAGGTCAGAGCAAGTATTAACGGTATATGATCATTGTAAACGAACATAATGTAAAATAAAAATATATTCGAACAAAATGTTAAATAATGTATTTGAAATAAACATTAAAAATTAGAAAGATTTCTATGGTATAAAGCCACTCGGTATATAGTTCATCAGCCGAAAGTTTTTCTAATGTCGACAATGATATCCTTCTTGCTATCATTTCTTTTGCGCCCATATGTTTTAATTTTAGGGTAAAGAGCTTGCTTGTTCTACGAGTTAATGGTATTTCATAACTAATTGATTGAGCAGCAGTTCGTAGACCACCTAAAAAAGAATATTTATTATTTGAGCCATATCCTGACATAAGAAGGCCCACAGGAGCAATACTTGAAATAGCAATCCATAAAAAAACACCGATACTGAGATCGGCTAGAACAAGGTGATAACTAAAATGAATTACTAAATAACTTAATAAAATTGATATGACTGCTATAGATGGTCCAATACTGAATAAACGAGTATCCCATATATATATATATATATATATATATATATATATATATATATATATATATATATATATATATATATATATATATATATATATATATATATATATATATATATATATATATATATATATATATATATATATATATATATGTTCAAATTAGAACCACTAAAATGTTAACAACCGTGAAAACCGATATTCACATATTAATAATCATATTTTTTTTCGTTTTTTGTATTTTCACACTTTTTTATTATGTGAAAATACATCAAACTTAATAAATTTCTTTATTTTTTTAATACGTTTTACTATATTCACAATATAATAAAATTTCTAGTTATTAAACTGTGAATACTATAACGTAAATTTTTTTTTTCTTTAAAACACATCAACATTGATATCTAATAGCAAAGGAAGGATAATTATATATTTTTATGTGTTTGGTAATTTTATTTTGATAAAAAACAAGTGTTCAAAATAAAAAATACAAAATTATTAAACTGTGAATTAGTGGTTCTCACGGTTCCCAACCTTTTAGTGCATGGTTCTCATTTGAACCCTTCCTTTTATATATATATATATATATATATATATATATATATATATATATATATATATATATATATATATATATATATATATATATATATATATATAAAGTAAAAGCAAAGAAAAAATATAGAAAAAATCTAATCTATGTTAAAATAAAGAAAAAAAAATATTATATTTATAACGTTGATGTGATATTGTAAAGTTGATGAGATTAAAAAAATGTTCATTATATATATATATATATATATATATATATATATATATATATATATATATATATATATATATATATATATATATATATATATATAAAGTAAAAACAAACAAAAAAAATATAGAAAAAATCTAATCTATGTTAAAATAAAGAAAAAAGATATTATATTTATAACGTTGATGTGATATTGTAAAGTTGATGAGATTAAAAAAATGTTCATTATATTCGTATCCTACATAAAGTAAAAGACACATATACACAATTATTATATGTACCCTGTGTGTTAAGGTACATATAGCATCATATAATTAAAAGTCATATTTCGGAAAACTAGGTAAAATAAACCACCTAAAGAAGGTTCATCCTTATCTCCTTTTTCATTATTTTTTTTTAAATTAGTAATGGATATAACTGATAAATCAATTTTGAAAAAAATAAAAGAATTTCATAAAATCCGCTAGTTAAATTAGCAAATTGAGATAAATATTAAAATAGTAGTCAAATAGACAAATAGCGATAATTTATTTGCGAAATAAAGGATTGTTGATAATCATTTTGAGTGTAAATTACATACATCATCTTTTATGAGTCTTGTTTCTATAATATTTTTACTTGCACCATTTTTATTGTTTTATTTTGGTATTGTTATATTATTATTGTCTCTCGCTGACATAAAATAATTGTTTTGCTATTATGTGATCTTTTTAATTTCATTATTACTAAAATATTGTTATTAAAATTAATCAAGTGCCATAACACATCGCATCCCATCCCATCCTACCCTTAACCTCTCCTATTCCAAATCTCTATTTGGTATCACACTGCAACAGAAGCGTACGCTCCCTTTCGATAAAAAAATGCCCATTCATAACTCTTCAGTCATCAACAACAGCTCCTCCCTTCCCTTTCTTATATTTGTTCTATAATTGCACATTGGGGAGAAATGCATTAATGGCAAATTTACCGAGTTTTAACAAGGTCTTGAACTCTCTAAGTAGTATTTATAAGTATTTATAAAGATAAACACAATACTTTCATTTATATAACAACAAATACAAAATAACTCAAGAACACAATATTTTCTTCCTACAAACAAATATAAAGATACAAACAATATGTAAATGTCTGTTACGTAAAACATAAATGAAGAAATAACACAAACGATATGTGGTAATTGGCTCGACAAAGACACATGCTTGTCTCAGCTTGTACACAAGCACATAAGTATGGTTGATCCACTAAAATAATACCTTAAGACTTTTAGGTAGTCTTAATAATCATGTACAAGATCTGCGTATCTAGTTCACTCAAACTCTTTGCAAGATTATGGATCACTCACATACAATACTCCCAAACACTTGCACAATAATGAGTTGAATAGAGTCTCACGGTTACGAATTAACTAAAGTAAGTAATTATAGATGATAATTTGAAGAGTGGGTGTGAGAATCACACATTCATTACTCCTCGAGCCCTATAGTTTTAAATGTTGAGCATTCGAATTCTAATCCTCAACAATAAAGAGCGAAAGTTCATGGGGGCCAAAAATATCATATCCTATGCTAAAAGAAGCCAAACAATACTCGTCCTTAGCCTCCTCCACAACATAACTCATCATTGTTTCCTTACGGTAAGGGTTGTGGTTATGGTCTAACGCCTTGGCCTATTCAACTACTTTTGTACCTTAACAACTCAGCTTTACCCTACATTTTGTTATATGGTCTACCTTCTTTATATTTTGATGATACCCTACCAATGGAATATGTTCAGTCTTATTGCAATAGCTTGTGTACTTTCTCAGTAATGAATTCTCCATGACTGACTTGACACAAAACAGTTAGTCATTAGGATCTCCACAAGCATATCACCCATGGTTTATTTCATAGTCAATGAAAATAAGTCACTTAGATTTTGAAGTGTGTAAAGCTAGTGAATAGAAAACCTTGTGCACTATAGCATATACTCAAGCTAATTGGACTTTTTCGACAAATATGTATTCAACGTAATGCTATATTGGAGCCTTGTAGGCGCTTTGCAATACCTCACCTTCGTACCTTCAGATATTTCATATGTTGTCCAATATGTTTTATTCATTCATGATCCTCGAAAGCCTCATTCCAATGTAGTAAAGCACGTTATATGCTATATTTGTGGTGCTTGTGATCATGGTCTTTGGTTATATGTTACACCTTCGACTGGACTTATAACATACTCAGACGTTGATTGGCTTGGATGTCTGATCACATAGCATTCCACTTTGGGTAATTATTGTGTTTTTAGGTGCAAGCCTAATATCTTGATCTTCCAAACGTCAAAGTAATATCTCTCGAATAGGTGCCATGGCCGAATATAGGGAAGAGGCTAACATCATTTCCAAAATAAGTTGGCTAGACAATTTGTTGCGTGAATTATATTGCTCTTTCATCAATGTCACCATTTTAATACTATGGAAACGTTAGTGGCATGTACATTTCCATGAATCTCTTTGAATATCAACAAACTAAGCATATCGGGATGAACATACACTTTGTTTGTGACAAAGTTGCTTTAGGTGACGTTCACATTCTTCATGTCCCTTCTACTTCTTTATATGTTTGTATATTCATCAAGGTCCTACCTACATTGTTGTTTCATGACTTTCAATCGAATTTAAATGTCCGAACCAATCATGGATGTTAGTGCATATGTATGTTTTATTATTATTATACAATCTCAACCCATTGGCTCATTAGGTTTGGCATAATTTTATCTTGAAGTCATACATATTTCCAACAATAGAGATTAATATCATTCATAGGAAGAAATTATATAACACAAGTAACATTTAGTCGTAGAAGAAATGTTTAGAAATTGGTAATGAAGTTTCAAATTCTACCACAGATTATTGGATTACATGTCATGGGGATGAAAGACGTGGTTTTATCCATGGAACACCAACAGGAGATACGCCGGTATCTTTATAATCATCAGGTAAACAAAAGACTTCGTATTTCTTTTGTCTAAAAGCTTCAATCTTTTTTGTTGATTGTACCCAAAAATGCATCCTATCAAATGGTAAGCTTTCATTCCGAATTGATTATTTCCTATATTGTTAATTGCGACTATCAATTAATGAGTTTGATGCTTAGTTTTATTCCTATTTATCTTATGGACGATGGAGGTCTAGGATTTATAGTTTAGGGTTGGGGTCATGCTCAAAATTATTATTAGGGGGCCTTTTTGTTTCATTTTGAATGTGTCAACGGATTTGTATTTTAGTGGATTCAGATTTAGATAGATTTCAATGCTACTATGTATTTGGTTGGTGAAATTTTGAAGGAAGTTAAAATTCATTCTTTTTACAATCATGTTTTGTTTGTAAAGGATTTGAAATGTATTTATTCCAAATGGCATAAATACTCTTATTTTATTTTCCTATAAATAAAATATTTTTAAAATCATTTTAAATTAAAAATAAAAATAATCATAATTATACTAGGTACCAAGTGACAATGGGTATATAGTCATGAGATGGAAGAAACATATCATTGGGATGAGAGAGCCAAGGATAACGTCTTGAGGAAAAAATGAAATAGGATGAAAAGAGAGAATAAAAGAGGGGATAGTAAAGTCATTTTCTTTAAACTACATAAATTTATGTTATAGGACATAAAAAACTAAGTATAAAAAGAGTTCGATAAAATCCATTAAACATGGGAATTTTATTTAGATCGATAAATTCAATCTTCATGCAAACCAAAGAAGGGGATTAGGGTAGGGGAGTAATACACACTGAACCCACGCGCCACGTCAGCATTTCCCTCTCCTCTCGCTTCCATCTTTCCTCATTTTTCACCAATCATTCATCCATGGAATCAGTACCCACTGAACCCACAATGCCACATCAGATTTTCGATTTTTAAATTAATTAATTAAATGAAAATATTAATTTAAGATTTAATTTAATGATCCAAATAATATTAAAATGCACAAAATTTTAAAAAAATTCAAATAACATTTAATTAAAAAACACACCGGTACAAGATTAAAAAAAAACTAAATACGGAAAATATCCTAAAAACAAAAAAAATCCTAATTTACGAAAAAAAATTCATAAAGTTCTCACCCATACATTTGTGCAATTTCCTGTTTTTTCCCTAGAACCAATGCCAGTTTTGATCCAGTTAAATGGCCATGGGGACGAAGGAAGAATTTTAAATCTTTTTGTTCACGAGCCCATTTGAGCGCTGCCATCTCTTGCTCAATGAGAGCTGATTTCCTCGTCAATTCTTCCTCCTGTTTAGCCAAAACATCCATTTTCTTTGCACGAAGGGTGTCCTTCTTCTGCGCTTCAGCCTCATTATTCTTCGCCAATGCGGATATCTTATCGACGATGGTCTGATATCCCTCATGCATTGATGAAGATCCAGCCAAATTTTTCCCTTTTCTTTGCCGGGAATGTGATGATGGTTGTGGGGAAGCTTCATTGCCTTCGTCAAGATCGACTGGATGAGGCGAAAAGTGTGCTTCGGATGGAGAGTTGGTGAATTGGTTGGAGTCGGATGTCTTGCTTCGTTTGGCAGAATGGTGTGGGGAATGCATCCCTATTTCTTTGACCGTTTCCCATTTGGCATGCTCTCTCAGTATTTCCCATGCCCCCATATGTGCAAAAGTCGCCCGGTGGACTTTCTGTACTTTGAATGAGTGGCCTGTAAGACATCCACACCCCCCTCCCACTGGCACGCATGTTCATTTTATTATTGTATATACAATTGAACTTATTTACCTTATTTTGCAAATCTTTGTACTTGGAGTTGATCTGATGCTTGGTCCGATCGGTACCTTGAATTTGCGTCTGGAAATGTTCCAACACATTCTGCCAAAAGAGTCAGACCGTTGGGTGTTTCCGCGTTCTGTGTCCTCAAAACAACTAATGTATGCCTTCGCCAAGGCGATCTCCTCCTTCTCCTCCCAATTTTTTGCGTTTCAGTCGGTGAGTGTAATTCCTTTTATGCGTTGAGGGTTGTGTCTCCGGGACAACCTCCTCGTCCTGGTCATCCGCTTGCTGCTCCTTCACTTGCTCCTCTTGCTCCTCCTCTTGCCTATCTTGGTGCTCCACCTCTTCCTCCTCCCCTTGCTCCGCCTGTTGCTCCTCCTCGTTATCCGAGGGTGGAATGGTTTCATCACTAGACTCGTCTTGGGTACGGAAGTGAGAAGTGTCCGGGACATAGCATTGGTTGGGACTTAGATGGAATGAGTTGGGGATTTGTTGGAATTGGTTGGGGTATTGTGGGAACTGGGTTTGGTATTGTTAGAAGTGGTTTGGGTATTGTGAAAAGTTTTGTTGGTATGGGGGATATTATATGTAATTGTGAAGGTGTGGGGATGGGGTTGGTGGAACTTCTTAACAGTTCCTGCTTTGTGAGGAACCGCGGCATTTGGATTTACCACGATTTGAATCCATTTTATAAAAAAAAGTTTTTTATAAAATAGGGTGCAAAGGGTTTTGTAGAGAGAAAATGAGAGTAAGAAAGAAGGGTGAATGTGTGATTTTTGAAGGAGTGAAGAGGTGGTATTTATAGGGATGAGGGGAGGGTAATTTTTGAAAGATTAAAAAAAAATTAATAAAGGGTGGGTTCACAAGGTTCACCATCACACAACTCATCCCGCCATAGCCGAGCCCGACGAAACCGAATGGGAGGGGGCAGCGGTACCGGCGGTACCGCCCCAACCCAACCCAATCTTTCGCCTAAATACTACTCCGAGCAGCCTTAGAATGAATTTGAAATCCAAATCCCGTCAAAATTTTCTAAATCTCTCAAACCAAACACCCCATTACTATTCGGCGTTTTAGTCCACGTGATGGTCCTTGAGCAGGCTCGGCCTGGACGTTGGGAGGGTGCGGCTTACGCTTTTTATGTTATCAAAATATGGCACGTATAGACAATGTAACTACTAGCTAAAATGGTTACGAGTGATTGACTTTATAAATTGTTGGACAGTCTTATATATACCCATAGACTTGGTCAACTTATTATAGGTAAAACTAACAGAACAATGAGTGCATGCAGAATGTCGATGGTGGTTGGGGTTTACACATAGAAGGGCATAGCACCATGTTCTCTACAGCATTGAACTATGTGAGCCTAAGATTGCTTGGAGTAAAGATGGATGGTGGTGAAGGAGCCATGACTAAAGCAAGAACCTGGATTCTTGGTCATGGTAGTGTTACACACATACCCTCATGGGGAAAACTGTGGCTCTCTGTAAGTATCCACTCCGTCTACCATTCTCATTCTTGAATAATAGTACGTAGTTGCTTACTTTCTGTACAAATACAAATATAGCATATATACAATCAGAAACTTACGTATTGAGGTTCTTGACTCATGGGTTTGTGGGTTCACGGCTCTTTGAGCCATATTTTTATGATATTAGTGCTTACGTAAAATATTGCGTATGTTAGGTACTTGGGGTGTATGAATGGAGGGGCAACAATCCTTTGCCACCAGAAATCTGGCTTCTCCCATACTTTCTTCCTTTACACCCAGGTTCATACATTTTCAGCTTCCTTTAGTATATAATCTCATGCTTTATGTTACTAGTGGTGATAAAGTATAGCACATATACTTTTGTCAATTCGATAATTCAGGAAGAATGTGGTGCCACACAAGGATGGTATACCTGCCAATGTCTTATTTATATGGTAAACGGTTTGTCGGTCCAATCAGTTCCATTGTTTTGTCACTAAGAAGAGAGCTATACAAGACACTTTATCACCAAGTTAATTGGGACTTGGCCAGAAATCAATGTGCCAAGGTAATTTAGTTTTTCTTGGTCTTAGATAGTTTGAATTTCTGGATGTTGTAACGAATAAAAAGATTTACTAGTTATCAGTTTTTCTGGTTGCAGGAAGATTTGTATTACCCTCATTCCATAATACAAGACGTTCTATGGGGTGGTCTGAACAAGATTTCTGAACCTCTTCTGATGCAATGGCCCTTCTTAAAGCTCAGAGGAAAAGCATTGAACACTGTGATGCAACATATCCATTATGAGGATGAGAACACGCACTATATTTGCATTGGACCTGTTAATAAGGTAAAAACATGGATACGTACCTCAATGATCTCTATCCTGATTCTAGCATGAATTCTTCTTGCGTAAAATTTACAAGTACATAAACATCCTAAGAATATTTTTCGGAACGCAGTTAGTATTTAGCATTCAACTAACCATGTCACTTACCTAGCCCAAAGTCCATAAACTAGAAAATATCTAGATAAGTTGTTGGAAGATAGTAATAGAACATTCAGAGAAACATCTATAGATCTAGGAACCTATTAAAGCATATATGAGAAGAAGAATAGTCTTGAGATGGTCTAGAAGCTTTCTGTTGTTATCTAGAGAAGAAGATTATTTGAAATACAACAATTCAATCTATGATTACATCAGCTAATTCTTTGGTGAAGAAAATGGTTTAAAAATCGAAACATTTCTGACTATTTAGTAAATTTAGGTGCTTTTGTTCCTTTTTGGCATGTCCATTACATTCTACTTTGCTCATGGTTTGAACGATACTTTCAGTTTATTTGAATTTGAACCCATTATATAACACATTTGATGGGGGTAACCAGGTTCTCAACATGTTATGCTGTTGGGTAGAGGATCCAAAGTCGCATGTAAATAAGTTGCACCTCTATAGGATAAAAGACTATCTTTGGATAGCTGAAGATGGCATGAAGATGCAGGTAGTGTTCTAGCCACTCCACTTTCTCTTCTGTTATCAACTTCAGAAACATACAACCATTTTTTGGCACCCGTAACTAAATCTTAATTTATGAGATCTCAGGGATACAACGGGTCACAATTGTGGGATGCTGTTTTTGCTGTTCAAGCAATAATAGCAACCAATCTAGTAGATGAATATGGTTCCGTGCTTCAGAAAGCACATAGCTTTATTAAAAACTCGCAGGTATACCAAGCTTACTTCACTAAAATTTTATCTTACACCTGAGCATAGACAAGTGACGCGTATTATATCGTTGTTTATGTGAAGGTTAGAAAAAATAGTTCGGGTAATATTCAGTCATGGTACCGTCACATATCACGAGGTGGTTGGCCATTTTCTACTCCAGATAATGGTTGGCCTGTATCAGATTGCACTGCTGAAGCTTTAAAGGTATGTAGCTTGATCTTACCATATTTATTAAAACCTTTAGTACTATCAGATCTTGGATTTTCTGGGGATTTGGTTGTTTTCTAGAGGTAGAGTTCAATCCCACCCACAACATGCAATCTTCAATGTATTTAGTAAATAGAATACAAGCCTGTCAATATACCGGATTAAGTGCTTAATGAATTAAGTCCAATAAATCAAGCACTATAACTTCCTTTATATTATTGCATTGTGATGGTCATGATAATGAAATTGACAATAGTGATTAATGGCAGACAGTGGTGATGCTATCACAAATGCCACATGATATAGTTGGAGACGCAATAGCACCAGAATGTTTATATGATGCTGTTCATTTGCTTCTAACTCTTCAGGTACTATATGTAGGAAAGCCAGTAAATTTTTGGGCCGCAGAATATATAAACTACAGTTTTCATCTACAGATACGATTTATTTTAAATTTATAGTTGTATATCTTCGTTTACTATATATAGAGAAATTGGAGCAAACGAGCGGACCTGTTTGTCCCACCATACATCTATGACTTGAGTTTCAAAACTACCTGCCATTATATATTACTTTTAAAAAATTTCTAAGTTTTAGGATCATACACTAGTTACTTTTTAAATGAACGGGAACTTTTGTTGACAGTAAAACCAGAATTCACACTTATTAATATATGCTTTTCTGTGTAACTGATCTTCCTGTTCCAGAATGGAAATGGCGGCTTTTCCTCCTATGAGCTCAAGAGGTCCTATGCATGGTTAGAGGTTAGTATGTACAAAAAACATATATTATTGGTATACAAAATTTCAAATCTTAAAGACTGATTATAGATCTGTGTACTGTAGGTGATCAATCCCGCTGAAACATTTGGAGACATTATGATTGATTACCAGTATGCTCACTATACTTCACGTTATAAGTCTTGGATGTTGTTTGTGTTGCTTATCTAAAATATGTTTGTAATTTAGGTATGTGGAGTGTACGTCCGCTGTGGTGCAAGGCCTAAGATCATTTACAAAACTCTATCCAAGCCACCGTAGGGATCAAATAGAAGCATGCATTGATAAAGCCGTACCATTTATTGAGAGCTTGCAACTGTGCGATGGCTCATGGTTATTCTTCTATCACTATACATCTCTCTAGTTTGTTTCTTTGCCAGTTCTAATGGGGTTGCATACGGTTGCCAACATATAGGTATGGATCATGGGCAATTTGCTACACTTATGGAACATGGTTTGGTATAAAAGGATTGGTTGCAGGTGGTAAGACATATGAAACTAGTCATAGCATTAGAAAGGCTTGCGCTTTCTTACTCTCGAAGCAGCTTCATTCTGGGGGCTGGGGAGAAAGCTATACTTCTTGCCAGCAAAAGATATACACAAATCTCGCTGGGAACAAATCCCACATCACTAACACTTCATGGGCTTTGCTAGCTCTCATAGAAGCTGAACAAGTAGGTTATACGGTTTGAAATATAAAGTATTCATCGTTGATTATATTATCTTACTTTGATTGGTTTCATTTACAACATTGTACTTTCAATTTTTTTTTTCTTATTAAGGTATTGTACTCTAAAAAAATATACTGAGGTAAAAGTATTGTACTTCAATTTTTTCTTATTAGGACATTGTACTTTGAAATATCTACTCGATTATAGTAGTGAACATTGTTTTGTATATGGATGGCATTAATATAATCGGGTAGATTTCTCAAGCACAATGTTGTAATAGAAAGAAATGAAGCTATAGTGTTATAATAAACAGATAATTGCAAGTATCTTTCTATTTCTTCCATTTAATCCTATGTTATTCATTATGATTAGGCCAAAAGAGAACAAATCCCACTCCATCGAGCTGCAAAAGTTCTCATTGATAACCAAATGGAAAATGGAGATTTTCTACAACAGGTAATTAACTTCATTTGTGTGTGTATGTAGACGAAGTAGTGTATGACTCTTAGTAACCAAATTCTATGATTGTGCTACTGTTTGTCGTGCTTTAATATAATTTATTTTGCTTTTTTCAGGAAATTATAGGAGTGTTTAACAAGAATTGTATGATAAGTTACTCGTCTTATAGGAACATATTTCCTATTTGGGCTCTTGGAGAATATCTCAATCATGTAATCAGGAAGAAATCTCCTGCTTGATATGTATTATACACCTTTTACTTTTATGTCTTCATGTAAGCTACGTAAATCATTAAATTTTTTTTTCATGTAATATTTTAGCTCGAAGGTTGTGTTCACTTTGCCAAATTACATTTCTTATGTTACTATAAATAATAGAGTCTTTTGGGTTACACGCAAGAGATAATTTAGCTAAAAGAGATTGAAAATAGACATAAGGGACTAAGTTTATTAATATATCAAAGTAAATGTATATTAATCAGAAACTAGTAGTGGATAAAGGGCTAAAGTGAAAATATCAATAGTTTAAATTTCAAATAAGCCTTATCCACAAGAGGAAGAGATAGAGATGAAATGTACTATAAATACAACCCTTGATTAGAGTTGTAAAGTATCCAAAAACCCTAATTTTTGTCCATCTCCTCCCACCTGCTATAACTGATCGATTTCTCCATAAACCCGGTAGAAATGTTGCTTGTTCTTCAAGTAAAGTGTTATACTACATCAACGGGTGCTAGATCATTGTCTTGGGTGCGATTTCATTAAAGGAGTTCTGGTTTAGGCTCTGATCATCCTAGACACATCATATCTACAATTAAAAGGTAATTCTTGATCCTTGTTTTAGTTTACAGTTACAAAAGGCGTACGATTTTGTGATCTGTGGTGGAATACGATCTTTTGTTTTGCTTCCATAGTTCATGGTTATTATATTATTGTATTCCAACAATAAATTGATGCCCTAATGATTTAGAAGCAGAATCACGAACCAATAATTTCGAGGACGAAATTTAATTTAAGTGGGGGAGAGTTGTGATGCCTCATTTTATTTTAATGTTTGATTAATTATTTGTCATTTAAATTTGATTTCAAGAGAAATGTAAGACCCTAATCCCGAAAAGTCCAAATCGTAGATTAAGATAATCAATTTCTGCATGAAAGAAATCAAAAGAATGGAAAAATCAAGTTAGTGTTGCTAATGGTTGGTATTAGTGTCGCTAATGCCAGGCTGGCTGGTGGGTTTGCACAATCTCCGGACACTAATTGCTGATTTTAGGCCAAAACCCTAGATTTTGATGTTTAGGTCGTATTTAAGGGCAGGGAACCCTAGGGCAGCCGCCATTTACACCTTTTCAACCCCTAAACTCGTCATTTTCCCTCTTTAGCTCATTTGGATGAATTTTTGCTGTTTTTGGCCTCTTGGGAAGGATTTTTTTATGCTTGGGTGATGTTAGAAGACCGATGGTGATGCTTGAAGTTGTTTCTCTTGGGTGAAGCTTCAAAGATATGCTTTTTCTATACCATTGTAAGTAAAGTTCTCACCTTTATGCATTTTAAGGTTTTTATTGTGTTGTTAGTGGGATTTTATGGATTGAAATGGTGTGATGGTCCCTTTTTAATGTTGTCCATGTTTGGAAAGGATAAAGTTTGGAACTTTATGCCTTTAAGTTCTGATTTAGAACCATTAAGTTGGTTTAGAGAGTAAGTCAAACTCTCTTTGGTGGTTTTGTAGAGTTTTGGATCATTTTGGACTTGGATCTTGTTATTGAGCTTGTATGGTCATGTTTGGATGGTAAAGTTAGGATTTTTACGAATCTAGGGACTGTTTAGAAGGTCCCTGGAAGAATCAAGACCGTAGCTAATGAATTAAGAGCTTAATGGATTTTTGGGTCTGTTCATAGTTAAATGCCTGTTGACCGTTGACTTTGACTTTTGACCGTTGACTTTTTGACCAGTTTGACTTTTGGTCAAACTTGAGGATCTGGGATACCGGTCTAGGGTATTGTGTTTGGGTTTTAGGAAGTTCTAAATGGAGTTTATCCTTATTAGGAGGTTCGCGCTGTCGAGATCTAAAGACGCGCGTGTGGGGTGATGTTGGCTTTGCGGATCAGGTGAGTCTTCTCACTGTACTATGGGTGAAGTTGCATATGTAGATAGCCTTATTTACTGTGTGAAGTACTGTGTTAGCTGGGCGTGCCTTATGTTATTTGACTATATGGTTGGTAATAGGAACCCGATGGGTTAGGCTGTATGCTTAGGCAACAGTTGTGCTTATATGTGACAGTCGTTGGATTCGTTCTGGCGACTGAAGAATGAGTTGATCGATCCAAGGGTTGTTGCATGATAAAGTACGATGCATGACTGGTCGTACCTGGGCACCCGAAGATCAAAGAATGAGTTGATTCGGTGACGGACGGAATGGGGCAGGCTCGTGAGTTCTTAGCCGAGGCGGATCGGGGCAGGCCCGAGAGCCAGGTTTTTCGGGGCAAGCTCGAAGACTCTTGTGATTGTATGTTATGTGATGAATCATGTGGTATTTTGAGGAACTCACTAAGCTTTGTGCTTACTCTTTCACCCTAACTGTTTTTCAGGTCTTTGCTTGTTTGAGCTCGGAGTACGGCGCAACTATACCACATCTGAAGATTTGGTATTTGAGTCTTCCACTGGATAATGTTTATAAATTTTTTGTTAAAGATTTATATATTTTAAATATTAAGTTTTAATTTGGATGTGACTATTTGATAACCCGTTTTATGAATTGGCACTGTTTTAAAACTAAAAAAATATTACGGAATTTGGGACGTTACAAGAAACGATTAAACGAATTAAATATAAATTAGGTAAATAACTGTAAAATATAATAATAATAATAATAATAATAATAATAATAATAATAATAATAATAATAACAACAATAACTGAGGCATCTAGAAATTTAAAATAATATTGAAAGGGGCCAAATAGACATCATGCCAAACTTAAATGGATAACTATTTTTGCATGGGAAATTTATGATTAACTTGGCAAAGTTGAGGGACTAGAAGTGCCAAAAGCTCAAAATTTTGCACGGAAAGCCCTCATGGGTCGTAAACTCTTATTGCTGACGGGAAGAGCCTCATGAAGACCACGATCCTTATTTGGGTAAAAGTCCTTAGCTTTCTTATAGGATCGAGCACCAACCCTAGCCCACAATCCTTTTGTCGGGAAATTGAATAGCGAGACCAAGAGAGAAAAAAGCGACCAAGATCAGGTAAGGACTGAGAAGTATGGCTGATCGAGACTGTTGTGGTAAGATTTTCTATGCCTCCCTCCTTCCCCCTCTTACAATATACATACACGTACATCATACTTCAAAACCTTCCTACTTTCTACTCGTGATTTTCATGGAGCCGAGGAGAAAGAACCGAGAGTTTTAGGTTACCGGGTTTGTGAGGATGTGAGGCCGAGAAAGCCAAGTAGCAACAACAGCTACATTTTCGGGATAGCAAGAGGAAAGATTGAAGTAGATGAAGCCACTAGTTCCCGAGGTCTAAAGGCCTAAGGTAAGTCTTAATTTGATTCTCCTTGCGTTTATTTTTTTCACCACCACTGAGCCACCCTTGAACCACCATAGCATCACCATGAACCACAAAAACACCACGACAGGTTGTATATATGATTATGACCCAAGAATCAGACCTTAGTGTGAAGTTCTAATGGTGTTTTGGGTTGTCCAACTAATGCGATCCTCTTGGATGTGTATGATTTCAAGTAAGACATGGTTATGATAATCCATTGTGCAAGCTTTTGTTCTAATCATTGTTAAGGTCTTAATATGTAACTTGAGCTACTAATATGAAATCATGTCATTAAGAACTTAATGGAAGATGAACGTAGGGATTAAGTTAAGAAAATATGTTAAAAGTTGTAAATGATGATAAAAGTCTGTAACAGCAACAATCCCTGATCTTGCAGTCTATTTTGTGCAAAATATGAGTGGAATTAATGGAATGTGCACAAATAGAAGTTGTTGGAAATCGAATCTAGTTGCGGAATGGTATAACACATGTCATTTGGAGTCATGGTTTAGGAGTTATGGTCAAAACACCGAGAAGGGATCAAACATGGCTTAATTGGGAAAAATCACAAAAGTGTCTTATTAAGCCCTTAATGCATCAAGACCCCAGGAACCATATGTTTGGGCATACCTCACATATTTTAAGAAGTTTATAAATTCATTAGTTAGTTTCATCGATATGAGCTTAAACCATAAAGAACCAAAGGCCTAAATGCTTTAAGACTAAAAGTATACGAAAAACAAGTTGATAATAAACAACTAGTAATACGTGAACTAAATGCCCATTTTAATGAATGTGTAAATGATCTTAATAAAGGATATTTTATAAAGAACTTAATAGGTTAAGCACTTAATGGTTAAGTACTTAAAGGCTGGGTTAAAAGTGAACTTAAACATAAATAATGAAATGATTACATGTGATCTGCCCCTGTATTGTAAAAATTATTAAAATTCCACAAAAATCATTTGAGGGAAAGGTTGGGGCATATGGTTTGGTATGAAAGTCTAGTTTATTCCATCCAAATGTCATGGCCTGATTCCCATCCCAAGTTGTGTGAAAATAACAATCTTCACAGTGTGGTCTGGAAACCTGACAAATTAAGACACTTAACTTGTAAATTAATAAATAATTCTAGGTATTATCAATTCACATGATGTCAAAGCTTGTAGCTCAGTTTGGATGTCTAGTTCTTTCAATCCAAAGGCCTTAACTTAATTCTAGCCTTACCTATAGTGAAAGTAGTAATCTTTACAGACTGTGTCCAGAAAGTTGAATGATTTCATTATTCAACTTGTAAAATTTGTAATAAATCAACCACGAATCATGCGAGGGTGTGCCTTATATCCCTCAAAAGAAAAAAGGGTCTATTTTAACAATATATAATAACCTTATTAATAGAAAGGTTTTAAAGGGGGAGGGGTAGATCGGTTCATGAACATATTGATATACTGAAAGAAATGCTAAAAGTAACACCATATATAAGTATTATTAAGTAATAGTTGGAAGTGTGATCTAGGTAGTTACTTTTGGTAAATATATGTAGGTTGATCAGTGTTGAAGCTCATGCTAGCGCACACCAATTTTATAGCGCAATCGTTTTGCTTAAACACTTGGGAATTAAGTGAGTTACACCAACTTATATATGATATTGACCATGTGTGTTAAGTGTAATTTGTTTAGTGTGTTTTATGTTATGGGATCATGTGGCCAAGACAAGCTTTTCAGAGGAATTGGTCAGACAAATTAGACAGGCTGTCCATGACAATCCCTTCAGGGGAAGTGGTCAATTGGGTCAGATAGACTAGCTAAGACACGTCCTTTGGGGGAATTGGTCAGAAGGAACATGGTCAAAATAAGCCCTTCAGTGGAATCGATTAGGATCAAAATGTTGGTACCAACGTCATGTGCTACGTATTTTAGACTATTGTTAAGAATTTTGTGTATCAGATTATGTGTCCAAGTGCTATGAGTTTATTTTCTATGTGATCAGTGTGACAGCCATGTATGAGATTGATATAATATGTAAGTAATGTGTAGACTCACTAAGTGTTTCACTTACCTATTGCTATTTAACATTTTTTAGGTTTTAGGGGTATTTTTGATAAAGAACACGGCTCGACTGCCTCGCACTCCTACACTATTTGAGTTCTGATTTTAAAGTCTTCCGCTTTTAATATTTTATAAATTTTATGTTTTGGTACCAATTACTCTTATACAATTATTTAATTATATTTAAATGTTTTTTATTTTTTTAAAAGCTTTTGTTGTCCAAAAATGTATTTTAGATTTATTTAATATTTTATTATTTAATGAAAATTAGGGTGTTCAATTTTTTTCTCATAAATTCCTAGGAAACATCTATTTCCAAGGAATTTCAGGATTATGGATAGGGATGCAAACGGATCGGGGATTCCCCGCTACCCGTGGGGACCCGACCCGAACGAATCGGGGATTCCCCGCCTTAGCGGGTAACAGATTGGGGATGGGGAATAGATTTCTTACCCGAAGCGGGGATGGGGCGGGGACGGGTGCAGTAGTATCCGCTCCGTTTAAGACCCGATTATATATATTTATATATATATGGGAAAATCAGTTTTCACTTTTTATTGATGACTATTAAATGAAGTTTCAATTTACAAGATATAGAGTAATGAACAGTCTAAGGCTTTATGTCTCTTCGGTTGAATAATCTGTGAGAGGTGCTTATCTTTTTCCATCACAAAATCCTAGCCAAATGTAAGTTTCTTTTTTCCTTTATAGAACTTGTTTTTTGTAATCTGTTGGTACCGATTTTTTTGCATTCCTTTAATGAACTCAATTTCTTTTTTGCTTCTAGAACCGATTTATTTTTTCCTTTACTGAAGTCGCTTTCTGTTAGAAACAATTTTTTAATTTGATTTTTCCGGTAACATCAACCTAATTCAAGGGTTTTGTTGATGAGACATGTATTGTAATTGATTTTTTGGATCAATTGATATATCTGTTTCTGTTCAATTTCGCATGTATCTCTATTGAATGTATTAGTGTTTATGTATTTTCAAATTTAAAAAAAAAAATCTTAGTTACCAAACGGGTATCCATCGGGGGACCCGAACCCGGTGGAGATTTTTTCACCCGAACCCGACGGGGATATGACGGGTCGGAGGCGGGGACGGATGTGGGCACCGGAGGTCGGGTACGGGGACGGGGATTGCAGTCCCCGTCAATATCCGCCCCCGTTTGCATCCCTAATTATGGACCACGAAATCTAGGCTGGTTTTCAATAGTGGTTCAGTATTCCGAAAAATGAGAACCTAATGACCGGTAGAGTTTCTATAAAAATTGTATAAGGAATATTAGATTCATGGCGATTTGAAGTTCAATTGGAGAGATTTGGAGCGGAGATTCAAGTTCTAGCACTAGAATTCTGTTTAAGGCAACTAAGAGGTATAATCTCTTTTTCTTCACTTAGATTTAAGCTAGGGTTTGGGGGAAAACCCCAAATCCTAAAATTTACCTCATTGGATATATTTTATTGAGTTTTTGAGATAGTTTTAGTCATTAAAAGGTTACTCTATGTTCATTTCTATCATACATGGCTTGATTTTGAACTTAAATGAGTTTTTGAAACCTTGAAGCTTCAACAATAGTGGAATCTGAATTTTTAACATTTTTCATGAGATTTATATTAAAATCTAACCTCATTTCAATGTCTCCAAACTATATATGAGCTAAGGAATCCATCATTTGTTGGCGACTTCATCATTTGGACACTTATGAAATTTTAAGTCAGACCCGAATTTAGTGGAGTTTTCTAGTTATAACATTGACTAGATTGAACTTTTGATCCATTAACACTCATCTTTTCTAAAAACTTGACTTATTAAGTGAATTTGAGGTTTATTTGATGATGATTTAGTGTTCGTGAAATAGATGACATTATTCATCAATATGTGACGGTGTTCCTCATTATGTGATGGTGTTCGTCAAATACATGCGGTGTTAGGTTTTGGGTGTGATGCCACTACCTAATTTTAGTGATTGACCAATTGAACCCTAAAATGAAGGGACTCATTTAAGTGTAGAGAACTTGGGTTGGGACTTAGAAGCATCTGCATTGCATTATATACTTTGGGTTGGTTTTTAAATGATCATCACAAAGTATTCTTATCCCTACTTACTTATAAGTATAAATGGTTTTGGAAATATTTTTAGGAGTTTGACTTTTGTAATGTTGCCATTATACAATTCCATTCAATAGTCAAACTTCGGGTTTATTCACTAGATTTCTCAAGTCAAACTTTATTATTTTGACATGTATTCATAGATAAAGAATTGGAGAATTAGAAGCTTGTTGTTCGACTTTTAAAAGGCTACAATTATGTGTGGTTTCCTTGAACTATTGTTATGATATAGTATTGTACACTCTATATCTTGAACTTTTAAAGCTTGGTTGACAAATTGGCTTTTGGGACCTTACTATCGCAACATCAAATGACCTTGAAAGATCATTTCCAATCATTTTAAACTTCTTATAATGAACTAACGAGGGGTGTTACAAAAGTTGAAATTAATCTATCTCTTGGCACCTCTTGCATTCTTAACAATCTAGTATGTTTTAACATAGTAAAGAACTAACAAATATATTATCAATATTATTTAACTTAAACATCTTCCGACATAATATCCAAAACTAACAAACATCTTGAATCTCAATAAGATAAAGTTATATAATTTGAACATATGTGTAACATGTCATTCATTGTATCAAGATCTAACTAGCCTTTATACAAACACGTATTCTATATCATGTGACTACTCAGAGATCGTATTCTAAGGTCTCATTCCATATTTGTGTAAATTCTAATCACTTAGATGTTTGATAACACACAAATTATTATCAATAAATATACACATCGATGTAAATAATTTCTCAAACATTTAAACTAGTTCTGTATTCAAATTATATATCTTTTTTAGATTTCAAAACTTCAAACACTTCAAAAAAGACAAACTAGTTAAATATATACTAGCTTACTGATTTGAATTGAATTATATTATATATAGGCTACTAGAGGGGCCAAATTGTAAGAAATGACAAAGAATATGATAAGAATGACAAAAGAATATAATACACGTCGGTACCCACGCCATGCCTTGCATTTCGAATTCGAATCCACACTCTCAAAAGCGCGAAAACAGAGGTACAACGACCCACCTCATTTCAAATTTCAGCAAATATAATACCTCCATTAAAATATCTCCTTCGGTGCATATGGATTCGCTTCAGATACCTCACTCCTTGATACAGATGATCTCCCCCATTCTGTAAGTATATTTCAACCTGAATCTTGCCATATTTATGAGCAATTCCTTAACTTTATTTGGATCTCCCCCATTCTGTAAGTATATTTCCAAAGCTAGGGCTTGACGCACTATACGATTCAATGTATTTCTTTCTTCTAACGTTTCTTCCCTTTGTATAACGATCTATGCAATGGAATTCACCTCTTTTGTGCTGCAATTAGAAATTTTCTTTTTTCGCAAAAATACCGAAGAAAAGAGCCCTTCAGTGGTTTTTTATTTAGGGTTTTACTGTGTATAACGTGTTTCGCTTTCACGATCAACAGTTCTTTCTCCTGTAATGATTTATTTTATGTTCTTGCAGCTTGTATCATTCTAGGCTTGATCTTCATCTCGATACTGATTTCCAGTAGTATGAAGATGCTTTCTATGATCAATTGACGCATTTCGAAGTGCAAACTATTTTATTTTCTGTTTGTTAATGGAACTTCCATAACCACCCCAATACCACGAATTTGTTGAAGGCACACAAGATGAAGATGCATGCTCCATTGAAATCCAAAGGGACCACCACTAGGGCTAGCAATCAGCACGCAATTTTTGAGCTAAAACAACGCGTTATTCTCGCATTAAACAAGATTGCTGATAGAGACACATATGAAATTGGGGTTGAAGAACTTGGAAGAACAATCGAGACTCTAACTCCAGATGGCATTTCACCATTTTTGTCCTGCATTTTGGACACCGATTCAGAACAAAAAATAGCCGTTCGAAAAGAATGCATAAAACTAACAGGTATGCTTGCAACCTTCCACCAAGATCTCATTCTCCCACACTTGGGCAAAATGGTAATTAGCATAGTTAAAAGACTCAAAGATCCAGATTCTGTTGTGAGAAATGCATGTATTGAGACTATGGGTATTTTAGCATCAAAATTGGGCACCATTGACAATGAGCAAGAGGGAAGCTTTGTTTTACTAGTGAGACCTCTTTTTGAAGCACTAGGCGAGCAAAATAAACACGTTCAATTCGGTTCAGCATTGTGTTTATCGCGTGTAATTGATCATACGCGGGACCCACCGGTGTCTATTTTACAACGTATGTTGATAAGGACTACAAAGATGCTGAAAAATCCACACTTCATGGCAAAACCAGCCATGATTGAGTTAAACAGAAGCATCATTCAGGTTAGTTTTTTGTAACTTACTCCCTATAGACATCATTACCTGTTCAGCCACTTTATCCATTCAGAACTTAACAAGAAAAAGAAAAAAGAAACTTCCGGTTACTGTTTTTTGTGTACTTTCTTGTAACAAGTGAATCATTTTTAAACATATTCTTGAAATTACAGGCAGGTGGTGCTTCTACACAAACTACACTAAATGCTGCCATGAGTAGCATTCAAGAAGGTCTTAAAAACAGTGATTGGAGAACAAGAAAAGCTGCATGTGAAGCATTAGCAGAAATTGCTTCAAACAATGGATCTTACTCTTCTTCTATCAAATCATCTTGCATTCGTGCCCTTGAATTGTGTCGTTTTGATAAGGTTTGATGTTATTCTGCAAATAATTTCATAAAATAGTATACTTTATTTTCAATTTTTCATTCATAATTTTGGATCCAAGGATTGCTTATTGTTTTATGTATTTAGGTCAAACCAGTTAGGGACACAGTACTTCAAGCTTTACAACTTTGGAAAAGTCTTCTAGGAACTGATGCATCTGAAATTTCAGAAGCTGGATCTTCTATAAAAGGTTTAATTTTGTGATTGTTGGGGGTATTTTAGGTATTTCATCGTTAGTCAATGGCTTCTAATTAACATTTTGCTAAAAATTTCAGGCGATTACAGTGACATTACGAATACTACCGAATCAAAACCTCACTATGAATCCATCAAAAAAAGAATTCCACTTTCTGTTAGAAAAACAGGTCGAAGTTACGTAGAAAGTCCTCAAAATTCCGATACAAAAGATTGGCATATCGAAGTGAACGTCCCAAAAAAATGCAACATCGCTTTAGCGTACACTCGTGATGAAGAATCCGAGGGTAGTTCGGTCACAAAAACATTCGAAAGGACTAAATCCGACATTACATCGATTCAAGATACCGGATATGAATACGTGCCGATGGATGATAAACGGGAGTCGTCGTCGGCAACCGTTATTGGGGACGGTAAGGGCAATTTGGTAAAATCAAGTGAGAATGAAATTGAGGAAGAAATTAGTACCGAAGAACAAAGGTATTTTTCGAAGAATAAGGATCGAAGAAGCCTTGATTCAACTGTGACGGAATCGAGTTCGATAACAGGGCATGAATTGCGTTCGTGTTGTGTGGAAACAAGAAAAGAAATGGCGGGCATTCGAGAGAAGCTTCTAGAAATTGAAACGAAACAGTCGAATCTTTTGGATTTGTTGCAGGTAATTTACCGTGATAATGTGTTCGAAATGGATAGAAAGTGAGAATCGTACACAAAATTGATAAAAATGGTGTAATATTTGGTGCAAATATTAACATTTTATTAACATTTTATAAATATGATTTTTTTTTGAAAACAACTCTTATATTTATTAACATTTTATAAATTTGACCAACATTTTTTTAGGCCAAATTCCATAAACACCTCTTTAGTTTGTTTTTTTTAGTGGTTAAACTGAACAAATTTGAAACTATAATGGTTTTTATAGAATTTAAAGTTTTATATAGTGGTTTTTTTAAGAAAAAACAAACTTTCGGTTGTTAAACTAGAAAAAAATTTCTTTTGGTGGTTAAATAAAAAAAAAAACCAAAGTACGGTAGTTTTTATGAAATTTGGCCATCTTTAAAATAACTTTATAATTTATATTATCAGACAAGTATAACCAAAATAAGCTATTTGTGTATAATTAATTACTGTAATGTTAAAACAACCATTAGAATAAATTTGAAACATGAGAATTAAAAAATATTGCAAAGTTCTATACATTCAAACATAAAACTCAAATGTAACATACAAAATAAATAAATATCAATTCATTTTTGTAATATAACAAAAGTAATAATATTATTACACAATAATAAACAAAAAATGTTATAATTCTTACTAAAATTAATTTATCAGGTATTTGCTACAAAGACAATGGACACCTTATCCATAATACAATCAAAAGTCTCCACTTTAGAACACGTGGTGGATCAAATGGCAGATGACATCACTCACAACGCACGAAATTCCGAAATTGCCCCTAAACTTTTGAAAAAAAGTTCCACTACAACTACCCCTAGACTCTCAACATGCACCCCACGATCCTCTGTGGACAGAAAATCACCATTACAGACAATGAGAAAATCTGATTCATGGGAAGAAAGTTCATGGATTGATTCAAGGGTAAAAGCAAGTAAAAATCCCGTAAGAAAGGTCGGAAACAACGGAGTTCGGAATAGAATTGGTGATTCCGGATTTGGTCCTTCGTCTTCTTTGAGTGTCAGGAATGGCCCCTGTGAAGTTATAAAAGGGTATTTATTGCAAGGAGATTTGGACTCGGCGTATGTTGAAGCTTTGAATTGTGGCGATGAAAGGGTGTTAGTTGAACTTCTTGAAAAAACAGGGCCTGTTTTGGAAAATTTATCGAATAGAACTGCAAATGATGTTTTAAGCACTTTGGCTTTGTTTTTGTCTGAACAACAATTCATGAGTTCAATAATCCCGTGGCTTCAACAGGTACATTTTGTTGTGTTGATAAATTGTTTCTTTTTTTATAATTAATAATTTTTTTTTTCAGGCGGTTGACTTGACTAGTGGTCATGGACCGAATCACCTTGTGCTAACTGCAAAAGCAAGAAGGCAATTCTTGAGTGCAATTCAAGAAGCTGTAAACATGGAGTTTCCAAATGCTATGGAAAGGAGATCAATTACACAATTGGTTTCAAGATTGCATCAAGTTTGGGGTAAGAAAGAAATAGCAATGTACTTTCATTTATTTGTTTATTACAGCATTCTACTTCCATTTGTTTCTATTAAAGCATCTTTGCAAATCAATGAAAGTACGTTGCTATTTCCTGCATTTAACCCTATAATACATTCAATGACCGATTCCTTCTTTTGTAGGGAAATGCTAGTGAGATGATTGGTTGTAGCATAGAGTGTTTAGGAAGCTGAATATTTGGTGGTTGGAAGTTAAAGACTGAGTTCTTGTTTTGAATTCTAGTTTGATTGTAATTTTAAAGGCAAAAATGGAACATGAAGTGATGTTTTTGTTTCAAAGTGAAGCAAAAAAAAGGAGTTATTTTGGGAGCATATTGATTTTCTTTGTATTAAGCTATTGAAATGTACAATAGGCTTTGCCTTTTCAAGCCTTTTATTTTAAAAGATTGTAACTTGAACTTAAAAACATAAACAACTTAGAAAATGTATATAAAACAATGAACAAACATTGGATATCATATTAACAATAAGGGTTTTTCTTTTGGTTGGATGGAATAATGAAGAAATGGAATGGACTACTAGTATTTATATTGTAGGCATATATTGTACCATTTTATGCGTTCTTAGTATAGGCCTTAGGGGTGGCAATTGGGTCGGGTTCGGGTTGGCGGGTCGCGGGTTGGCAGGTTGGCGGGTTAGAAAGGCCAACCCAAACACGACCCATATAAATATTCGGGTTGGCGGGTTGGCAGGTAACCTGAACACGACCCGTGTAACCCGTTTAATTATACGGGTTGGCGGGTCAGTTTCGGGTTGGTGGGTTATATATGGGTTGGCGGGTCATAAACGGGTTATCGGGTCGCGGGTTGGCGGGTCATATGCGGGTTGGCGGGTCATTTTCAGCTTCGTTTTTTATTTTTATTGAAAATAATAAATATTAAAATATATGTGTTTATATATATACGGGTTGGCGGGTCAACCCGCGAACCCAACTAATGACCCGAACACGACCCATATAATAAACGGGTTGGCGGGTCAAAAATCTCGACCCAAACCCGTTTATTTTCGTGACGGGTTCGTGTCGTGTCGCGGGTCGTGTCGAGATTGCCACCCCTAGGCCCATGTCCATTTGTATACAAGATGTAGTGTACAATAGTACAATAGATAGACTAATAAGCAAGGTAATGGAACAACAGTGTCTATAATCGTCGATTCCACAAAAACATTTTTTTTATTTGACACATCCATTTTTTCGATAACTTTATTAAACAAAAATCTAGTAACTTAAATAATCTTCGATCATTAGCCTTTTTAAAAACTGTTATATTTAAAAATTAATTAATTTGCCGTCACCGTTGTTAAATATTCACTAGAGTCTCCTCATGGAATTTGCTTTAATTTTAAGCACATGTAATATTTTTAACAATAAAAGCTACTTAATAATAACATTAAATAAAATCAAGTTATTACAATACACAAAAGTAAAATAAATAATACTAAACCTATAGTCCATGTAAAATAATAAATTATCACGGATATAGTTATGAAAATAAAAAAGGATAACATTTTCATATGACCATTACAAATTTAATATTTAATATTGGATAGTAAAATAAAACAAATAATTATTAAAAATGATAATAAAGATTTGAATGTTAAATATAATAGGGGGATAGATGAACATTATTGAATAATGGGGATCAATCTTATTCAATCGTACAAAACACAAAACTCAAAAAAACCATTTAATAGAATAAAAATGGTTGATATAATTAACTAAAAAAACCATCAATTTCCATTGATAAAAAGCTCATTGTAATAATCGACATTTCAAAAAAGCAGTCATCGAATATGCTCTCATGTTTGATTGTGTTATATGAATAAAATCAATTTCCTCTACTATCATATTGGAATATTGGATGCTCTCATGTTTGATTGTCTTATATGAATAAAATCAATTTCCATATGAACTTCTATTATCATATTAAAATCAATTCTATTTTCATATGTACTTTAATATGCTATGCAAATGCAATGTATAATTTAAAGTCTATTTCATATAGTGTTTAGTAACAATTAAAACTTTTGAATTTTTCAAAAATTAGAAATTAAGCGTAACAAAATCACATTAAAACGTAAATAAGATAAGAGGATTTGGTATGAAGAAATATAATTTTCCATAAGATTATTACACTCTAACTAATTTATAAAAAATAAATCTTAATTTAATAAAAATCCTCAATTACTGAAATATACCATCACAATTATTCTATATATTAAAAACCGTGTTTTTTGTGAACGTTACGTGCCTTTTTTTGGTTCCGGGTTGTCACGCGGGTCATGTGGATCCATTTTGGGATCCGCTTTCTCCACCGATGCTTCTATATCCTCTTTTCTTTTCACTTTCATTGAATAACGGATTAAAAAAAAAGCACACGTTAACGAATAAAAAAATCATCATTCATTAAACCGAACAAACAGCCATTTTTCCAACGTACCATTCTATCCCTTTCTTGCTTCTAACATACCAAACCACAAATCGGGTGATTAAAACTTTAGAATATAAAAATACCACCAAAACCACCACTTTAAAACAAACAACCAATTAAAGTCAAGTGGAAAAAATCTCATTTTCCCTAACAAACTAACATCATAAATACCCAAAATAGTTCCATCAAAACATACATAACTAATAACAATTAACACTTAACCCCCCTCACATTTTAACCTCCTTCGGAGTCTCACCTTCAACTTTCCCTTCATTTTCCTTCGGAGCCTCAAACAAAGTCACACTCCCACACCCGCTTTGAAAAAGCGCCTCTTCTTCACCAATCTCACGCGTCTGAATACTCTCAAGTGTCTCAACCACTTGACTCATAACCGGTCTTCCTTTCGGGTTTTGACTTAAACATTGGTACGCTAAATTCGCAACTTTAATCGCGGTTTTTGATGCATATTGACCTTCCATTCGCGGGTCGAGAATTCTCACAAGTTTCTTGTTGTGGACCAAAAGCGGTCGAGCCCATTCGACCAAATTGTGCTCACGGCTCGGTCGGCTCTTGTCCATGGCCCTTCGACCAATTAGCATCTCAAGAAGAACCACACCGAACCCGTATATATCACTTCTTGCGGTCAAGTGTCCTAATAATCAAAAGATTACAACGACTTAATAAGAAAAAGAAAGTTCAAGTATAATGTTATAATACACATATAAATTGAAGCATGGGTTTGTTTTTATCGGATTCAATCACATAAGTAAATTTTTTGAATAATGAATATAAATACACACGCGCGTGTGTTTATATATATACGCATAGAAAGTATATATTGATTGGACTCACCGGTCATGACATATTCGGGAGCAGCATATCCATATGTACCCATAACTCGAGTTGATACATGAGTTTGATCTCCCATTGGTCCATCTTTCGCAAGTCCAAAATCCGACAATTTTGCGTTGAAGTCCTACAAAAATATTTTCTTTTCATATTATGCGATTGTTTCTTTTTTACTTAAAAGCATATATGGATGTTTCTTTTTGCCCACATTTATTTTTTTTCCAAAGTGTGCCCGCATTTTCTTGAATATTATTTAAACATCGTTTATCTAGACAGTACTGTGACTAACCGCGTCCAATAAGATATTTGATGTCTTGAAATCTCGATAGATGATTGGCCTTTCGGCATCATGGAGAAAAGCAAGGCCTTTTGCAGCATCTAAAGCAATCTTCATTCTTCGTGACCATGTCAATGTTGCACATACTCCTTTTTTTTTTGCACAAAAAAAGAAAAAGAATATTAAACAAGAGAGAACATATGGAAAGGTTTATAATAGTTAATTTACTCACTGCGAAATAGGTGTTTTTCAAGGCTTCCGGATGCCATATATTCGTACACCAAAAGACGGTGTTCTTCCTCACAACAATATCCAATAAGCTTTACAAGATTTGGGTGTTGCAGTTGTCCTAAATAATTGACTTCGGCCTGGAATTTATATAAGAACATACATACATTATATACATCCATACATCCATACATACATACATACGTATGGACATACATAGAAGCAATGTTATGCATGTGAACACCCTAAAATATTGTAGTGTAAAAAGATAAAGAAAATGTAAGAAGTTGTTATTGTAGGGGACAGTGAATATGTGGCTGTTATGCATCTAAGCTTAGGTGTTATACCATTCAAAACGACGTAGTTTTGAATAAAAAAATCCAATCTTGATTTTCTTTCCATAACCGGTGTGTTTTATGAAAAAAACACCTGCTTCCTAAACTACGTCGTTTTGAGTGATTTTTATAGTTACAAAAAAGCCACCTTCGCCCACGAAATCAAAAAGGTGATGTTTTAGTCAAAACTACGTCGTTTTGAGTCGCTCCACACCTAAGCTTGGATACATACACACATGTATATATGCACACACAACTTAATAACTACATTTATCACATGTAAGAATAAATAAATAAATAAACACGGGTGAAATTACATACCAGCCATTCCCTATCACCTTGAATTCCTTCAGGATCAAGTTCTTTAACAGCAACTTGTGTTTTAGTATAACCAGACCTCACATTATCATCTATAAGTCCTTTATAAACAACTCCAAATCCACCTTCACCAAGAACTTGATCGGGTCTAAATAGTTTGGTAGCCTTTCGCATCTCATCATATGTAAAAATATCAAGATTGCTATATCCGGGATTTTGTCGAAGATCTTTAACATCTTTTGTGATCACCACTACACTACTAGGACTTTTTATATTAGGTGATTCCAAAATACTTTGTTTTTGTGGAATCTTCAAAGCTTCTTTATTTGGAAACCGTTGGTTTTCACCTGAAATTGTCATTTGTCAATCAATAATTAATTACAGTTTGTTTATGCAAAATTGAACAATTTTCGGTTTATAAAAATTGAACATCAAATTTGAATTCGGGATGTAGTATGAAATCATTTGAAAACAGAAATGGAAAATCAATTTTCTGTATTCCTTATACTAATGTACGAATTTACTTTCAATCTTTGAATCCAACAATGTTCAATCGATCCTAGGGCTAAACTACATGAGAATGCACACACGAAACTGAAAAGAAATATCAAGAAATTAAGTTGAAATCGCAGAAATTACCTGGGTTGGTTTGGAAAGCATGTTGTTCATCATCATCGGAACTGAAACAAGTACCCATCAATCAATCAATCTCAAGTTAAAGAAAATCCAGATTCAAATTTCTCACCATCGACACATTGTTAATGACTTCAGAGTCACAAACACACTCGAATATAGAAACTTAAACATCGCACTCGTGTACTCCACTTCACCCAATATGAACAATTTCGAATACAAGTCTTATCATTTCGTCTCAAATCTCCAGATTCCCAATCTGGGTTTTGCAAAATATCAAATGGGTGGTCGGAGATTACAAATAACTCGCCGGAATCCGATCTGGGTCTCACTCCGAATCTAAATCAAAATCTTACTGAAATTGAGATAAATTACAACGGAGTTGTAAGACGAATTTATTTAGAATACCAATTATAAGAAGAAACAGAGAGATTTCATTTATGGGATTTCTTCCTTTTTCTAAATTCAAGGTTTAGGTTCGTCGGTTAATAGGAAAGTAGTAAAGATCTGGCACCAAAAAGATACGCCAAAACCATCGGCATACGGCGTTATCTCCTCTTCAAGATTTAAGAAAGAATCTAATGGAACACGTTTTTTACATAGGAAGTATATAGCGTTTATGCTTTTTTAGGAAATATTTTATTTCTAATTTAATTAAATAGTATGGCTAATTTGATTATCAATGACACAAACAATTATTAAATGGTAATAAATTAGTATTTATCGACGAACTTTTGAAATATATTGTTATAAAAATTGCGTTAAGTATGATAAAAATTAATTTAGAATACATTACTACGGTGAATCTTTTAACTCCTTAGTCAAACATTGCAAGGTATTCTAGGACTGATAGTTTGCTTCTTGACCTTTTCCGTTCGGCAATTTATTATGCTATAGTTATTCCACCTTTTTCAAAATACGAAAGAATAATAGTATATTATTTTAGGATCATTTAAAAAAAATCTTAGAAGAGATCTAAATATCACATAACGTATGCCAATATGTCATATGTTCTTTAAAGTGATCAGCATGAGATAATACATATAATATTACTTGAATAATTACAATGCTCTTACATGAAGAGAATATAAGGACACGGTTTTTTTTGTTTACTTTACGAAATTTTGGTATTTGAATATTGTCCACATATAACTATTTAATTGGAAAATACGTTAATTTGGATATACTTCTTTGATATTATTTTTAAGGTTGACGTTGTTTGTGGAAAATAAGCTATTGTTAATGTATTTAACTTTCCAAACGTAAAAAAAATACTATAAAAGAGAAAAACTATGTTTTTCTATTTCTGTTGGATATATATATTTATGGTCACAACAAGTTGATAATATTACTATAAATAATAGAGTCTTGTTAAGTTACATACAAAAGATGATTTAAGCATGAAATGGAAAAATAATAATAATGAGAGAATGATTTATTAACTCAATATATCATAGTGGGCTAATTAGAAACTAGTACATACTCAAATGTTTAAAAGAAAAATATTTGAATTCAAACATTGGATAATGATAAGTCTCATCTTGTCAAAGATATAACGGCTTATCCATATTCTAGGTGTGTATATATAGGGGGTCGACCATAGGTTGTTGGACACACTATCATTCACGTTTTTTTCGCCTCTTCCCCTCCCCCCTCTCGACCTTCATTCCCGCGGCATACCCAAACCTTGGCCTATTAGGGTTTTATGTATAAGCTAGTGTTACAATTTGCCATTATTTGCTGCTCCAGTCATTGTCTTAGCTGCGATCACATTAAAGGGATTTTGGTTGGGTCTTGAATCATCCATACAACATAAGGAGAAAGAAAAAAAATCAAAGTATGCAAGGGTATGTGTTCTTGATTTAAGTCGTTCATTTTTAAGCTTTTGTTGCAAATTGCACATGGATATGTGATCCTTTGCATGAAATACAATTGTTGCTTCCGTTATAGTTGTTATATATGTTTATGTCTACATCATATTCCATCAGTGGTATCAGAGCTAGTGATTCATGTCCTTTTAAACATCTTAATCAATGTTTTGTAAAAGTTGTTATGTATTGTTTTGGCTTGATGTGTGTAAGCCACCCTTTTGAAAAGAAACTAAAACCCACGATTTTGAGTGTGCATGGTTACGGTCTCCATGGACTTGAAACTAGGGTTTCTGAATTAGGGTTTTGCAAATTACGGTTTCTAAAATTAGGGTTTATATTGCCAGGGTTCTAAGGTTTGCATGGTTGTGGATCATAACCATGTAAGCCACGATATTCTTATGGCATGTAAATCCTTGGTTTTTAATTTAAATGGAAGTTCCTTTATTGAAAAATTCGTGTTTTAAAATACATGCATGACAGGATTTTGGTGACCATGCAAGCATGCTAATGGTTTTGAGCATCCATGTAAACCAAGGGTTTTGCAAAAGTTGGTTTTCAATGTCTGTATTGATATAGATCCAAATGTGTATTGATCTGTTAGATATAATTGTTTAGATGGTTTTTGGCATGAAAATCATGGAGACAATTCTATATGACTTGTTTGTAATTTTATGATTTTTAAATTAGTTCAAAAGTTGTAAACTAAGATCAAATTTAAGTGTTGTTTTGAACTGTATGGATTTGATTAGGGGTGAGCATAGGCGGGTACCCGCCTAATTTGGCTAGAACCGGAACCGACGGTCTCTGTAAAGTCGGAACCGGAACCGGTTTAGGCGATTATTAAATTCTAGGAACCGGAATCGGCGGTTCCGGTTTCGAGATTGACCAGAACTGCTTCGGAACCGTCGGTTCTCTTTTTTTTGGAACCACTACCCGTTATATTAAAAAAAGTTATATGTATGTATGTATGTATGTATGTATGTATGTATGTATATATACATACATACATACATACATACATACATACATACATACATACACACATACATACATACATACATACATACATATAATTCTTTTTAATATAGCGGGTAGCAGTTCCAAAACAATGAGAACCGGCGGTTCCGAAGCAGTTCTGGTTCCGAAAGCAGGTACCTTGTTCAGCTGCTCACCCCTAGATTTGATAACACATTGCCTCAACTAGATCGGTGTTGTGATGTTTGTTTGGTATTTTGGTTTTAATGTTTGTGACTTGTGTGTCATTTTGATCATTTAGTTTGAAATGTAAATTTTCATATAAGTTGTATTGTAATAGTTTAGTTAGGAAATTTATATTAGAATTGAAACTGTAATAAAATGAAGGCTAGCGAATACCAAATGAGGATCACGAACATTAGAACCTCAAAACGTTCCAGCAAACATCAAGAGTTGGTGATAAAGCAAGTGAGAGCCAAGCATCGATGTAGTTGTTTTGTCCTTAGAACTGACAATGTTTTTTCTTATGTTGACTCATGGAAAAAAACGCATAGGATTGAGGCATGTGCTACCGTTATTGTTTGCATATATGTTGTGGCTTCTTTATTTTGTTGCATGGCAGCTTAAAATAAAATAGGAGACACAAGACAATCGTTTTAAAAGTTAACAAAAGAATTTTGCAAACAATATTGACAAAATGTTTTAAAAGTTAAAAATGGATCATTTGCCAAAAGAAATGAATTAAAATGTTTTAACTAAATAAAAAAATTGTATTATAAAATGTTAATCTCATGCTACCCATGAAAGAAGACACATTTATCTAATAACCTTTTGGTGTGGGAAGTGTCATAGCCAACATGTCGTTTAGGTTTTAGCCAAAATAATGTGATACTCACGATAACTCGAGAATATGGATTCGGGTGTCATGTGGTCTTCCATGGTTGATTTACCATATGAGCTTGTGATCCATGGCATAACTGTTATCAATAAAGATGAGCATAAAGTGATCAAACATGGCATACATCTCATGAGTAAAGATGAGCATAAATGGATCAAAAATGTCATTTGACCTAACTCAATAAATCCTCATAGATCTACGCATTTTATAGATATTAAAATTCGTGAAGAGTATTGCCTACCTAAATAACTTCTTGGTGTGATTATGACACATCCCTTCACAATTAGAAGCTAAATATGGCCCTAACATTAATTAAATATTTCCTGGGTAATTATTTTATAAGGATTAATCAAACTAACTAAAACTCTAATTCTATAGATGTTAACGAACGATAGTTCTTCTATCATATTGTGACAAATCCTCGAAAGAGATAAGTTGACATGGTTAAATTATCTTGATTGGATTCATTCCCTGAGAATCATCCTCAAGTACAAAAAGAAAGAACGAGCCCTAGATGAAGCTCTTTCCAAGGTTCCTTCAGCTAATGCATCCAGCTCTATTGAGGAGAAATATGAAAATCGCATGAATGAATTGAATGAGGTGGCTCATATAACTTTGGCAACCATGATCCCAGAGCTCCAAAGAACTTCGAGACCATTGGGGTGTACAACATGGCTAATCAGCTAAAGGAAATGTTTTGAAAGCAAGTCAAATATGAGTGATTTGATATAGTCAAAAGACCTGCTATAATTTAAGTTAAACGAAGAAGCTAATGTTAGTGTTCATGTACTAAAGATGAAACTCGTACATTGACAAAGTGGAGTAAGTAGGTCTTCTATTTTCTCAATAGTTGGGTATGGAACTTATCATTAACTTGCTAAACAATTCATATAATCATTTCATATTGAATTCTGATATAAACAACTTGGAAAGGGCCACCATGGAGTTGCATGACATGCTAAAAATGTTGAAACCAACATGATCAAGCCTAGAAACTCCAACTCCACTGCTCCTGTGTTGGCCATTAGGAAAGAGGATTCAAGAGTCCTAAAACCTTGCACCAACATCGAAGGTTCACTGAACATTATCTTAAGTATGAAGTGTAGATATTTTTTTACTAGAAATTTATAAGTTTGGGATTTTAAGGCTTGCGTTCATTGTGAAGCTCAAAGAACACATGTTAAAGAAGTGTAGTCATATTGGATCATTTGTATATAATAACCCTTAGAGAACAATGCTTTATTACTCAAAAGGCATACTTCCATGAAAGGAAGCTAGTATTCAAAGAAACCTATGGGAGCCATATTGATTTTAAAGAAAACTAAAAAGTCAACTAAGATCCTGATGTTGGCACTTGCTATCAACTAGAGGTTAAAAAACCTATTGAGCCTCAACAAGGTTTGTTAAGGAGTCTAACATACCTCCATCTCTTGACTGAAGATATGATGGAGTATGCCATGCACCTGAATCTTTTGGGTTACATATTACTGAAGGTGATGAGTCATTGGTGGATAAAGATGAGCCTACCAACTATCAGAAAGTCATGACAGGCCTTAAGGCTGCCAAATAGAAGGAGGCAATAAAGAACAATAGGAAATCAATGTATGACAACTAAGTTTGGAACTTGGTTGATCACACACCTGACATTAAAACAGTTGGGTGTAAATGGGGTTTCAATAAGAAAACTGTCATGGATGGAAATATACACACGTACAAAGCCCTACTTGTAGCAGAATGTTATACTCAAACTTAAGGAATTGATTATGAGAAAACCGTCTCACCGGTGATGATAATTAAATCTATTAGGATGTTATTTTCCATAGTAGCATTCATGATTATGAAATATGGCAAATGGATGTAAAAACCACTTTCCTTAATGGGAAAGTTCTAAAGGATGTGTATATGGCACAACCAAAAGGTTGTGTACAATCCAATTATCCAAATAGAGTATGTAATCTTGAAAAGGTAATATATGGACTTAAACAAGCATCTCGCAACCGTAATCTTTTCTTCGATGAGAAAGTCAAAGAGTTTGTCTTTTCGAGGAGTGAAAATGAACCATGTATTTATGTTAGAGCTAGTAGGAGTGATGTTGTATTCCTTGTATTGTATGTCAATAACATACTATTCATAAGAAACAATGTCCCAACTTTGTAAAGTGTAAAATCTTAGGAGAAGTAGCATACATATTAGGTATAAAGATCTATAAGGATAGGTCTAGGCGACTCATTGGACTAAGCCAGAGTATATACATAGATAAAGTCTTGAAAAAATTCAAGATGCAGAACTTTAAGAAAGGGTTTGTGCCTATATAACATGGCATAACATCGAGCAAAGCTCAATGTCCTAGTTCTAGTGATGAGCTAAAAAAGACGAGTCTAGTGCCATATGCTTCAACTGTGGGATCGATCATGTATGCCATGATATGTACCTGACTTGATGTCTTGTGTGCCTTGAGCATGCCGAGTCGTTATCAGGCTAATGCTTGTAAAAATCGTTATATTGTTGTCAAGAACATTCCTAAGTATCTAAAGAGCACAAAAGACATGTTCTTGGTTTATGGAAGTATGAAAGAGCTCAATGTAAAGGGTTACACTGATGCAAGCTTCTAAACTAACAAAGACGACTTTTGTTTGCAGTCAGGGTTCTTGCTCTTATCAAACAAGAGACATTACAGTTGACAGAGTTACATTGGATAAGGCTTTTAGAATCTCAAATGAGCCGGTAAATAGGCATTAGAATCTCAAATGAGCTGGCTTGAATGTATTTGCTTTAGTTTGATATGATTTGGGAACTTATGCGGCGTACATATTTATCTAATTTGATGATTATTTTGTAGAGAGCTTAATATATGCATGGTACAATTATATCATTAGTTTATCACTATGTTCCAACTTTTTCATGTTTTATTTAACTTCCTGAATATTAAATCATTTAAAGCCTCCACAGTCTGTTATACGACTTGGAGTAAGTAGTTATTTAAGGCTGATATGAGGTATTAGTATATTGTTCGTGGAGATGGACATATCATGGAGATGCGACTAATACACATGTGTACTTAATGGTGATTAAGTATTGGAGTAACCCGAACTTAGAGATCACTTCATCAAAATTTTCATGAGTAATTCTAATATGGTAATATCTTATATTTTTCAAACGGAGATACATGAGACCTTTTGTCATGTAGTCTGTTGTGCAATGGTTTTCTCCATCATTGTCTATAACTAGCAGCCATAAAGGAAATGTCTAAGTATGTCAATATGAGTGGGAGAGGTCTATGTAGTCAAAGTTTACTTGTTCCTTCTGTCGTAACAACTTAAGTGATATCTATGGTTCCCGTGATGATTTGGTATTAACATCAAATGCATAGTCGTGCTAGGATGAATTGATAATGGATGAATTGTGTAGTCTGTTGTGGTCACTACAAATCTCCATCAAGAAACATAATATTAAACACCTGAGATTGACAATCTTCCATGTCTTGCATTCATACAAATATATTGAATAATAAAGGAATATTTGATCACTTATATAAGGGCTGTTTCATAACTATATGTTATGAGTACGACGGTTGTCTTGAATGATATAAACCTTGCCAGGTTAGGGAATATGAGACCATACAATTGTTGTGACATGTGCATGTTGGAGACTATTAAATATATGTTTACGGTCACAACAAGTTGATGATATTACTATAAATAACAGTGTCCTTTTGGGTTACATGTAAGATATGATTTGAGCATGAAATGACAATATAAGAATGATGAGGCACTGGTTTATTAACTCCTTAAATCATATTGGGCAAATTAGAAACCAGTAAATACTTGAGGGATTAAAAAAAAATATTCGCATTAAAATATTGTATAAGGATAAGCCTGATCTTGTCAAAGATAACGTTTATCCTTATCATAGGTGTGTATATATAAAGGGGGCCGGGCATAGGGTGTTGCACACTATCATTCACTTTTTTTTCACCTCTTCCCTTACCCTTCCTGATCTTCATTCTCTCAGCATACTCGACCTTCATCCTTTGTATGGAATATGACTATATATGCTTCCCCTGTATTTGTTTTATTATGCTTATGTCAACATCATATTCTATTAATTTCTACCTTGTTTACATGTATATCATATCATATTTCTTATTTACACTTTGACCCAGTTTAAAATTTTATTATGAATTTATTCCTAACTTTAAGTTTTGTTACAAATATTGTCTAAACTTTTTTTTATCTGAAAAGGTTTATTTTTATAAATTTTACTTTTTATAGCTTTTAAGAGTTTCTTTTACAGATTTATTAAATATTTTTTACAACATTTTTTACAATTTTTTACAGCCATTTTAGAATATTTTTACAATGTAAAACTTTTTAAAGACATTTTTACAACATTTTTAAAGCTTTATAATTATTTTTACAAATTTTATACCACTTTACAACTTTTAGAAATACTTTTGTTTTAAAAAAATTATAAAAGGCAAGTAAAAAAAATTGTAAAAGATTTTAAAAAGTTAGTTTAAAAGTTACAAAAAAAATCTAGAAAGAAAAAAGGTTGTAAATAAGTCGTTAAATGTCTTAAAAACTTTTTAAAAATGTTGCAAAAAGGTTGTAAAAAGCGTACACAAGCTTGTAATTTTTTTAGTAAAGGTTGTATACAAGTTATAAAAAGTCTTAGAAAAAGCTTTAAAAATGTTTTAAAAAGGTGTAAAAGAGTTGTAAAAAGCTAACTTTGGGATGTGCTCGTATTGACGTACGATTTTCTGTAACACTCGCAGCCCTTTTTGCTATTATTAATGCAAAATTTTTGATAATAAGGTATTCAAATGAGTTGTAAATATGCAATGATTTAGCATTGCAAACCAAAAACTATATATAAGGTGAGTAGTATTACAATTGAAAATGTAAGCGGGAAATTGGATAGTATTCCCGTTGGACATTGATATCTCGACAAATGATGTCACTAAATTGGTAATTTCCATCCTATAAAGTTGGGGTGTTACATTTGAATATCAATTTCAAGGAACATACCACAAATGATTTTGTGAATATAATATATTTATCTATTACAGTGTCAAAAGCGTTGTTGCATGGTTAACTCTTGGAACATGTCCTTGAGCTGCATAATCATGCAAAATGCCTCAAGGTTCTTAAAGTTATTTTGGAGCTCTGGAACCATGGTCTATAACATGACAAACCACCTCATTTGACTCATTTAGATGTGTTTCATGATTGTGTCTATTTCCCCTGTTGCAATGGCCGGAGGAGCTTCATGGACAACTTCATCAATGGAATGAGTTTCCTTTTTGAACTTGAGCATATCTCAAGTTTCGATACAAATAAAAAAAGTTAAAGCCATTCAACTAACATTTGAGAGGAGAGTTAACAGTAAAATCTGGTTAGTTATATTTGTAAGTAAAACTTATATCAACATTTGTTTGTCAAAACTTATTACAAATTTTGTTGAAGATAGCAGATTCAACACAATTCAACAATATTAAAACACCAAATCAACAATTTATCTTTTTTGTTTTCTCTCTTTTGCCAACGTTTTGAGACCACAAAATAAACCATATTTATTGCTTCCTTTCCCTTCAACAATTTCTAGAGGATAAATAGAAAAAAAACATGCAGATCTTGCTAACGATTCCAGGAAGATGAGAGAAATAAGAAGAAACAGATAAACACCAACGTAGGACCATCTTCATCGACGCTGCTGCTGCTGTCGTCGCTAAAACCCTCGATAACAACCTTTGATGTTGTGGCCAACAATGTCAAGGAATGCGACATTAGGGATGGTGATAACAACCTTAAGTGCGACAACTGATAATGGTGGTGGTGATGACAAGGACTGATGATGGAGGTGGTGAGGGCAGTGACTGTGTTGGAGCGGGTGTTTCTAGGGTTGTAAAGAAAAGTTGAGGGGGAGTGTTGTTTAGAGAGAAGAGGATAACGTGCGTAACTTCTCACATCTGAATGATTCTAACGCTAATTCTTGCGGAATCATTCAAGTGCATGTGGCGCCTTTGACCGATTCAGAAACTCCAACTTAACAAATCATACCTTTTTAATGACTAAATCATGTAGATGTCGCTTCTGAATAAAATCATTAAAAGACTACCACACAACCCCTAAATATGTTATAAAAAGAACATATAATAATGATAATCTAGGAAATACGTGTAAATGCATCGTTGATAAGTTTAGTGAACCAAACAACCAGAGGTGTTTCCAAATAAAAAAAATGGATATTTGCTATGATAATTTATGTAGGGGTTCATTTTGCTAATTTGTGTAAACTACAGGGGTGTATCGTTGATCTAAATAAAACCAGACCCGCTTACATCCATCGGCTTAGGGACTGCAGTCACGAATCAAATTCATCGAAATCAAGCAGACGGTGACGCTGCTTCGTTAGGGTTTCATCAAATTCCACACAAGCTCTAGAACTTCACCAGAAATGGCCGATGAAGCAAACAAAACCGTAGTTTTCTCCTTCATTTATTGAAAACTGATTTACGCATACATACGTGAATTGTTTTGAATGTTCCGTTACTAATCGCGGAACATGATTTGTGTTATTAGGCGTTTATGGAGATTCAAGGTCGCATGATTGAGACCACTGCTAAGTTGAAACAGGTATCTTTTACATGTTCTTTTTCACTCATGGTCACTTGTTCGCATTGCTAGTTAGTTACCTTGCTATAAGTTGGAAAGCCATGTATTTTTCGAATTTTAGGAAAATCCTTTTGATCTCCATAGAACTAAATCAAATTGTAGCTCTCTATTCTTCTTGTAAGGAAGGGTGTATAGTGTATTATGTATACTTTCCTTCTGTTTTTTGTGCTTGTTTGTTCTTCAATCTGTGCTATTTTTTCTTCTTGAGAGAAAGGAAAGTTAGTGATGGCATCTCTATTCAAAGGGAACAGACATTCAAATTCTATCTCAAACAAGAAAAAGCTCAATTACATCAAGTTCTTAGTAATTGTTCACTGGAAGATTTTGATATATAATATTGTTTAAAGGATATTTTTGTCCTTAAAAAAGTTATTCAGAGTCTATATGGTTTTCTTTCCTTCTTATTCCTGCCCAATGTGGACTTGGGATGAAATTTTGGAAGTAAAAACTTTTTCCCCTTTTTCTTCAATAATTTTTTGAGAACACATTGTCTAATACTCTAATTAAAGCTAGTCCAAATATAAATTTGATTAAATACTTAATAAGCATTGATTATATAAGTAGCTCTAGTTTTAGCAGCTATGTAGTCATACAACATAGATATATATGTACAATATATTGCCTAAAGAAGCAAATACAGCATTGTACTTTCAATTTTTTTCCTTATTCTTTTATAATTATTTTATTCTTTTCAGGTTCAAAACCAGATGCGCACCAAGGAAAGTGAAAAAAAGCGCGCTTTTTTAACCTTGGAGGAATTGCAGCAGTTGTCAGATGACACAAACACTTACAAATCTATTGGTATAAAATTTAACCACAGAAACCATACTCCTTATTTCTCCTTTTTCCCATTTTGAATGATGTTTAAAAAAATATTTTAGAAAATTACAGCACACTTCGGAAGTTGAACGAAAAAAATATATAAGGGAAAATTTGTGAAAAAGTTCGGAGATAATGAGGAAATCCTGCTTTTTTTACTTTATTTATTAAGTTGTTCTTTCTGCATTAAGTTATTAAAGAAACACCAATATACTGTATTTATCCATTTTATTTTTATTTTGCAGGGAGAACGTGAGTATTGGATACCCTTTTACAACTTCTCTATTCAGGAATAACTGAGTACAACGATTCTACTTTTTTTTTTTTTTTTGAAGCTGAAGAATATAAATTTATGAAATTATGATTCTTGAACACTAATTAATTAGTTATCATTTAATTTGCAGTTTTTAGCTGTTTTAGCACTTAGATACTTTTATCAAATCCTATGTTTGAAAATTTTGATTTTTCTATCTCAAATGATTAGTAGGATGTTATAATACACAAATAAATGAAAGTACATTGCTATTTCTCGCATTTAGCTTTTTACAAAAACATCTAAATCCTTTTAAAATATATGCTTATAGTAATTTGGAGTAATTCATGCCTTGAAACATTAAAAAAAAAAAAAATCTTTCTAATCAATAAGTTTAGAGCAAAAAAAATTAATTTCCTAGTCACATTTTTGTTATCTGTCATTTTTTTATATATAATTATAATGAACAGGTTTGTCTTAGAGCCAAAACCATTTTTAATGGATGAACAAGAAAAGAAGCTCAAAGATAGTGAAACAGCAATTGCATCTTTACAGGTTTGCCCCTCTTTTTTGTCCTTTTTATTTTATAAAAATGAACAAAATAAATAAAAATAAAACACTTTTATATAACAGACTTCAAAAGAGTACCTTGAGAAACAATTGCGAGAGGTGGAGACTAATTTAAGGGAGCTTTTGCAACAAGATCCTGGTCTTGCACGTCAGATAATGTCAATGGCTGTTGTTTAATTTTAATCATTTCTTATTTTAAATATATTTACAAGAATTTATAATTATGAAGAAACGTTACCGTTTTATTTGGTTATGAACTTGTAATGATTGTTTAGTGTAATACTTTTTTGTTGCTTAAATTCCCTTGTTATCCATTTTGTATGACCATAAATGATTTATAATTTTGGTACGATTTTGGGTTGTGGTACTAACATGTTAAAACATGTAATTTGAATGCATTTGAATAATCGATTTATTGAATTTGATTACAAAACAAATTATAAAAATGATGATTTTTTGCGAGTTGAATATTCGGTGAGAAGTAAGTTCTTGTTACATAATTAAGTAAAGAATAATCTATTAATTATTATTTTGATCGTCTATCAGGATTTCTTTGTAATTGTTGATGAATACTTTATAATTCTATTTAGCTATCTGTATCATTGCAAGCGTGTACGTTGAAGTGATTCCTCATTCAAATAAAGAAAAAAAAAAAAAAAAGACTGATTTTCGTCATTTTATTGATTCAAATTAACTTTTGTGTTAGTAATTAATGTCTAGCCTTCTTTTAATTTTATTCAAAAAATATCAATTTTCTAGCAAAACTGGTTGTAACGGTAATTTACATACTTTTAAACTGGTTGTAAAACAAATTTCATAGTAGATTGAAACATATTATTTGATATGAGAAATATATAGCTCATATTTGATTACATTTATCATACTTGCCAACAACATTGCCCACACATTACAATGGTCATACTTACAAACAGAATTATACAATGTTGTGACAGGAAGCAATGAAAGTATGATGCTTTAATAAACAAATAAATAAACGTAAATTTCTATATATTGCATTTAACAAAAGTATTTAAAGAATAGCAACTTACTTGCATCTAATGTTTTATTATAGCATCATACATTCATTAAGCTTCAAGATATATACATGTAAAAATTAAAAAGATATGCGAGATATATCAATAGGAGGTAAGAAACCTGTCAAGAACAACTCTTGAAAATAAAATGACTAAACTATAATACATTTGTAAAACTTTGAAGATCCTCATCCAAATTATCCTGATTTTATGTAGTTCCTATTAGCACACTGTTTTCATTCTCAAGGTTTTCCCTCTTCATGTGTCAGAAAAAGTGCACAAACAGTTCTGCCTAGACCGCCTAAATAAAGCTTGGTCCCATGAAGCTTTTGCCATTTATGTATTGACTCATGAACTTGAATGTTTTTGCAAGCATTGAAGCAAAATTAGAATACCAAAACTGAATAAAAACAAATAACCACAAACAAACCAGTAGTAACATAAAAATACTAAAAAAACTAAAGGCAAAATATGAAGAAATTATAGTTTCAGCATTTTATCAATTATTGACTTCTAGTAAAGTGTTAATTTTTTATATTTAGCCATTGAATTGTTATTATAAGGGTTATTGTCATAAAATCCCTTCAGTTTGTAAGAAATGTACGGGTTTATCATTTTATGTATTTTTTGTTCATAAAAGCCCTTCAATTTATTTTGGTTCATCAAAACCCTTAAGTTTGGCAGGATTGTTCGGTTTTACCCTCAAGTTTGACATGTTCTATATCAGGAGACAAGGGAAAACCGAACATTCCTGCCAAACTTAAGGGTTTTAATGAAATATACGTAAATTTAAGGGCTTTTATGAACAAAAAATACATAAAAGGGTAAACCCGAACATTTCTAACAAACTTAAGGGCTTTTATGACATAAACCCTTATTATAATAACATAATTGTAGCGGCAAAATACAGAAAACCAATTACATTTTGGGCAAGTTTTTAATGTTGTTGCGATCACGATCATAAGATATTTGCTGCTAGAAGGCCTATATTTTTGTTAATTTAGCTTCTTAGTTTTGGTAATCTTGGAGCTCTTATTTGAAGCAAAAAATATTACATTTACTTCAGTAGCATTTTATACCTTGTGCAATCTATATCAGTTCATGTATTTCTATTTCAAAAGTTTAGGACGTTATTCAGAAGTTGCTAAAAATGAAAGTAAAATGCTATTTTCAGCATTTATATTTGAAGAACTTCATAGAAACGAAAGTACAATGCTATTTCCTACTTTTGATTTTCAAAAATTTTTAATCGATGTCCGGTATGCAAATTTTGCAATTACAACAACATAGACATGTTGGACCACATATATGTCGGTTTATGGAATGAAAGATGAAAAGACACAATATAAATTTTCAATTTTAATCACATTCATCACAATTATCTCTTAAAAAATAAAAATACAAAACCTTATAGTATGATTTTAAAAATCACAAAAAACCTTCCATTACTAATTAAATAACCGTAATATCTTCATTCATCCTTGGCACCACACAGAGCATCATGGATAGTAGCAGTAGGTTGGTAGTCTTCACTCACAACCTTAAGTAACTGTAATATAACTTTATTCACCCTTGGCACCACATATATGGTTTTAAATAAAAAGAGATCCCAATTATAAGCTAAAAAAATCATTAGAAACATTACTGATTGATTCAATATATTATTTCATGAACAATAAATTTATTAAAATTAATTAACAAAAATATCACAAACAACTAATATCATTCTTTTATTTAAACAATTTGAGTATGATATGAAAACTTTCGAACCATTTGATTTGTTTTCTTTGTAGGTACATTGCCATTAGTTGTAGAGAACATATGCACATTGCCGTTTTCGGTAGATAACGTAAGTTTCCAATATGCGTAATACATATAAGTACATTGATATTATGAGGGAAAACAAAGTGCATTGTCTATATCGATTAAAAGAGTAAAGTACATTGCTATTTCCTGCAATTTACTCTTTCTTTTTCAGCGATTTTTGGCTTTTCTTCCTTTTGACCCATTTTCAGTAAAATATATAACAAATGAAACCATCTTTCAGATAAAATTTTCAAATCTTTATGATGTTCAGATGAATAATATTATTGAAATAACCAATCAACCACATAACCACAAAACTCAAATCGTTGATAATTCATCAAATGGTTGTGATGTTTACTGGGTTTTCCTTTAATTTGCCTTAAAATTCTTTTTCTTACCGGAACTTTCTTGATAAATAAAAAAATTAAACTAATTGTATAAATTGAAAATAAACTAAATAAGAAGTAAGAGATATTTATGGGGGTTAGAATTAACTCATCGATGCGATTTTGGCAATTTGGAGTACCATATATAAAGGCAGCTTCATGAAATTTAATTGTTAAACACACCCTACTTCTCTTTTGTAATCCAGAAAGATTCATTAAAAGGTCATCTACAAGAGATCGTGTGAATCATTCCTTCTTCTTCTAGGTTAGCAACATATAGTGAGATGAAATATAATAGACAAACTTTTCACAAGATATAACATCATCTCTGCTTCCAATTTCTATGCAAATACCACCTCTTCATTGATATTTTTTGAACTCTAAAAGAGATGAATTACAATAGTAGGTTTGAAAACTCATTGAACATGATTTTGGTCACAAAGGTCTTGAATCCAGGCTAATATTCATATTAGACATAGAACCTGAGAAAGAGTACCTCTCGATAATCTGTTCTCTGAATAACTCTAAAGCATCAAATCCTTCATCTGATACTTCATGCCACACACTCTATACAATAACGTAGTTTTGAATATCACTTTGGACTTATTACTGCATCAAATAAAAGAAAAACCAAATTAGAAAAAATGGACAACGAAGAAGGATAATTAGTCATATAAAGAAAACAAATAAGAAAAGTAAACTAACATAGAAATGAAAATAGTTAAAAATATCGAGGAGAGAGGGCTAAGATTCTTGCTTGTGAAGATGTGTGTTAGTGAATCCAACGACCGGAGGCAACAAACGGGTGTTAGATTAGAGTTTGATTGACATAGATAAAGAGAATGGTGGCTGCTAATTTTTTGGAGACTAGCTGAATCGATGAACTCCAAAACTTCCATCGTCACTTTATCCAGGCTACCCTATCAAGTTGACTGTGACATGACAGATAGACGATTCTGATGACCACATCGATAAAGCTTTACTTTGTCGAGAAGCCTTGCAAACAAAGCGTGGATTGAGATAGAGGAGGGATTAAAAAGATTGAAATTTGGAAGTGAATAATGGAGTTAAAATGTTCAATCGATGAACATATATGGCTGGTGATTTGATTTTAAAAAAGGAAAGACAAAATTCAGGGATATACAACGGTGATTGGGGGATGAATCAAAAATTTTTGGAGTAAAAATACGAATCAAATATCAAATGTGAGACTAATTGAAGTGGAAGTGTAAACTCTATCAAAATACATAGTTTGGGTGGGAAAATGAGATTTCAGGAGGTGTAGAATGGTGACACATGGCATCTAGATATTTATTTATTAAGAGAGTGTGTGTGTGTATATATATATATATATATATATATATATATATATATATATATATATATATATATATGTATGTATGTATGTATGTATGTATGTATGTATGTATGTATGTATGTATGTATGTATGTGTGTGTATCTTATTTTCTTATTGTGCACTTTAGTAGGTGACATTTTAATTCACATACAAACTGTAGTATAGTAAATTTATTGTTATTATCATACCATTTTCATTTTTTAAAACACAATCCACTGCCTTGGTTTATTATGAATTTTTACTAATCGCTATGATTTATTTAGTTTAACTTATGTTATACTCCTACGAATCAGAATAATATCAATATTTGAGAGTCTCAAGCGACTCATTCAGATATTGATCTTCACGACATAATAAAAAATGTAGATACAATGGTTACCTTCAACATCATTTAGTAGGCTATAGATTTAAGCCTTATAATGTTCTTTCTCATATATTGAGAATTGTTTTCCTACTTAGTTGAGAGTTTGTATTTGAAGAACTATGCCATTCTGAGGTGAAATTTTGAGCCTCTGAATTAGGACGTGTCCCGATCATTGGCTTAAAGTATAGAAAATGACACGGTGAGAGTTCATTTACTAGATATGACTCAACAATTGAACCTTCAACATTCTGAATGTTATTTTTACCATCCCAACTTCCAACATTTAGAAATATTGATAAAATGTTATGTATATAGAATAGTTTATTACACCGAACCACCAAGAATATATTTTTAGCTAGTGTATGATCAAGTGTTCCATGCTATCAAAGAAATTAAGAGGGCATATTTCCTCCAATCGGGACTAGTGTGGATACATCCATCTATATTGCACCAAACCATCGAGAATAGATTCCTATGATAGTCTATGGCTAGGCGTTCCATAGAATTAGATAACTTAAGAAGGAATATTTCTCCAACTTGCATACAATTTTAATAATATTGTGTTGTATTTCATTCAAGTCCTCTAGATGTAACGCTTTTAAGAATATTAATCGAATGAATGTGTATAACTTTACAACAACCTCACATATCCTATTTAATACATACCCTCTTAGAGCAAGTGGAAGCAACCATTACGTAAATACATGACAATTGTGGATTTTAAAAGCATAAAAACTGACATCTTTGATACATCATTGATAATTTACTTGGCACCCACAATGATTATAATCACTTTTTTAGTAAATGGTGTGCAAATCACAAATTACATCACGAGTAATATTATACTAAACTAACTTCAACCTTACACAACTTGTAACACGATCTTGATCATGGCATATTATTAGGAATTATGCCTCGTGTTTTAAAACTTGTATACTGACAAAAGCTCGTTCCACCAAATAGTTAGTTTTCTTTCTCTACAATCTTATACATATTTTGTCCAACTTTTATATTTTAATTCATCGTCTTCCATTCATAATGTCAAATACGCTTTCATATTTTTTATAAAATTTTGTACAATTTATAACATTATACTTTTGTTATGAATTTGTAATAACGCACTAATATTTGTTTCCATTTCCATTAACATGGTTATGTTCCAATGCACACTACTTTGAATGCAGAATACAAGTCCTTAAGGCTTGTATATAATCACATGTATAACCTGTTTTTATCATCAATCTAAGGGTTCATGGTAGATACACATAAACATCATATATAGAGTATGTTACAAAGAATCCTAGAAGATGTAAGGATCGTTCTAAATTATGAAGTTGTGCTAACTTATTGTTATTACAAATTCTTTAATTCTTAATGTAATGATTGGTTAGTCATATGCTCTTGAAAATCATGAGGTTAGACTGTTGTAAAATATGACGGATCCGAATTGACTTTAGACAATATTAGCTCAATGCGGAATGTGATCAAAATTATCAAACGGTAATAATCACAACGAAAATACGAATAAAGTAAATAAAATAGAGACACGAGGATTTACGTGGAAAACCCAAATCGGGAAAAACCACGGGCGGAGGAAGCCGAGAACCAATTCACTATATTTTGCGGTGTTTACAAAATGTTTGAAGAATATAAAAAATACAAAGAGTTTATAACTCTTATGTATTAATAAGAAGATGAATAAGAAGAGAAGATGTTTTTGGTGTGGTGTGTCTTGTAAACTGATTCTCTATGCTTTATATAGAGAATTACACTGCATGCCATCTTTGAAAAGGAAACACAAATGTTGAAAAGCTTAAAGTCGGCAGCCATCAAAACTTGCCAACTTTGAAAATACTGCAGCTGCAAGTTGCATGAAAACTTCTTCACGTGGGTTAACATATGCCTAATTGATTTTGTTAAACAAAGAAAACAACCACCTTTGACTTTTGTTCAAGATTTGAAAGCACTTCCCACAATCTCCACATTGATTTCAAAATTGAGCAAGTAACAGACTGATTCTGCAACATGCTTAACCATCATAAAACAACTCATCAATCTTCAAAACTCCATAAGAAACTGCAATCACCATATAGAGAAAAATTGATCCTGAAAAAATGAAATACTTCCTCCACCACGAGCCTAATCAGGCTCAACTGCGATCAGAAATACCCATTAAGTCCAAACATAGTTTGAACTTGGATATTGGAAGACTCTTTGTGAACACATCAGCGGGATTATAATCTGTATCGATCTTTTCTATGACACAATCACCTTTTTCAATGATATCACACACAAAATGATAACGAATATCAATGTGCTTTGTACGGTCATGAAACATCTGATCTTTACTCAAGAAGATAGCACTTTGATTATCACAGAATACTGTGGTAACCTTTATTCTATCATCGAGTTCTCTAAACAATCCCTTCAACCAAATATCTTCCTTAACTGCTTCTGTAATCGCCATGTACTCTGCCTCTGTAGAAGACAGTGCAACTGTAGACTGTAACTGGGCTTTCCAACTAATAGCACAATCTTTCAGTGTAAACACATACCCTGTAATGGATATTCGTTTATCCAAGTCTTTGCCAAAATCCGAATCAACATATCCAACCACCCCAGTGTTAGATTGTCCATAACGTAGACACATAGAAGACGTACCGCGTAGATAACGTAAGATCCACTGTACTGCTTTTCAGTGTTCTCTTCCTGGGTTCGCCATATATCTACTAACCATGCTAACTGCATAAGCCAAATCAGGGCGTGTGCAGATCATAGCATACATCAAAGATCCAACAACACTAGAGTATGGTACGCGTGCCATGTACTCCATATCAGTCTCAGTAGTAGGATTTAAAGCGGATGATAACTTGAAATGAGCTGCAAAAGGTGTGTTGACAGGCTTTGCTTCATGCATATTAAAACGTCTTAGGATTTTCTCAATGTAACCTTTTTGAGAAAGATGAAAGATCCTAGACTTCCTGTCACGAACAATTTCCATACCTAAAATTTTCTTGGCAGCTCCTAAGTCATTCATTTCAAAATCAGCTTTCAACTGGTCTTTTAACTTCTGAATCTCCTTCATATCTTTTGCTGCAATCAACATGTCATCCACGTACAAGAGTAAGTAGATCTTTGAACCATCGTCACCTTTCTTGAAATAAACGCAGCTATCATAGGTGCACCTGTTGAATTTGTGACTGGTCATGAAAGAATCGAACCTCTTGTACCATTGTCTAGGAGACTGCTTGAGGCCATAAAGAGATTTCTTCAATTTACATACGTAGTACTCCTTGCCAGGAACTACAAAACCTTCAGGTTGTTGCATGAAAATCTCTTCCTCAAGCTCACCATTTAGGAAAGCTGTAGTAACATCTAGTTGCTCCAACTCATAATCATTTGAAGCAACTAACCCCAACAATGCACGAATAGAAGTGTGTTTGACTACTGGGGAATAGATGTTAGTATAGTCAACGCTTGGAATTTGACTGTAGCCTTTAGCTACCAACCGAGCTTTATATCTTGGTTTCTCATTCGGGTTAACAGGTTCTTTGAGCTTGTAGACCCACTTGCATTTAACTGGCATTTTCCCTTTTGGAATAGGAAATAAATCCCAAGTACCATTTCTTTGCAAGGATTCCATCTCATTATGCATAACAATCATCCAATCACTTGAGTCTTTAGATTTGATAGCCTCATCATAATTTAGAGGCTCCGTTTCTGACTCAATATCATTAGCAACAATAAAAGCATAAGCAACAAGTTCAGCTTCAGCATACCTCTTTGGAAGAACAATTTGTCTTCTCGGCCTATCTCTTGCAATGCTTCGAGTAGTAACTTGTGGTTGTGAAATTGTTGTTTCTTTAACAACGACATGCTCATTTGGCGAGGAAGACTCTTGTTGCTCAACTGGACTCGGAATGGTGACAGGTGAAGTAGGAAACTCCACCTCCATTTGAGCTTTCTCTTCATTTGCTTTTGATGATGCGACTGTATCTTCTGTAGAGTCGGAAGTTTGATGAATCATAGCAGACTCGTCAAAAGTAACATCTCTTGAGATGATGATTTTATTTAGATCATTGCTCCATAACTTGTAACATTTAACTCCTGGATTATAACCAAGAAAGACACATTTAAGTGCTCTCGGTTCTAACTTCCCATTGTCAACTCGTGCATAAGCTGGACATCCGAAAGGTTTCAGATGTGTATAATCGGCAGGTTTCCCGGACCATAACTCATACAGAATTTTCTTTTCGATTGCTCGTGACGGTGATCGGTTGATAACATAGTAAGCAGTAGAAGCAGCCTCCGCCCAAAAGGACTTTGGCAATTTGGAATTTGAAAGCATACATCTGACCTTCTCCATAATGATGCGATTCATCCTTTCGGCTACACCATTTTATTGAGGCGTATAGACTACCGTGCGATGTTGAGTAATGCCTTCCTTTCGGAAATAGGCATTAAACTCTTCTGAGCAAAACTCTAGTCCATTATCCGCACGAAGATACTTTACCACCAATCCTGATTGCTTTTCAACCTGAACTTTCCAATCTCTGAAGGTAGAGAAAACGTCTCCCTTATGTTTTAAGAAGAAACACCACACCTTCCTGGAGAAATCGTCAATGATAGTGAGCATATAGTTAGCTCCACCTTTAGAAGCAACTCGAGCTGGTCCCCACAAATCCGAGTGGACATAGTCGAGTGGTCCTTCCGTTGTATGGATACCACTTGCAAACCTCACTTGTTTTGCCTTGCCATATACACAGTCTTCACAGAACTCCAAATCAACAATCTTTTGTTGACCAAGTAAACCTCTTCGACTCAATTCTGACATGCCTTGAAAACTCATATGGCCAAGTCGAAGGTGCCAAAGACAGGACTGATCTGGATCAGAAAGAGAATTTGAAACAACAACAGCATCACTCGAAATTGTTTGCCCGTCAAGAAAGTAGAGGTCGGAGGTTTTTCGATTGGCTCTCAGTTTGTCGGAACCATCTTTGAACACCCTGAGAACTCCACCTTTACCGGCAAACTCGTATCCCTTTTTATCAAAGGAACTGAGAGATAACAAGTTTCTTCTGAGGTCAGGGACATATCTAATATCCCCAATGGTTCGGATAACGCCATCAAACTTACGGATTCTGACTGAACCATGTCCAAGGACTGGACATGTAGTATTGTTACCCATCAACACATAGCCCTGGTTAACCTTTTCAAATGTGTAAAACCAACTTTTGTTGTGACACATATGAAAAGTACAACCAGAGTCGAGTATCCAATCACCAGTGGAATCCAGTTTATCTGAATAAACTGTCAAGAGTTCTCCAATACATTCGACCTCTGCTACATCGGCTTCACCGGAAGTGCTAGCTTGTTTACCATTTGCTGCCGCCTTCTCTTTTTCTTTATTCTTCAACTTGAAACATTCTTCAAGCACATGTCCCTTCTTGTGACAATAGTTGCAAAACTTTCGTTTGCCTTTAGATTTGGATCTGGTTCTGTTGGAAGATTGAGAAGTTCTACTTCTCTCTGTTGTTCTTCCTCTGGCATTCAAACCTTCGGCTTTAGCATCATCTGAACCACCACCGGTAATATATTTCATCTTCTCTTTAGAATCCAAAGCTATAAAGACTTCATCTAAAACAAGAGTGTCACGACTGTAGATGATTGTATCACGAAAATGGCTATAGGATTCGGGCAACGATGACAACAAAAATAAAGCCAAGTCTTCATCTGCATATTGAACATCGATATTCTCCAAGTTATTTACTAACTCTTTGAATGTAGACAAATGTTCAGCTAGCGAGCCTCCTTCAATCATCTTGAGATTGAACAACCGTTGCTTTAGATGCAACTTGTTCGGTAAGCTCTTTGTCATCAATAACTGCTCCAACTTCAGCCACAAAGCAGCCGCCGACGTTTCTTTTAGAACATCTTGTAAAACATCGTTTGACAAGTGCAAACGAATTTGAGATAAAGCCTTCAGATCTTTCATCTCCTTTTCTTCTTCGGTCCATGTATTGGGCATCCTTTCGAAACCCAAGAGCACCTTGTGTAAATCCATCTGAATGAGAATATCTCTCATCTTTACTTGCCACAGCGGAAATCGGGTATTCCGATCCAGCAGCGGAATATCGTATTTCACCGAAGACATGATTTATTACTTGATAAAATGATCCCAACAAGCTAATATCAAAACCCGGACGCTCTGATACCAATTGTTGTAAAATACGACGGATCCGAATTGACTTTAGACAATATTAGCTCAATGCGGAATGGGATCAAAATTATCAAACGGTAATAATCACAACGAAAATACGAATAAAGTAAATAAAATAGAGACACGAGGATTTACGTGGAAAACCCAAATCGGGAAAAACCACGGGCGGAGGAAGCCGAGAACCAATTCACTATATTTTGCGGTGTTTACAAAATGTTTGAAGAATATAAAAATACAAAGAGTTTATAACTCTTATGTATTAATAAGAAGATGAATAAGAAGAGAAGATGTTTTTGGTGTGGTGTGTCTTGTAAACTGATTCTCTATGCTTTATATAGAGAATTACACTGCATGCCATCTTTGAAAAGGAAACACAAATGTTGAAAAGCTTAAAGTCGGCAGCCATCAAAACTTACCAACTTTGAAAATACTGCAGCTGCAAGTTGCATAGAAACTTCTTCACGTGGGTTAACATATGCCTAATTGATTTTGTTAAACAAAGAAAATAACCACCTTTAACTTTTGCTCAAGATTTGAAAGCACTTTCCACATAGACTAATATGTATTTTTTTCCTTTATCAATTAGATACAAAGGTCATGTGGAACAAGGTTTCCCTAAAGAAGGGCATCATTTATCTTAACCTCGAATTGAAGAAAGCGAATCTCTCTTAATTTAGGAAAGAGAATGACTGCTTTATCCTCTTTTTATGTGATGTTTGCCAACTACAACCTGTGGAGTGTGATAATCGAACATTAGAATTTTGACTCTCTTAAGCTGCTAAACAATTTATCCATTATGTCCTTAGTGAATGACTTCCTTTAAATGCATTTTTCTCTCTCTGGTTTGGTCAATTAGGAAGTAGAGAAACTGATGGCTTCAAATAGGATGTCGGGTTGGATCTCCTAAGTTCTTTGGAGACTATGTGTAATTGTCGTCTTTTTTATGGATCAATTGTGAAGTACAAATAGTTGTTTCATTTGCTTAGAGTGGTGTTGTAATTCTAGAAGGATTTGCACCTTTCTTGTAATTTTTTTAGCGTTCTCACTAGTTTTATTCTAATACTTTTCGTTGTTAAATATTTCTATTAAATGTTTCTATTGTTAAGAAGTTTCTAATTTACTATACATTGACTTTCCATAAAATATAAGAAGTGACAAATTTAACATACTAATTTAACTTTGTTCTTATAAAATAATGTATGAAAAACTAAAATTTTAGTATTTGATTCCAATAAACTTTTTAATACATTTAAATTTATATTTATATATGTCTTTGCTTAAAATTTATATTTTGATATTTTATTTAAGTTTATTTAAATAATTAACAAATTAAAATAAAATTATCAAAAATAGTAAAAAGTTGAAAAGTTGAAAGAGGCATTTAATTGAGCTTGTGGAGTAACACATTAGAAAAAGACTTGGTTAACAAGTTTTCAAGAAAGTTATTTATTATTCTTTTACTTAATTCGCGTGAAGTTTGCGTTTATTGAAAGATGTTACGCCCTTTTTTTTTTTGCGGACGTTAGCTTTTGGTGGGTTTTTCTCGTCGGGTTGCAAACCGGGTTACCGTTCCCGGATTTTAGTTGTGTGCGGATGACACGTGCTGACTTACGATTTCTTCTGCTCCTGGTCACCGCCAAGTGTTATTCAACGAATATCTTTTCTTTCTTAGTCGCCGTTTCGTTTCTTTCCTTTCAGGCTTCATCCGGTTATTTCCCGTCGTTTTCCAGTTGTCCTGCCGGCGCTGCGTCTCCTTCTTATTTGCATGTCCTTCCTTTGGTCTGCCGGCGTTCCTTGCTGTCTTCCAAATTCAGAACCCGCATTGCCGTCGGCTGCTCTGTTTTCGATCAACCTCCTGATTAACTTGCAGGTAGATTCTCTCATTCCAGGTTTCAACATCTTTTGGGTTTTATTTCTTGCTGGGTTTCACAGAAAAACAATCAAAGAAATTACGAAAGTCTTACTGCACTTTTCTTCCGTTCTTTATGTGGGTTTGAAACGGCCTTAGATATGGTTGTTTTTTTTTTTGGTCGTTTCAGTTATCCTGTTGTCGCTTTCCGGTTTTCAGTCTTGAACGTAACTTAATAGAACATACTAGACACACATGCCACGTTTCTTTGTTTGACAACAATTGTCGTTTGAAGAGGGTCGGCGTATGTATTGTTCCGTCGGCATATTCTTTGACGTGTTTCTCTTCTTTCTTTCCACCGTCATCGCGACTCCCTGCTTCACCTTCTCCGACGAGCTCACTACTCTGATCATCGCACCACAAACTCAATCACGGCTATAACCAAGGTGAAGTATTATACTATTTTCGTGTAATTTTTGCACATCCATCGCTTTTGATATTTGATTTGCATTCTGTTTTCATTGTTCGTAGAATTTCTGTGTAGTGACTGTAAATACGGTGGCTAATAATGGGTTTACAGAACATGCACCCAAAGTGCTCGATGAAATGTCTCATAGAAAGTTGGATCTAACCCTACCCCATCCCCCACTTGGAGCCGATATTCAGGAGGTCATCGGAAGTGCTATTGCTCTCAAAATTTTGACAATTGGGTTTTTACCCCTTTGGGCTGGTGTCCTCATCACCGCCTTACTTGGTGAATCATGGTTTTAGGGTTACCCCACTCAATAGTTTGAAGAAATACACACGAGGATGGAACGTCAGCGAATGCCATTATTGGGGTGTAAGTTTCTTTTTATTAATTTACACAATTATGTTTACGTTTGATTCTATTTGATTTTCATATTGAAAGTTTGAAACCAATCGATATACTTTGGGGAAAAAGCAAATAACATAACTTTGTATTGTAATCAACAGATTCCTATGTTTGGTGGGATTGGGAAACATGGGAGAAGGAGATTGATTGGATGGCACTTCAAGGAAGCAAGAAACCATTTGGCAGAAAGTTTTTATGGTGAATAAAAAATCTTTCTCTCTTATTATGTATGCTACAATTGCCATTTTTCTAATCATATGGTATCTTGAATCATATGAATTTTAGGTAGTTAAATTATTAACGACCATAATTATTTTCTTCACATAGATGGAATTTTATTGTTTCATCACAGGATTTTAATATTAGTGCACAAGATTTAAACAATTTCTTTGGTGGACCGGCTTTTCTTCCATGGGCTACAATGGGAAACTTACATACGTGAGTCCATTTATTCATTAATCTTTATTGAATCATTTTACACTTTATAAACTTAATCTAGATACATTATCATATATCATTACTTTTACATTAATATGGTCATTTTTTTATCAGATGGGGTGGGCCATTATCTCAAAACTGGCTTGATCAACAGTTGGTGTTACAAAAACAAATATTATCTCGGATGATCGAGTTAGGCATGACTCCAGGTCATCATTTTATAATATCAAAACCGTTCATATTTTATCACATTATTTAAAACTTTACGTTTGTTCAAAGTGATTAATATTTATGCTTTATTTATAGTCCTCCCTTCATTTTCTGGAAATGTACCTGCGGCACTTAGAGAAATATTCCCATCTGCAAATATCACTAGGCTTAGAGATTGGTATGTCATATTGGACATGTCATGTGACAATTTTTTTCAGTAATACATTTATTAATATGTTGTATTGTATGTTCTTATAGGAACACTGTTGATAAAAATCCTCGGTGGTGTTGTACTTACCTGTTAAAAAGATTGAAAAAAGATTACATTATATGTCCAATTTTTACATGTAAAGAAATAAACTTTCGTTCTTTTTTATATTTATGGTTTTTTATACAGATATGTAGAAAAAGAGGAATGTAGCTACTGTTCATCATCGGTTCCATTTGAAGATACGGAAGTTGGTTTTTGTGAAGCTGAGAATCATAAAGTGGCAAGATGTGCAGTTTCTGGCTCGAAAGAGTCTTTTTGAGTTGACCAGATACCCTCCAACCGTTGACTTTGAGAAAAGGTGTTCAAGTTTCCAAAATGGTGAAAATTTGTTGAAACCGTTGTGTCCATTTTGTGGGGTATTGCTGCAAAGATTGCAGCCTGAGTTTCTTCTATCAACGACGTCTATATAAGATTAGTTAAAATATTAGAAGAAGAGGTATGAAGTATGAACCATTTCTTTCTTATTTCTTTCTCAAATTTTACAATTATTATTATTATTTCTTTTTGAAGGAAGAAAGATACTCTGAAGCTGTAAAAAATTTGGAGTTTGACAAGTACCTCGGGCCTCATACGTTAAGTCATTTTGGCGAGTGGAAAATGCTATCGAACTACATTACAAAAAGTACCATTGAAAGAATTGGTAATTATGCCAAGCAGCTGTTATCATTCCCGCAGGTTGCCCTTACCAAATGAAAAAAAATATTAAGGTAATATATCATCCTATAGTCTTTTCTTTCTGTTAGCAACGTTGTATATTTTTTATTATTAAGACATTGTACTTTGAAAAAGGTACCAAATAAAAGCGTTGTACTTCCATTTTTTTTCTTACAAGGAAAAATCTACCAAATAATAGCAGTGAATTGATGATTTTGCCATTATTGGATAGAGTTTTTCATAGTATAATGCTGTAATAGAAAGTGGGATGCTATAATGAACAAATAAATGGAAGTACATCGTAGTTTTTTTCATTTAACATTAGATGCTTATTATTTTGTAGTCATGTGTTAATGTTGTTCTGGATTTACCCATGTTTATTTTTGTAGATGGTGCAATATCTCAGACATTATAAGCTCGAGCTTCACTACCAGTCTCTTATTTTTACTGTCTCTTATTTTTACTGGTATATTAAAAGTTTCTGTTAATAGCTTTTGTTTATTTTTTTTAACATACTTGCATGTTTGTTTACACAATGGCAGTTATTACTCAGAGATTCTCTCTCAAAGCCAAATATTTCAGATGGCTTTGGGTGGTGGCATTCCTATAATCGGGAAGAATTTCAAGCTATATAATGTTGTAATAGGAACTATAATAAATGAAACAATGAAAGTACGTTCGTATTTCTTGCAGTTTATTTTACTAACGGAAATTTATTATGGTTAAGAGTTAAGACAATAATGTATTTTAATTAGCAAATGTTTTATATAGTTTTATCTTTGACAGTATTGCATCATATCGAAAGTCGCTTCAGGATCCGCGAAAATAAAGCGTCCCGACACATCCCGACCCACTCAACGAGCTGAGCCACCTACTGAGCTGACGGAACCCGTGCATCGCACGGGACCCCACTAGTTTCCATTAAAATAGCACATATATATGTTCATAGATAAAACTCTTCTCATATAAAAGTCACTACTACTACTACTTCTTCATCATCATCATCATCATCATCATCATCATCATCATCATCATCTCCTATTCTATGTTGGCCGGTATTTGATACCTGTTATGAAGAAGCATATAATGAGAAATAAATAGCCACACATTATGATCATTGGTTATGATTTTCTTGTCGTTGTTATATATACCCTTTATTGTATCTGGCTATTTGTACGTGTTCACGTTTCCTACATCAAGTCAAACTTTAGAATGTTTAATTGTTCATTTATATTGACCCGAATAATGTCTGACTATAGATATAATTTTAACCTAATCATTTAGAAATTAATTCCACCAATCTGGTAATTATATATGAAAACCATATGGCTTGGTAACAATTTGGTACCAACTGAAAGTATGTAAATATGACAAGAACAACCGCAAATTAACCAGTGTTTTGGATAAGATTTCATATATTTATTAAGATAAAAAAACATAAATGTTTAGTCATTTCAAAAAATTGGAAGACTTGGTTGATATAAATGATAAAGATACGACATTTTAGTATTTTTCCATGAATATGACATTCATACCCAACTTCAACAAATCATTAAGTTTGTTGTCAACATTATTCTGTTGTAGAGATTCATCATTTTGTCCTTTATTCTTGATGTAGGTTTCAAACCAGGCAAACTAGATCTACCTTCTGGTATCCCCCCCTACATTCTATATATTTATGTTCCCTCGTTATGATTTTAAAACATACACCATCAAACAAATTGCGAACAATTGTGCAAAGCTTTGAAAATGGATATCTTCTACGCTTCTATTCTCTCTGTTTTTGTTCTTATTGTTTCATTCTCTCTTCATTTTTTCCTCTACAAGTCTAAACCCACCGAAGACGGTAAAGTACTTCCACCTGGTAAAACTGGGTGGCCTATAATCGGAGAAAGTTATGAGTTTCTAGCAACCGGATGGAAAGGTTGTCCGGAAAAGTTCATATTTGATCGCATGTCAAAGTTTTCGCCTGCAGTGTTTCGAACGTCTCTCATGTTGGAGGATGCTGCAGTGTTCTGTGGCGCTCAAGGTAACAAGTTCTTGTTCATGAATGAGAACAAGCTCGTACAGGGATGGTGGCCTGCTTCGGTGGACAAAATCTTTCCCTCGTCTGACAAGACCTCCAAGATAGAAGCAATTAAGATGAGAAAGATGCTTCCGAACTTCTTCAAGCCTGAAGCATTGCACCGTTACGTTCCTATCATGGATGTCGTGACACAACAACACTTTGCCACTGGATGGGAGGGGAAAGACGAAATCGTGACCTATGAACTCTCCAAGAACTTCACTTTTTGGCTTGCATGCAAAATCTTTATTAGTATTGATGACCCTGAACGGGTGCGATACCTATCTGGTCCGTTTGAGAGCATCGCTTTGGGGCTTCTCGCCATCCCTATTGACCTTCCTGGCACACCATTTCGAAGAGGGATCAATGCTGCCAACTTTATAAGAAAAGAACTCATAGCCATAGTGAAGCAAAGGAAGATTGATTTGGCTGAAGGGAAAGCAACACCAACCCAAGACATATTGTCACACATGCTTCTCTTTAGCGATGAAGATGGCAAGTTCATGGCGGAATATGATATTGCTGACAAGATCCTAGGGTTGCTCATAGGTGGCCATGACACTGCGAGCTCAGCATGTGCGTTTATCGTAAAGTATCTTGCTGAGTTGCCTGAGATTTATGACGGAGTCTACAAAGGTATATAGAATTAACTTTCAGTATAATCGACACAGATTCACATAATAACAATAGTAATACTAGCTAAATTCTAGAAGACGGAAAATGAAAGGCACGTATATAATCTTTAATCAACACATGCAGAACAAACGGAAATTGCAAAATCAAAAGCACCTGGAGAGCTGTTAAACTGGGAGGATCTATCAAAGATGAAGTACTCTTGGAACGTTGCATGTGAAGTTCTCAGATTGGCCCCACCGCTACAAGGTGCTTTTAGAGAAGCGATTACCGATTTCATGTACAATGGCTATTCTATCCCCAAGGGCTGGAAGGTAATTTGAACACATTAATTTAAAAATAGGCCTTACTGTTAATTTGATGGTTCAAATAAGTAAATAATTTATATATACAGTTGTACTGGAGTGCAAATTCAACCCACAAAAACCCCGAGTTCTTCCCAGAACCCCAGAAATTCGACCCATCAAGATTTGAAGGCAGGGGACCGGCACCTTACACGTTTGTGCCATTCGGAGGAGGACCACGCATGTGTCCTGGAAAAGAGTATGCTCGACTAGAAATACTTGTGTTCATGCATCATCTCGTAACAAAGTTCAAGTGGGAGAAAATGATTCCTGATGAGCAGATTGTCGTCAACCCGATGCCTAGTCCAGCCAAGGGTCTACCTATTCGTCTTTACCCACATAAAGCTTGAAGATGGTGTCATTTATATGGAGCGAAGATTTGTGTTTGTGCTTAACACGAAAATAAGCCATTTCAAATGGTACACAAATGGGATCTCAATCTTTAACACAGATCACTTTGTTTCGAAATTAATTTGCTTCTTGTCCGAGATCTTTTGGGTTTCTTCTCCTTCTCTTGTATTTCCTTGTGACTCAATAATGCTATTATTTTCATTGTGTTCACAAAAGACACTGGATATGTGATGTTAGTTTATTTTTTCATGCAGTTAACACATTGTGTTTACTATAGACTTCAAATCAGCCAAATACCCACCAATTGGTCATGGATTGGCAACAAATTAAGTATTAGCGTCCACTCGCTTAGCAAAGCGCATTTCCGTCACTAACCTGAAGTAGTTCCTCGCTAACTCGTTGCTATATATAAGCGACAAGGCCTTTTCAATGGACTTCTTCCGTCGCTGATCGTCGTTGTGGGCCTTAGCGACGGATTTCCGACGGATTTGTCTGTCTTTGATGACCCAATTTCTAGTAGTCTGAATGCCCATCGCTAAATTAATAGTCTTAAATATATATTTAGTCACTTTGCATAGTTTTATGTAATTAATGCGGAACAGCATATTGTATTATAACTAACATAATGGAGATTTTCCGGTATCAAACAAAACAATAAATATAAATCAAAAATATTTTCAATACATATTCGACAAACATAAAATTAGAAAGACAAGTAGGGTGGATTGCCTACTGCACAAACATGTAGGTATTTCTTCGGAAGTTCATTCATTTGCTTTCGAATGGGCTTCAATCTATTTACATTCTTGTCGAAGATGAGTTTCATCTCCTCCATTGCTTCTTCCGCCTTTTAAGTCTAGTACGTACAAGAAACTTTTAAAAGAAACATAACTAGTAAAGTATATAAAGACGACATACCAACATCCTTGCTCTTTTTACAAAAAAAAAGAAGAGAAAACTAACTATATATATATATATATATATATATATATATATATATATATATATATATATATATATATATATATATATATATATATATATATATATATATATATATATATATATATATATATATATATATATATATATATATATATATATAGAGTTAGGATTAAATACATTTGGTAATTATTGTTTGATTGTAAGACCAATTTTGGACCATTGGATTGGAAAAAGAAGTGGCTATGATGATGGTGGCATTTTTGTAAATAAGTTGAAAGAATGTTTTACGTATTTTAAAAAATCCGCTGAAAAGGGCATAAAAGTAATAGTGTTATACCGATAAACTAGGAAACGATAAAATTTTAAGAATCAAAAGCTACAATCTCGGGAACACGATCTCTACTTAACAATCATATGTTCATATAAATAGCAACAACTGATCACATACAAACAGGAAAAATGGAACAACGACGATCCAGTTATCGGTTGAAGGAGAAATTTTGGTTCAAATATACAAACAAAACAGAGAATCCAATAACCCACGACATGGACGATTTTATTACAAATAACAGGTACGAAACTCTTTTCCCTCGTTAATTTTCCAGTTACATCATTTTAAGTTTTCAAATGCAAAAAGTAATATTCGTCGAGAATATAAAAGCAATTTGGAACAATGTACGGTTGTATTTCCACGAAAATGTGTTTTTCTAACTGATTATTCTTAAATTTTTATTTTGAAACATTCAAAAGATACCCAATTGAATTCACATTCTTTGACAATTAGTACGTTATGTTCATGAATTAGTGAAGTGAATCATTCTTCGAGAATGAGTGGAGGAAATGACAGAGTTTACATAAAATGAGTGAACTGTACTCCAATTTTAGATTTTACTCCAATTTTACCATTCTTTGATAATATTGCGCGTTCTTTGAGAATGTAAACTATTTTGAACTGTATTCCAATTTTACCATTCTTTGAGAATTGCGCATTCTTTGAAGATTAAAATACACATGTTTTTGGAGAATTGCGCATATTCAAGTTATGTTTATGTTGAACCGTTAAACACCTTCACATTGATTTGTAGTTCGAAGTTATCAGTAAATATAATCAATAATAAGTATTATCATATTCTGTGAATCTAGGTAACCACTATACGGAAAATGGTCGAAATAGCTTCGAGTTTGGTATATTATTTCCCATGGTTCTGTTTTTTGACTTTTATATCTGCACAACACTCATCAGCTACAAACGGATTTTGGAATTTGGTTTCAAGTAAAACGGCCATGAGTGAAGCATTTTTGTAAGAACTGTAGTTTGGTAACTTTTGCTCCTAATATTAAATGTTAGATAATTTGTTGATTCTATAGTCACTCTCTCCATTAGTTAGATATTACAAGTTGAAACCTTCATTGTAAATGATGGACGTACATATAATTGTCACTGTCGAGATGTCTATACAGGCCTAAAACTCTTTTAGCATAATTTTGGATACGGATAATGCTAAGTTTAGTATATTATTTTGGAGATTCAAGTTATGTTTATATTGAACCTTTAAGCACACTCTCGTTGATTTATAGTTCGAAAATATTAGTAAATATAATCAATACTAATTATTTTCATCTTTTGCGAATCTAGGTAACCATTGACTAGGTTACAGCAGGAAGAAATACTTGTAATATAGTTTAATTGCTTATGGATTCTATTTTCCGTAATTATAAAATTATTGGTATTCAAAAGCTTCATATTAAATATCGAATGTATTCAAGTGTTGCAGGAAAATGATTAATTTTTTAAAATATGGTACTATGGAGTGGTATTTCGAAGAATTTGGGGGTATTCCTCTCTTTCACCAAAACATCGCATTAATCATTTTCCCCAAACCCAAATATTCTAACTTCCATATTTCTTGATATGTGTGTGTGTTTATGTTAACGTATATGGATCTTTTAATGTGTTTGTGTGTTTATATCGGTCTATGTGCGACTCTGTTCGTCGGCAAAACTCATAACTCATAAAACCATTCTTTAAGAATGAATTTTAAAAGTTCATTTTCCGAGAATGCATATGTACCTCTTGTTTTACATGTTTATTCTTTGAGAATGAATGAGATATTTTTTACAGCAAAACGGAGCTATTTTTTACAGCAACAACATACATTCTTTGAGAATGAACATTCTTTGAGAATGCATGTGGGCTTTGAAGACAATAATGAAATCTACGAATTTTACAATTACGGTTGTTGAAGTACAACATATAACCTACTAAAACATCAATACAAATAAACCATTCTCAGAGAATGGAAAACAAACTGGGTTAATGTGAACCATTATCGGAGAATAAACATGATATTGACGGTTACTGAAAAAAATTACCTGCGTCCAATTTGATATTGACGGTGACTGAAAATACAAATCTTCAAAATTGATCGATTTTTGAATACGATTTGTAAATTGATTTATAAATATGATTTGTAATTGATCGAAAAATAGGAATTTAAGAACGAACGATTGACTATGAAATCGAATTTGAATTTACGAAGATTAACAGTTACGCTTTGTAAATTGATTTGTAAATTGATCGAGAAATAGGAATTGAAGAACGAACGATTGACTATGGAATCGAATTTGAATTTACGAAGATTATCAGTTACGCTAATTTATAGTATAACCATTTAAAATTCAAATTTGGAAATCAAATAAAATACCGATCGTAACCTTATGAGATCAATGGATGTTATTGGGTCTTACAATCACACGATATTTACAAATCGTATTTGAACCTATATATATATATATATATATATATATATATATATATATATATATATATATATATATATATATATATATATATATATATATATATATATATATATATATATATATAGGTAAAGGTTCATGTGAGACCAAGAGGATTTTGTGAGACAAGGAGACCAACTTTCAGCCTTTGATCAAAATTGATCTGGCGGCTTAAAAGAAACATCATTAGGGCTAATTAAGACACATAATTAGATGATTAGGGACTGTTTAGTCAATTTTACACTTCAGAATTACATCCTGTAAATCACATCACATCACGTGCTCAAGATTTATATCTTACATCATAAAGATTCCAATTTTAAGAGGCGTGATCGATAGCCGCTTGAATCATAATTATCCTTTCAATTCGATTCTCGTTGTAGTTTGGTCAACATGTTAATTGATGCATATTTCAGCAATCAATCATCACTTTTATATTGTTCATCAAGTTTCATCAGCAATTGATGAGAACGATTATCAATTGACCTCAATATCAGCAATAAGTATTTAATACGGATGATCTAAAGATTCCTCGCAGCAAAACGTAAGTAGCTTTTTGATTTTTTGCTTTTATTTGTTTGAACATAGTAATCTTTTGAATCGTCATTCTCATTTCAGTTTGTCAAAATCTTAATTGATGAATTTTCTAGAAATCGATAATCATTAATACCCTGTTCATCAAGTTTTATCAACAATTGATGAGATTGATCATCAATTGACGTCAATTTCAGCAGTTTCAAGCTTCAATTTGTACAACTAAGATCGAGTTCAACAATTTGAAACTTTGATTTCAGCAACCAATCATCTATTTCAAGGTTTGATTTTATTGTTCTTTCAAGTCATACAATTTCAATATGGATGATTCTCAGATTCTTCACAACAAAAAGTAATTAGCTTTTTGATTTTTTGCTTTTAGTCGTTTGAACCTAGTAATAAATTGATTGTTTTATGATTATTTCCTTATGAATGCATAAAATTCTGATTAAAGTATTATTCATTTGCTTTTGTTACCTTATGTGTTGTATTCTCTATTAAACTTTACATGCATTCTACCTGTTTGAAAAAAGTCCTGAATGAACAAAAAGTGTAACGTCTCACTCCCTCCTTCCTATTAGTAAAATCATATCTATAATTCCAATATATAAGTCATAATTGGTGTTAAAAAAGTTCTGAATGTTTGGTTTTATTGATTTTTTTATTTGATGTAGATCATTTTGATCAGTGTTTACATTGTGTTTTGTATGATTAATTACATTACATAGTACATATTATGATGTGTGATCAATTACATTACTATGACATACCGACTTCAATTTCAAATCTTTGATTATATAATCGATACTCGATTCTCACAGTTGTTTCATTTTCTGTTGCAGAGAAAATGTTTAACCAAGAAAATGTTCAGTTTGGTATGGATAATTCAGAAATTCCTTATAATGAAGAAAACGATAAATGCAGTTCATATGATTAAAGATATTCTTCTTAAGCAACAAAATGAATCGGAAATACAAGGTAATTTTGTAATCAACATTTTATAAACTTATGAATCCCAGATAAACATATCGCATTATTCTATTAGAATAATCTATAATACAAAACGTCTCATAACATTATTCTTATTGTGATAACACGTATGGACATTTTGGAGATTCTTTGCAACCAAGAAAATTATCATTTTGGTATGCACAATTTGGAGATTCTTCACAAAAATCATTATTGCTCTATTCTAATAGAATAATACACATATTATGTTTTTTAACACTATAATATTAGAATATTTTCATTAGAAAATGTTTTTCTCACAAAATACTTACGATATTCTAATAGAATAATATGTGGACTTTTTTTTGAAGGTAAGCTAGGAAACAATGAATAATTCTCAGTTTAAGATTCATTTCAATAATATTGTATGAGATGCCAACATTGATGAGAAAGATTTTGAAAAGAGATGGAATGCCTTAATGGTATAGTATAAGTTACAACATAACAAATGGATGAAAGATATGTTTGATTTGAGGGAAAGTTAGATTCCAGCCTATTTCAAAGATGTATCATTGTTAGGTCTAATGAGAACACCTTCTCCTACAAAAGAAGGTGAATTTAAGGTAATGTCTTGAAATATGTTTTGTATTATTATAATATTTTACTTTTATATAGTCTTATATTGTAGTTCTTCTTGATATAACTTTTTTAGAATATTGTTAATATATTACTTAATATTATATTTGACATAATTAATTAGTTAACTTTTTTAACAAGCTAAGTTCAATAAAGAAGAAGTAACGATGAAATATGCATGCATGCGATTTAAGCAATTTGGAATTTTGTGTAGACACATCTTCTGTATTCTAAAGCTTTATGACATTCAAGAGATTCTATCAAGATACATTCTTCGGAGATGGAGAAAATATATAATCCATACCGAACTTTTGAAGATGAGGTTTACATATGGTGATTCATATACAAATGTTGACAATGTTGTGTTCAAAGATTTTTGCCTTTGTTAGTAGTGCTTATCTTCATTACAAAATGATGAAAAGAAATTAAAAGAACTCATACAAAAACTAGAGTAGTTGATGAAAGATATTGATAAACAAGGTTCTGAAAAGTTACTAGTTACAAAGCAATACAATATTGAAAATTTTTATGGAGCTACAATTCTGGATATTATTGATGTTAAGAATCCACCTATAAAGACTGTGTAATAGGAAAACGTTTAAAAATATGTAATGAATATGTAATATATTTCAAATTCATATTAATATGCAACAAAGGGTTGTACAGACTAAGATATTATTAGCTTCAGATTATTTCTATTAGTGTTCACATTGTATTTTGTATGATCGATTACATTACATGGTACCTTATTCTCCTGTGTAATCAATTACATTACTATAACATGTTGACTTCAATTCCATATCTTTGATTGTTTAACCCATAATTGATTCGAACAAATTTTTCATCATTAGTTGCACCCAACTTAAAAGGAACTTCAATATCTCAAACTAGAAGTTTTCAACATTAGTTGTTGATATTAATGAATATGCAATATATTTAATATGTTACAAACACGTAACAGTTTTTTTGGTCATTACAACATAATTTCAGAATACACACTTTAATATCAAAATATTATACACAGTTTCAGAATATTACATATTATCGACACACTATTAAATATTGAACCTTTAGAATAAATAAAATAATAGCATTACAATGATTTGAAAAAAAAAAACTAAATGTAATTATGCATTATTCGATTAGAATATTCAACATATAACTTAGAATATCATAGAACATTATTCTATTAGAATATTTTATATATATAACTTATAAAAACAGACAACATATAACATTATTCTATTAGAGCTTTCTACATATACACATTATTTTTATTTACTTAATCAACTTATTTAATTAAAAACTTAAAACATTGTGCTATTATAATATTAAACATATATACTTATGAAAATAGACAACATATAATATCATTTTATTAGAATATTATACATATAGTACTTAAAATAAAACAACATATAATATTATTTTATTATATTATGACATATATAAACTTATTATAATATACAACATATAATATTATTCTATTAGAATATTCTATATATACCGATTATTTTCATGTAATAATTCAACTTAACTAATAGAAACTTAGAACATTATTCTTTTAGATTATCAATGGGATACATCATCATCTACAACATTCTTATGATTGTAAACATCATACACTCTACATATAAAATTACAAAACTAACAACATAAAACATTATTCTAATAGAATATTCTACGTAAACATACAACCTATAACATTATTCTATTGGAATATTTCACATATGCACATTAATTAGATGTTACTAACAGTACATATAAACATAATATATAGAAGGTCTACTAACATTATTCTATTAGAATACTATACGTATATATTAAATTTATGTTCTAAGAAGTTCAATACATATAAACTTATAGAAAACAAAAACATATAAAATTATTCTATTAGAATATTTTACATACACACATCAAATATGTCTTATTAACATTAAATATAAACTTACATATAAACAAAATATATAGAAGGTCTTCTAACATTATTCCATTAGAATATTGTACATATACTTTAATTTTAAAAAGCTTATTATTCTAAAAAGTTCATTACATATAAACTTATGGAAAACTAAAAACATATAAAATTATTCTACTAGAATATTTTACTACACACATAAAATAACTCTTATTAACATTACATATAAACTTAATATGTAGAAGGTCTTCTAACAGTACTCTAGAATATTATACATATATCTTTATTTTAAAATACTTTTTGTTTGTAAATGTGGAATCGGTAGAAAACAGAGGAACAAAATATTGCGTATTCTATTATTCTCAATAAGAAAATACATGCGTAAAAACTATATAAATAACCTAACCTGATAAGAGATAAATACTAAATCAGAAACTACGATAATAAACTAAAAAACTAGATAAATACTATCTAATTTAAATCTAATACTTAATTCCACTTATTTCTCCTGATATAATCCGAAGTTACCCTTATCACCATAATTATCGGATTATATCACTTATCATCATCGGATTATTCACTCCCCCTCAAGCTGGGAATAGATATCTAGCATTTCCAGCTTGTTCTTCATGCTTTCAAACTTAGTTCTGGTCAAACCTTTGGTGAGGATATCGGCTACTTGAAAATCAGATGGGACATATGACAATTCGAGTACTTTTGAATCCAGTTTTTCTTTAATAAAATGCTTATCCAGCTCAACATGTTTACTACGATCATGATGAACCGGATTCTTGGAGATTTCAATTGCCGCCTTATTGTCACAATAAAGTTTCATAGTAGGATGAACGACTACTTTCAATTCTCCAAATATTCTTTTAATCCATATTCCCTCACAAACGCCTTGACACAAAGCTCTGGATTCAGCTTCAGCACTACTTCTTGCAACTACAGGTTGTTTCTGACTTCGCCATGTAACTAAGTTCCCCCACACGAATGTACAATATCCGGTTGTGGACCGACCATCGACACTTGAACCTCCCCAATCTGCATCAGTGAAAACATCAATTTCTCGACTTGGGCTCTTTTTGAACAGTAAACCGCAACCTGGATTACCCTTTAAGTATCGGAGTATTTGAAATACTGACTCCATATGTTGTGTGGTTGGATTGTTCATGAATCTGCTCACCATGCCCACAGCAAAACAAATGTCGGGTCTAGTATGGGCAAGGTAAATTAGTTTGCCAACCAATCTTTGATACCTTTCTTTATCCACCGGATCTCCATGAGCTTGAAACTTCTTGCCTGGATCTAAAGGGATGTTAGCTGGTTTGCAGCCCAACATTCCTGTTTCACTCAACAAGTCAAGAGTATACTTCCTTTGAGACACCGAGATTCCGCTCTTCGATCGTGCTATTTCCATCCCGAGGAAAATTTAAGTTGCCCCAAGTCTTTAATTTTAAATTCTTTACTCAAAAGCCCCTTTAATTCATCAATCTGTTTATCAAAGCTTCCTGTTATGATTATATCATCTACATAGATGATCATGATCGCGACCTGTCCTGTCTCTGAGTGTTTAAAGAACATGGTGTGATCAGTCTGAGCTTGGGTGAAACCGTAGCTCTTCACAGCATTCGTAAGACGCGCGAACCAAGCTCGGGGTGATTGTTTTAAGCCATATAAGGATCTTTTTGGCTTACACACCAGCCCTTTGTTTTCCATTGTCTCTAACCCGGGTGGAATTTCCATATACACGTCTTCTTGGAGTTCCCCGTTCAAGAAGGCATTTTTCACATCCAGTTGATGCAACGGCCAGTCAAGATTTGCAGCAAGTGAAAGTAAAACTCGAATAGAATTTAGTTTTGCAACAGGTGCAAAGGTTTTGGCATAATCAATGCCATATAACTGGGTAAACCCCTTCGCGACTAGCCTAGCTTTGTATCTATTAACACTGCCATCCGAGTTGTACTTCACTGTGAACACCCATTTGCTACCCACATCTTTCTTCCTCGAAGGAAGATTAGTATACGACCAAGTATTGTTTTCTTGAAGCGCATTTAGTTCCTCGGTCACAGCGTCAGCCCACTCTTTCCTCGACTTGGCTTCTTGAATAGTTTTGGGAACCTGTATTTCAGACAAAGACAAGGCGAACGACTTGTATTTCAGTGATAATTTTTCATAGGACACGAAGTTCCCAATTGGATGTTCAGTACAACTTCCTTTCCCTTTTCGTAAGGCAATCGGTATGTCCAAGTCATTAGAAGCCAAGGATTCAGGGGATTCAGAAGAATTATGAGTTTTAGAATTACCTTGTTTATCCGAGGTTGATTCTTGGACAGTAGCTGCATCCGTGACTTGCTCTACCACTTGTCTTTTTCGTCTTGTATAAACCAAAAAATCTTTTTCTGGAGCTTGGGGTATTTCAGGTGAACTGCAATGGGTTGTTTCAGTTTCTGTGGTGGTCATGGGAATTGGTCCCGGGTTTTGACTGAAGTAATCTAAAAAAATGATATTCCATAGCATTCGGGTTCTCCCCCTGAATATCAGTTTTGGTGTAAAAAGGCTGGTTTTCAAAAAAGGTGACATCTTTGGAATTATAGAGTTTTCGGGTGCTAGGTGCATAACATTTGTACCCTAGTTGACTTGGAGAGTACCCGATAAAGATGCATTTTACTGACCTTGGATCTAGTTTACTGTGGTTGGTGGCGTTGTTGTGTACGAAAGCCATACACCCGAAGACTTTGGACGGTATGTTCGAAATGTAACGTGAATTCGGAAAGGATGATTGAAGAATTGTGTGAGGGGTTTGAAAACTAAGGATCCTGGAAGGCATACGGTTCACAAGGTAAGCTGCAGTAAGCACAGCTTCACCCCAGAGGAAGTTTGGCACGGTGTTGGCAAACATCAAGGATCTGGTAACTTCAAGAAGGTGTCGGTTCTTCCTTTCCGCCACCCCGTTTTGTTGTGGGGTGTCTACACACGAGGTGATGTGCACAATTCCATGTTGTCTTAGGTAGCTTCCCAATTCGGAGTGAAAGTACTCTTTACCGTTGTCAGACTTAAGGATTTAGATTTTGGTACTGAACTGGGTAAGTACCATCTTGTGAAAAGACTAGAAAATTCTTCCAACTTCAGATTTCTCTTTCATAAGAAATACCCAAGTAACCCGGGTGTGATCGTCAATGAAAGTGACAAACCAACGGGCCCCAGAGATATTTTCACCCTTGAAGGACCCAAACATGTTGGATTAGGTGTCTAAGCCATGACTAATAATTAGTATTTATCTAATTAATAGTAGCATAGTCCATTTGGGTTGCCCTCATAGTTGGAGGATTGGCAGAAAGTCCAGTAGAGAGAAAGATTGATTTATTATGTGATTAATAAATCAATAGAAATTAAATAAATAGTTTATTAATATATTTAAGTGATAATATATTAATTAGAAACTATAATAATTAATTAGAAATTTTTCTGGAATTAATTGGAATTAATTTGGCAGTTAAATTGATTAATTAAGGTGTAGGGACTAAAACTGTAATTATTCAATAGTTGAGTAAGTGACAGTTGAGTGAGTGAGAGTGGTGAACGAAATTATATATGGAAACATATATATTTTCGATTTTGATAATGAGGATAAAAGGGTTTGAATTATTAAGATAAAGGCTTATCTTAATTTGAATTCAAAAAGGTTTATCTTTAAGGTTTATCTGATCACCATTTGGAGCCTATAAATAGGGAGGCTCACCCTAACCCTAAAGCCACGATTTTGAAGCTCTCTAAGAAGGTATTTTCGGCCAACAACACCAAGCTAGGGTGTGACTACATTTGAGGCAAGAGGTTTCTGTTGCTTTGCTTCCAAGATTCACTAAAGGTTGGTTTTTCTTGATCTTTCTTTTAGTTAATATTTTTCTGGCCTTCTAGGAATTGTTATATGTTTAATTAGGAGAAAAACTTAGATCTAAATAGGTTGCATGTGAACTTAGGATTTTTAGTTCATAGTTGCAGAAAACCTTTCAGTGGTATCAGAGCATTTGGTTGGTTTTCTTGTTAAATTGCTATAACTGTGTTCCTAGTAATTAGGGTTTATTGTTCCTAAACCCTAATTTGTGCAAATCGACATCTAGGGTTAGGGTTTTGAAAACCCTAGCCCCTCCCCTCTATTTTGGCGATTTTATGATTAGGGTTTAGAAGGTATTCTATTTTTGGTAACTTTAAATTGTTTAAAAGATAAACCTTAAAACCTTTATCCTAAAAATCAAAAATTAGGGGATAAGGATAGGTTTTAATTAATTTGATTAATTTGATAAACCTATCTACATTTGAATTAATTTAATTAGTTGGTAATTAAAAGATAATTCAAGGATTTAATTTAATTTAGAATTTAATTGTTTAAATTGGCGAAAATTAAAAGGATAAATCCTAAAATATTTTAAAAGGTTTAAAATATCAAATTTAATTAATTTAATTAATTGGTTAATTAAAATCAATTTTCAAGGTTTAATTTAATTTGAAATTTAATAGTTTAAATCGACAATAAATTAAAAGATAAACCAGAAACAATTTTTTAAAAGTTTTAAAAAATTACATCTTATATATATTATAATTAGAAAGTTATTGTTATATGTATAAGATTAAAATGGTTATTCAAATCATTAGTAGGCCTCATTCACTAAGCTGGTCTATAAAGTGGGTATAAGGAGACTGCCTATAAAATGGCGGTCTAATGGGTGAACACTCTCGCCCACCGCTCGCGTGATCAGTGGAGGGTCGTTAGCCGAACGGGTTTGATAGGACCGCCTAATCTCATTAAAAGTATAATGATATTATTCAAAGTACTAGAACCTTTTAAATAAAACCCCAAATCTAGCTACTTTAGGAAAAATGTGAATTGGTGCTAATCCATGAAATTGCACATTGCACTTTATGAAACATTGGTGGAGCGTGTGTGGTTAACCGGCACGGCAATTGGGGTTCATAAAGAGTTGCAATGGGTTTCCCGGGTATTATTATTGTTGATGGAGCGTGTGTGGTTTACCGGCACATCAATTAGAGATGATAATTAACCCGAGAGTACCAAGCTAATTTGCATGGTTATTCACATCCAGTTTGTGATCCTCGGCATCCCAGTCACAAACAGTGGAGCACATCCGAGATTAAACATGCCATTGAAAAGTTTAATGAATCTCAACAGATCTAGGAATTTCATAAGATGAAATTGATAAGTGCTTATCTACCTTAATGACCATTATGTTGTAATTACGGCATCCCTCTTCACACCATAATTGGGGTATTTTGGATCCTAGCCTTATTAAAGAACATATTGGGTAATTATTTAAAAGGGACCAATTAAACTAATAAATTCTACTTTCTCTTATAGATGTCAAGTGTCAATTCTCCTCCTTCTCCTCCTTCACCCATTTCTGAAAGCATCAGAATGCACCTGCTAAATATGGAAAGGCTGACTGGCCTCAACTGTAAAGAATGGCTTCGCAATTGGAGACTGGCTCTCGGCATTGCTGGCAAGCTACATCTCACTGAGTATCCGATCCCAGTTCCACCGGGACAAGTCATCATAAAAGGTTCTTATGATGAATCCGAAGAGATTCGTGACCTCATGCTATCAACCATTGACCCCGAGTTCTGCAAGGATTTTGAATCCTTGGGGCCATATGAGTTAATGCAACTGGTTGAGAAAAGGTTCCAGAAACCAGTTGAAGAGGAACGAACCAGGATCTTCAAAAGACTTGCAGAGTGCAAGCTGAAAGCAGGAAGTAGCGTCAATTCGCATGTTCTTCAGATTGAAGCGTACATAGGCGAATTGCATAAACTTGGTTATTCCATGAGTCAGGAAGAGAGTGTTAACATCCTACTCGCTTCGCTGACAAATGAGTACGATCTGTTCATTCAGACGTATAGAAAGGAAGACCAGAAAAAGACCCTTATGGAAATGCGTCCACTGTTGACTTTATACGAGTCACTCTTGGACAGGCATAGCTCCAATGGCTCAGCTACTTCTGGATTAAGTCCAGTGAAGAGACGTAACAAGAAACGGTCGAGATCGACTAGACATGTCTCAAACTGGGAATCCGCTAAATCGGATACAGTCACGGAAAGATTGGAAGACGCTCCAACTGTTTTGAAAGCTCAGGTATATCTAAAAACCTCAAAACTCCTGTTCCAAGATTTCTTGATACATAATGTGACAGTCGCATTTTGGTTTGTATGCAGGGAATCAAGAAGGCACGGGACTCTGGTGCATAGGAGCACATATGGATTGGATCTCCAGCTCGTGCAGTTTTGAAGTTTAGATAGATATTGGAATATTGTTATTAGTCTTTAGATACATTTTTGACATTGTCTATTACATTGCTCAAGGATTTTATTTTTAATAAAATTGTCATATTTTCTTTTAACACCTGTTGTCTGAAATTATCCTTGAAATGTTATATGAATGTGTTGAATGTATGATTAGTAATAACTTGAATGTTGATGCATCCAAAGTGTTTGGATTCAAGAATTGTGTCATTTATGATTGTTAATACAAATGTTATAAGAATCAATTCAACCATAGGTCCAGTTGGATAGGACCTTGGAATCATTTGACTTAGAGTCACTTGATGAATTGATTTCTTAATGTTTCAAGAAATGAATCAACCAAAGATCCAGTTGGACAGGACTTTGGAATCATCTGACTTGGAGTCAGATGATGATTAAGTTCTTTATAAAGCACATATGGCAAGAAATGAATCACCCAAAGATCCAGAGGATAGGATTTTGGAATCAGTTGACTTAGAGTCAACTGAAGATTGCAAGTCTTGAACAAAGTCATAAGTTTACATAGATATGTAAAGGAGATTGAGATTAAGAGCAACGGACACACCTGTTGTTGTGTATTGCTAGAATCTTGATATAGAACACAATTGTTTGTACTTCACGATGTTCATCATTCGGTATGACGAATATGACATTGCTAATCGGGATAAGCAATTGAATTGAAACCTCGAACAGTTCAAGGACTTCAAAGGAAGTACAAGTTCCATAGAACCTGAGCGATAACATAAACTGAGAAAAAGATTTCACAGTTCATTTTCTTCCAAGAGCATTAATGGTTATAATGTGTCTTAGGGAAGATAATGGAGCATTGGTCGAAACAGTTCGATTCTCGATGTATGAGATACATTGCCAATTAGTTTCCAATAAGATATATACTATACCAGTTAGTCCGAATAAACCATATTCCGACCACATCCTAGAATAATTAGGTCTTGCAGACACTGTCTGAAATGTAAAGCTGGGATTATCCCACTTGTACATTGAAAGACCAGGGTCTTGTAGTGTTCATCTGAACCTCATGACTAGCTGAGCATTGTCGTTTCATTAGATATCCCACTGTTACTAAAGAGCTCTTTTAGAAAGAACTCATGGTCTAAGGAAACAGTGGGAGTTGGGACAGTCCTAAATGAGTTTAGGATTAGCAATGAAAGAACCTTTTTAGTCATCACTAGGCTTGGAGCAGAAATCAGATTTCTGCTTTACAACTGACATAATCTCCTCTTGACCAGTAGTATTGATCACCATCATAAGTAGTTGTGATTAGGGTGACATACCGATTGGTGGTAAAACACTGCAGTTGGTACGGATTTGCAATCCGACTAATTGGAAGCATTGGTGAGCCCGGCTGCTGCCAAATAAGAGGACCTTAGGGCGAGACGCGGTCTGTGTGAAAATTTGATTGATTTTACACATGGTCTAAAAACCAGTGGGAGTAACTGAATCATCAAAAGAAAGCAACATGGACATATACATACCTTCAGAGCATCTAGTTGAGTTGATACTCAGAGTCAAGCAATTGATTTCGAGTAAAGCACTCTCAATAGAAGATGAAATCTGAGAGGATTCTGCATGGCATTGTGTGAGTCGTTAATGGAGCATGTGTGGTTTACCGGCACACTAATAGGGACACACATAGAGCATGCCATTACAAAAGGTACATGGCCCCGGGTTTCGTCCCACGGGCATCTCGCAAGAAAGGATATTCAGATTCTCAAAATATGCCAAAGGATTGGATTTTAAGAAAGGGCTGAAAGATTTCCATTAAAATGTCAGAAAGGTTTGGATTCTCAAAATGTGCCATAAGCCATGGATTTTGTGAATAGCTTATAACTGTGTCAAAGCCAGTGGGAGTCGCCGTTATCCACTATCCCCACATGTGGGATAAATAATGGTTCTAGGAAACGTCTCTTTTCATTACGAAGTGTAATGGCTTGGTGTTAAGAGACGGATCGCTATGAAAGCCTTAATAGAAATACGGCATACTCAGGTGGTTGTAAACGTCTATGAGATAGATCCAGATTCTGCCATGATGATCTTGATGAGATTCAAGATGCATAGACTTAGGAAAAGTTTTCCTTGTCATTGCAAAGTGTGATGACTTGGCATGAAAGAAATAAAGAAGGTGCACCATACTCATGTAATTCACAGTCATCTATTGGAAAGATGAAGTCGCCAGCATAGACCTAGCCATTGTAAGCATGATCTTGATAAGATTCAAGATGCACGAGAAAAGTCTCTGAAAGGAAAATAGTTTTTCGAAAATCATGACACAAAGGATTATAAATAATCCTTGGATTCCGAAAGGGGTTGGAATAGGATTAAATCGGGTTCCACAAGTTTTGGATCGATCATAAAGTCATGAACATGTCCTGATAACTTAATGCTTAGGGCATAGTAAGTTGGATCAGGACATTGCCTGGCTGGGAATACTGGATGGATTGGTTGAACTCAAGTGAGAATTCATTAGGAAATGATTAGGGTGAAAGTGATAGTATTAATTTGAAAGATTTTCAAAGTGGTAATTATTAACATCAGGACATGATGTTAAAGGACTTCATGGTTAAAGAGTCTCGTTGGTATTCTGATGGAGCGCGTGTGGATCACCGGCACATCATAACACCTCGAAATAGTCTTAGGGTGCAGACCCAGAACCATAGGAAGTCACAGTACACATAATGGAGTTAAAAGAGAAATTGACAGGATAACATATTGAGATGTTATCGGATGAGCATCCGATTAGATCATCTGCAATAAAATATATAAGTATAAGATACTTTGGATACATAGAAAGAGTGTAAGGTTGATAAAGACATAGATGTAAAATTAGAATTGAAAGTTTAAAAGAAATCTTGAAACCGATAACAGTTTATGACAAGGTCCGACTTGGTGATTACCTTGTGGAGACTTGGTAATAAGCAGGAGTAGCTGCCAGTCAGATCTTTATGTTTCACTTTTGCATGTTTTACTTCCCGAATAATTTAATTATTCAGATAGGTCCACAGTCGCTCATACTTTGGGAAGTAAGTATTGAATCAAGACTGTCATGAATTGGTTTGTAGACTGTCTAAGGAGTTAGACATAGCAATAGGATTGCTACAACATTCATGAGTACTTAGAAATAGAGATTTGAGTATTGGATAAACCCACACTCAATAGATTGCTTCATGGATTATATCACAAGCAATATTGAGACGATAATATCCTATGATCTTCAAGTGGAGAAATATGAGTTATAATTTACAAGGCAGTTATTCATTGATAATACGAAAACGCACCGGTAACTCGATGTTATAAAACGTGTTGTTTTGAATGATTTGACTGGTAAAAGATATAAGCATATGAGTTGAAACTTATTCGTTCCTTGACCCTGATGGGAAACAGATATCTGTAGGCCTCTCGATGATTTTGAAGTTGACTAAAGTGCTGGCCAGCCTGGACTAAATTGATGTGTTCAATTAGAAGTTCTAAAGTCATAAGCAGAATCGAAAATCGGGAAACAGAATATTGGACAGAGATTGATCTCAATCCATGTCTCGTGTCTGAAAAATATCTTGTTGGACGAAGGATCATATGATCACTTATCATTGGACAGAACTGACTAGGTCAGAGTTCGGCAGCGGTTTCTAGGAAGCTACAGTTGCTAATTAATTAGAGGTTAAATTGGTAATTTTAGTCATAGACTTATCCAAGTGGGAGACTGTTGGATTAGGTGTCTAAGCCATGACTAATAATTAGTATTTATCTAATTAATAGTAGCATAGTCCATTTGGGTTGCCCTCATAGTTGGAGGATTGGCAGAAAGTCTGGTAGAGAGAAAGATTGATTTATTATGTGATTAATAAATCAATAGAAATTAAATAAATAGTTTATTAATATATTTAAGTGATAATATATTAATTAGAAACTATAATAATTAATTAGAAATTTTTCTGGAATTAATTGGAATTAATTTGGCAGTTAAATTGATTAATTAAGGTGCAGGGACTAAAACTGTAATTATTTAATAGTTGAGTAAGTGACAGTTGAGTGAGTGAGAGTGGTGAACGAAATTATATATGGAAACATATATATTTTCGATTTTGATAATGAGGATAAAAGGGTTTGAATTATTAAGATAAAGGCTTATCTTAATTTGAATTCAAAAAGGTTTATCTTTAAGGTTTATCTGATCACCATTTGGAGCCTATAAATAGGGAGGCTCACCCTAACCCTAAAGCCATGATTTTGAAGCTCTCTAAGAAGGTATTTTCGGCCAACAACACCAAGCTAGGGTGTGACTACATTTGAGGCAAGAGGTTTCTGTTGCTTTGCTTCCAAGATTCACTAAAGGTTGGTTTTTCTTGATCTTTCTTTTAGTTAATATTTTTCTGGCCTTCTAGGAATTGTTATATGTTTAATTAGGAGAAAAACTTAGATCTAAATAGGTTGCATGTGAACTTAGGATTTTTAGTTCATAGTTGCAGAAAACCTTTCAAAACATCGCTATGAATAAGGTGGAATGAAGATGAAGGCTTATAGGGAATAGGAGAGTAAGGACTTCTAGTATGCTTAGCAAGTTGGCAGACTTCACATTCTAAATTTTGAACATCTTTATTAAATAAGGCTTGGTGACTACTCTTGTTGTCGACTTCACAGTGGTAGAGTTCGCCCCGGACTTTAGCACTGCCAATCATCTTCCACGAATTCAAGGCATGAAAAACACATATTGACGGGGTTAAAATTGTAATGCAGTCAAGATCCCTCATTAGTTTAATTGGTGAAAGAAGATTATAGTCTAGAGTGGGGACATATAACATATATCTAAGTGTTATATTATTTGACAAAATCACAGTACCGATACCAGCTACATGAGCATCGTTTCCGGTTGCAACTCTAATTGTTCTCCCATTTTGTATTGGTTGGATATTTGAGAACAACCTTTTGTCCCCGGTCATGTGGTCCGTGGCGCCACAGTCTACCACCCATGGTTTACCTCCTGATGAGCTTAAGAAGGCAGATGCATCTCCACCCTGCTGAGCAACCGTGGCAGTCCCGTTGTTCTCACTCGGGATAGCTTGGAGTGCTCTTCGGATTGCTTCCACTTGTTCTTTAGTAAAGAGTTATTGTTGTTCAGCAACATTACCCCTCGAGTTAGGCTTCCAGTCAGTGGGCTTCCCATGTAGCTTCCAACAAGTTTCCTTGGTGTGCCCGGATCGACTGCAATGTTCACACCAAGTTCTCGATCTAGTGTTCTTCTTTTGAGTGGAGTTTGAATTACCTCCCCCTGATGTTTTTTGAGGGTGAGTCACAAGTGCAGAGCCATCAATTTTTGCATTAGTGTTCGTACCAAGCATGACCCTCCTCCGGCTTTCTTCCCTTCGTACCTCCGAGAAGACTTCTCGAAGGGTCGGCATCGGTTTCGTCCCGAGAATTCTCCCCCGTACTTCATCCAGTTCGTGATTAAGTCCAAGAAGAAACATAAAGATTCTCTCGGTCTCTAGTATTTGCTTGTATTGTTTACCGTCTGCTGGGCACTTCCAAGTCAGGGTGTCGATAACATCCAATTGCTGCCAATACCGATTCAGTGTAGTAAAGTAGCTAGTTACTGTTGATTCGCCTTGCTTAAGATCATGAAGAATTCCTTTGATTTCAAATAAAGCTGAGGTGTTATCTTGGTTCGAGAATGTGTCCCGGGCAGCTTCTCAGATTTCGAGTGCAGTTTTGTAGAACATGAATTGTTCACCGATCTCCGGGGTCATGGAATTTAACAGCCACGACATGACCATGTTGTTTTCAGTTTTCCACTTTCTAAAACCGGGGCTTTTCTCTTCAGGTTGAACAAGAGAGTCTGACATGTATTCTTCTTTACCTTTTCCCCCGATGAAGATAGATATGGAGTGTGCCCATAGATTGTAGTTTTGGCTATTCAGCTTATAGCCAGACGGAAGGATGCTATACTCCACATTAGGGTTGGAATGGTTTTGGGTCTGACTGTCAATAGTGGATTCAGAAGATTCCTCCCCCACCATGGCAGAAGAGAAAGTACCAAATCTCATTCCACTCATGTTTAATCGAGGAGAATAAGAGGAGAACAGATCAGAAGATTTTAGAACTAACATGCTCTGATACCATGTGGAATCGGTAGAAAACAGAGGAACAAAATATTGCGTATTCTATTATTCTCAATAAGAAAATACATGCGTAAAAACTATATAAATAACCTAACCTGATAAGAGATAAATACTAAATCAGAAACTACGATAATAAACTAAAAAACTAGATAAATACTATCTAATTTAAATCTAATACCTAATTCCACTTATTTCTCCAGATATAATCCGAAGTTACCCTTATCACCATAATTATCGGATTATATCACTTATCATCATCGGATTCTTCAGTAAAAAAAGTCGTTACATATAAACTTATGAAAATCTACAACATATAACAATATTCTAATAGAATATTTTACATGAATAAACAAGCTACAACATCGTTCTATTAGAATATTCTACATAAACTATGACAAAAATAAAATTTGATCATAAAAGCATGATATTTCTGATTGTTCAAAGCATAAATATATTTAACCATGAATATTTTTCTATGAAACATTCATTAGTTATTCAAACCTTAAAACCATACATACTGTTCAAAATAAAGAAAAGATAACAAATATTTAAACATACAAAATACTACCATGTCATTCATACATAATCAAAGACTTCCAAAACTTCCATAAATTTTATTCATGTCCTTCCAATGCTTTTCTTGCATCGACTCCTTCCCTCAGCATTTTATAATGAGTGCCCTTTTTAACATTTCGTATTCATTTGCTTCTTCAATTATTTTCTTCTTGCGATTCTTTACGATATGCATAAAAACTTTACAGCATAACGCACTTTGACAAGATTCTTATTCAGCAGAAAACCTTCTTTACCCAAGTCAACAATCCATTTACTGACATGTTCCCCAAAATACTTTTTCATGTGTCACACAAAAAGTACACCAGAATCGACTATAAGTTCCTTAGTTTGTCAAAGTAGTCCATCCTGTTTACCATCATTGAATTGACCAAACATACTTTCTTGTATCCACCTGTCTCCAAACATATCATAAAGTAACTTTGTTGTAATGTATTTTAATAAAATCACATTACTTCTGTTTTTTAAGCAAAATCATACACTAATTAAAAAGAAAAATGTTATCTGGATGTTGAATACGGATCTGATATATTTTAACCAACCATAATCAGTTATTATTGCAAACATATAATCAAAATATTAATAAGTAATATCTTCTATTTTCAACTGGTAAATTATATTGTAGACTATCTTAAATTAATAACAAAGTGCAACAAGTTGGAACATTACAAGAGTAATTACATATAGAATATTCAGAACATTAACAGTAATATATTCTCTTACAAACTATCTTAAATTAACAACAAACAGTAATCATTGTAACATTCTATTAATATTTACAAGCATAAAATCCAGAATGCATAACAAGTGATATAGAATGATGTTAAATCAGTCGAATCTGAAATAAAATAGCTTAACTTAATTACAAACCTCAAAGATTGGTAACATTCTAAAGCTTTACAGCATACATGAGATTCCATTAGTTCCAAATAAAAGAAAATAAACTGATAATCCATGGATTCGTTGAAATCAGAATCATATAAACATTGTATTCATAGAAGCTAGAATCATTATAAAACTAACAAAAAGAGATATTAGTTTCATCTGACCAGATTTCCTTGAACTATCATTTTTTATTATCAAAATTGAAATCGAGAGAATCGAAATCAGATGTATTCGATATTTGAGTTTCTGTAGAATAAAATTTATGATTTTTAAAATAACAATCAAACTCGATTTCTTAGTTTTTTTCTCGAGAGATACAGAAACAAAATGTAATCGAGAACGAACTTTGAATTGATGAAAGCAAAATATAATCACGATTCAAAATCAGATTCTGAATAAAAGGTTAAGAATCAGAATTGATTCTTATGGTTTTATCGAGGGTTTTTGATGTAGAAACACTTCATAATCGTAATCCTAATCGATTCATTGATTTCTGGAAGATTAGTACAAAAACGAATCAGAATAAGAAGAAATCAGAATCGTAAGCTGTCCTTCAAATGGAACTGCAGATCAGGAAGGAATAAGTTTTTTAGGGTTCTTCAATCGAGATTTGAATAAGCTCTTCGATCGGAATGAGAGGAATCACACGTTAAAAATCAAAATGTAAGACATCGCAAGCTTGAAAGAAAAGCATAATCTTGATTTTTTTCATTCTCCAATCGTGATTACAGATCAAGAAGAAAGTAGGAATTGGGGCTGAGGGGTTTTTCACGTGAGAAGAATGAAGAACGCTTTAAATCAGGATTGCATATCATTTTATAATATTACCCCTCCGTGTTCTTCACTAATCCCATATTTTGATGTATTTACAAAAACACCACCGCTTTTTGATGTATTTAGTGTCATTTAATCTCAACCCTACACCAATTTAGATCAATGATACAGATCTTGTCCCCTTGTCTCACAAATTTCTCATGTCTCATATGAACCTAACCCTATATATATATATATATATATATATATATATATATATATATATATATATATATATATATATATATATATATATATATATATATATATATATATATATATATATATATATATATATATAGTTATTGTGTGGACGTGAGACCAAATCTGATACATAGGATGACAAATATCAATGGTCTTGATTAAAATGACATGATTGTAATTATCTATTATATTATTAAATGGTTATAGAAAAAACGGATACAAAAGGGTAAAATAGACATTTTATTTAGAGAAAATAAAGGAAAGTAACTAATTTTTAGGAAAGTTTATTAAATACATTAAATAAAGAAACTTATTTTCAAAATATATCCTAACAGAAAATTCATTCTTCGTCTTCAAAATATAAGTCATTTTTTTACAGAATCGTTTTTGTTCAAAAAGTTCATTCTAACAGAATGTCTTATAAATAAAAATTCTATGAACTAAAATATAATAAAAGAATAACATAGAAAAAACATCTCATGATTTTAACAGAATGTAATTTTTTTTTTGTGTAATTCTACTAGAATGACAAAAAAAATATTATTACGCATTCTAAAAACCATCTCATGAAACAGATTCTAACAGAATGCTATAGTTTTATGTTCATAAGTATTCTTTCAAAATAACAGACGTATGCACATTAACCCTCTTATACACATTCTATCAGAATGTAATAGTCAAGAAGAAAAAATATCAAGAACAAGAACACAAACGTGCTACTAGTCCTCTACATCAAGATTCTTTTTTATGCTAAAAATTAAAAAGCTTTCATGAAAAGAAATTGGTGAATCGAACATGAGCATTGCTTAATTGTATGTGAAACATAGCCATTAAGACCTATTGTTATGACATTTCATTCTTTACAGAATACAATGTCATTATGATAGAATACAGATAGAATGACATTAAGACAGAATACAATGATAGTTCATCAAAATCTGGTAAGATAAATATGAATTAGTTGCAATTGAGATGTATTCCAATAGAAACAGATTCTGAATAAGCTGCAAGAATCGGTACCCATACTTGTAATGCATCCAAACCAAAACTCTAAAGAGATTTATTCCAATATAATTAGAATCACTATATTTAAATCAGAATCCAAAATAATAGTTAATCTTGAATCAGAACCATTATATTCTTAAATAATATGTAAGTATCACTACAATAAGATCAAACTAATAATCAAAAAATCAGAATAGACAATACTGTTGGCTTTGAAGTTCTTACAATGTTGATCACAAAATTCAAGTCTCCCTTCTTAAGATCAAATTGATAATCACAAAATCATAATAAGACCCATCGTTATCTTCATCCAGGGTGAACGGTATTTAGGTCTTCTCTCGTGGTGCGGATTTGACTGCTGATTTAATGTCGATCAAAGATGCTCCCAGTGATTGATACTCGGCTGAAGTTGCTGAAATTGAAGTATCCCTTTTTAAGATCAAATTGATAATCACAAAATCAGAATAAGACCTATCGTCATCTTCATCCAAGATGAACGGTATTCAGGTCTTCCCTCTTGGTGCGGATTTGACTGCTGATTTATTGTCGATCGAAGATGCTCCTGGTGGTTGATACTCGGATATGTTGGTGATGGGTCTGGGTGATCGACGGCAACAATAGAAGGGTTTTAAATGTGAGCCGTATAAGTAAAGAAGTTAGAGAGAGAATAGGGATAATAAGTCAAACTTCCCTAAACATAGAACCAAAATTAGGCATAGAACCATAGAACCATCTTCTTGACCGTTAAATCAAATTAGGATGATAAGGGTATGATGGGTAAATTACACTTATATGTTCATTCATGAACATATACGTATGTTTATTGATGAACATTATCTTCAAAATCCTAGAATTTGTTCAGAAATGAACATTCATAACATTGATGAAAATATATGAACATACAAACATGTTCATAAATGAACATTCATCAAAACCTAATTAACATCTATCCAAAACTTACCAAAAAATATCATAGAAGAACATATGTTCGTGGATGAACAATCATACAAAAACTCAAAAACTAGTCATTTGTGAATATATGTTCATAGATGAACGTATGTTTGTGGTTGAACATTTATACATGGATGAACATTCATACAAAAACTCAAATGTTCATAACTGAACATGGACGAACATTGATGCAAAAACTAAAAACTTGATCACTTTTGAACATAGGTTCATCGATGAACATATGTTCATTGATGAATATGTATACTAAAAACAATAAATTATTCATGTTCATAATCGAACATGTGTACAAAAACCAGTGTTGCAGAAATCGGCCTCGGCGGCCGATTAGTCGCCGATTAATCGCTTGGCGGCCTCGAGCCGTCAACGTTTAACGCTAGTCGGACGCATTAGTCGGTCTCAGTCAATATCGGTCAACGACGGTCCTTGGCGGGATTAATCGGCCTAGTCGGTCAAGAAAGTCAACATTTCAAAAAAATTCAAATTGGTCAAAAAACTTGGAAAAGAAAAAAAGGGCTCCAAAATTGAAAAAACTTGAATCGAGACCTAAAATTTTCAATCCCAGATTTCTTTTCTTCCCCCTTTTCTTTCTCTCAATCACAGTAACTCAGTTTCTTTCCCGCCGTCGACCACGTCTGAAGCTGAAATCGAGTTTCTTCCCCTCCGTCTGAAACTGAAATCGAGTCTTCAATCGTTGAAACTAGAATCGAGTCTTCAAGGTCTGAAACTGAAATCAAGTCTTCAATCTATCACGATATCTCTGAACTGAAATCGGCTCATCGAGCCTTCACGACAACATCAGGTTAGTGTTAATTCCGTTTTGAAGCAGGTTAGCCCTAATTTCTGTTCGATTGAAGCAAGTTAGTCATAATTTCCGTTCGATTCCACATAGATTGAAGCATATCGATTTGGTACGGTTGAAGCAAGTTAGTCCCAGACTTATTATCGGTTCGGTTCGGTTCGATTCCACATAGTCGATTTTGTACGGTTGAAGCAAGTTAGTCATAATTTCCGTTCGATTCCACATAGTTGATTGCAGGTTCATTCCATCCCGATTGATCTTCAGTTGCAGGTCTGATTGCTTCATCTCCAATTGCAGGGTCATCGATTGTAGGTTCATCGATTGAAGATATCTGTTTATATAATCACAACTGATTGCTGTAGTTTTTTGTTTGAGTTTTACATCATTAGTTTGATACGAATTTGGCTAACTTTGGTATTGAATTAATCCTAAAACTAGTTACACAACTGATTGCTGCATAAGTTTCCTGTTTGTAGATACGGATTTGGCTAACTTTATGGATGTTTTTAACATAATTTTTTTAACATAGAGATTTCCTGTGTGTGACCATATATCCATTTTTGCTGCATAAAATGGATGTTTTTTAACATAATTTCTTATTGAAATCATTTGTTATGTGTGTGTGACCATAGAGATTTCCTGTTTGTTTTTAACATAATTTTTTAATAATATATATTGGTAATATATATGTTTTAAATAATTTTTTAATAATCAAGGGTCTCCGATTAATCCCCCGATTAATCCCCGTCTAGCCGATTAATCCCTTAACCCTGGTCGTCCGACTAGGTACCGCCGAGCGTTTTTTACAACCTTGACAAAAACTAAGAAATTAGTCTCATTCTCTCTTATGTTGCAATCAAAACAGATTATCACCATCATCATCGTTCTCCTTTCTGCTCCAATCACATGACTTCTTCCTCCTCTCTTCTGTTGCAATCAAACACCACCATCATCATCGTTCTCTCTATAGCTGCAATCGCATGAACATATGTTACTGTGATCAATTGCTTGAACACATGTTCATTCATGAACATATGTTCATGAATGAACATATATCTCATCACAAGCAGATCTATAGTTAGCATACACTGAAAACGGATGTAACAACTCCAAATCAAGATTATATTAACATAAAATTCCACGATTAATGTGAAGAACATAGAAGCATCTTTATACATTTATATAAAAACCAAAATGTTCATAAGTGAACATAGAAGAATATTAATACAAAACCTAAGAATATTACCAAAACACAATGACTTCATGAATTAATCAAGCTATGCAGTCACGTACACATTATAGGCATTGTTGCTTGTGTTCTATGAATATCTCATTTAGACATTTATACGAAGACATTCTAGGCATATCTCAAAATGGTTAAATCAATACACATGAAACTAAAATCATAACCACATTTGAATCTGTACGCTTGCTTCAATCATATAATACATACAATCACAATTGAAATCACAAAACATGAAATAGATGGAAATTGAAATCAATGCAATCGATCGAACATATTGAACTTAAACGAACCTGCAAACGGATTGAACTTGCACGAACTTGAAAACGGATTGAACTTGAACGATATCATAAACTGATGCTCCTGTTTGCGATGTGTTTGAACACAAAATCAGAAACAATTGAATGTGTTTGCGAAATCAGAAACAATTGAATGTGTAAACCGACGAGGAATCTGAAATGATGCGCGACTGAATTAACATAACATCGATTTGTAATCACGAACGGAGAAATCAATTTGTAATCACGAACCTAAAATCGACGACCGAATAAATCAATTTGTAATCATGAACCTGAAATCATGAACCGGTACTTTTTGTGCAGTTATGCTCGATCGAGGAGGGAATTGATTGAATAAATCGGATTGCTATCGACGAGGGAATCACGTTATGGAAGCTAACAGATCTGGAAGCCATTGATTATTTAATCCTTATTGTAAAATTACGAAATGCCCCCTCGGTGTTCAGATCTGGGTCACTTTTAATTAATTTTTTTTTAATTATCATCTTTAATCACAACCAGTGATCATTAATCAAATGGCTTAAAAGGTGGTTCTATGTGTAATTAGGGATCCTATGTTGATCCTCCCCCATATATATATATATATATATATATATATATATATATATATATATATATATATATATATATATATATATATATATATATATATATATATATATATATATATATATATATATATATATATATATATATAGGAGAGGATCAACATAGAACCCTTTTTATACATAGAACCATAGAACCACTCTTTTAACCCTACGATCATTATACGAGTGGATTAGATTAAAAGGATGCACCAATAAAGTTCTAAGCATTATACATGGAATTACATACTCACAAGGGCATAAAAGGGTTTCTACGTCTACCATTCCAAACATCCTTAACATCTCGATAACATCACCACTCTAATCTCACGGCTTCAACCAGGATCACTAAAAACTTGCTGCAGATTAGCCTTCACTCTAGATTCGGCAACCACCACTACCTCTACCACCATATTCCGACGACTCCACAGCTCGCTAGTTCATCAGATTTGTACAACCCTCTCCTATGACAACCTGGATCTATATCAATACAGAAGTTTATGTATGTAGGAAAGTTCAATACATATTACATAATCAAAGACGCTCCTCCTTTACTGGGTTACAAGTTAAAGGATCTAGATTACATAATTGTTTCACCATCATCAACATCAACTCGAAGTGAGAGAAACAAGCGCAAACATATAGGAGCGTAAAAGGAATCATGTTTATATATTAATATATGTTCATCTACGAACACATGTTCAACTATGAACATATATGTCCAACATTGACGATGTTGTAGCTTTCCAAGTGATATTTTCCCCTGATATTACACTAATGTTCAGGGATAAACATTCATGAACATTGTAAAAGTAGACCCTTGATTTAGAGGTTTGAGATTTGATTAGCAAATGTATGTTCATCCATGATTACATGTTCGTAACGAACATATGTTCAATAATGAACATTTGTTCATTAATGAACATATGTTCATAAATGAACATGTGTTCATCCATTAAGATTATTCATTTTTGTTCGTGTTCTTAACATCGACCTACTACTTTTCTCCTATCCTTATAATGCCACTTTTAACCTGTATCATCCTTCTATGATATGTTCATGAATGAACATATGTTCACTCACGAACATATGTTACTAATACGCTGTAAACATAAGAACCAAATCAAATTAGGTTGTTCTGTTTTTAAGAAGCATCAAAATCGGTTTGTTTGTTGATCGAATTTGTGGAAATCGATTTGAAATCCCTTAACTTGATCTCCATTTTGGTTGTAATTTGTGGATACCGTTTTTGTCAGATGTGCTCCTGTTTTTTTGGAAATCTTGATTATGAGGTCGTGATTTGATGAAGTCGTGATTTTGATTCAATTATTCGTGGTTTTTGATTACTATTCAGCTAAGAAATTAACAGATTTTCTATATTTAAGGGATTTGTTTTTATTCCTATTATTAAGCAACAATTTTAGTTTCCTTTTTATTTAATTAGCTATTAAATTACGATCATAACCCTAGCCCTCATAATCTGATCTAATGGTTTATAAAATGGTTCTATGGTTCTATGCATAATAATGGTTCTATATTGATCCCACCCTTATGTGTGTGTGTGTATATATATATATATATATATATATATATATATATATATATATATATATATATATATATATATATATATATATGTGTGTGTGTGTATATATATATATATATGTGTGTGTATATATATATATATATATATATATATATATATATATATATATATATATATATATATATATATATATATATATATATATAAGCGTGTAATGACTCCAGTTTCAATAAGGAATGCAATGATGCATTTGGACCTTTCATTGAGAAAAACGAGTGGCTATGATTTATATGGAATTTGTTTTTTTTGGGCTCGATGGCTTTTTGGTGAATTCCCAAACTTTTTCTGACTTTCCTATTAGGGCATAAATGTTTATCCTCTATTGTAAAACGTTGGACTTATAATGATTACAAATGAAACTTAACTTCAGCCATTTTCTTCTTCGTTCATTACATTACGCACTGTTAGGAAGAAATTCTTCATCTAATTGCTCGTCCAGTCTCATGCATGTTTATTTCTTGGTATTTTAACTTCTGTTTTTTCGATTTCAAGTTATGGAAAATTGTAGACATTTGTTCTTATTTTTTACGGCATTTTGTTTTGTTTTTGTTCAATTTCAACTTAATCGAAATAGTTAAAGCTTCGTTATACATTTATTGTTGTAGAAAATGTTTTGATTATAGTTGATATCATTGTGTTTCTGCTTACATTTTTGTTGTTGTTGTTGTTATTTTCGATCAAATGTTTATTTGTTTGTATTTTGTGGATCATATGTTTATTATAGATGATTATAAATGTTTTTTTGCCATTGTTGATTGTTTGTTCATTCTTCTCGTTTTTAAAACTCTAGTCTGAAAAATTCTTTGAATTTTTCTTAGTTTTTTTATTTTAATATTTTATAATGACAATTTCTTATTTGTAGATGATTTATATTTTGTGGATTATATGCTTATACTGCATGATTAGAATTGACATGTTGTGTGCTTTTTTTGATTGTATGTTCAATCTTCTCATGAGTTTGGAAACCGTACTTTGATGAATTTTTTGAATTTTGCTTAACTTTTTGTTTTTACTGGATTAAAATATCATTAATTAACACGAAATGTAATCGCTTTTATTTGTGTTTTATATTTGATCAAGTTCTTTGCTAAATCGTTATATCTTATTTAAACCCTATTTGTCATGATTATTCAATGGCATAGAATATAAACACCTCTTAAATGTGGATCATATATAGGTTTGGTTTAATATTAGTTTTAATTTTTGGATTTGTATATTGTAGTATATCAATTGTAAAATTGTATTAATATTTGTTTTGTAATTATATTTATGTTCCTTCTTATTATATAAGAATGTTGCAACATATTTTATATATCAACTTCTACGAATGTACTACACCTTATCTAAGTATTTAATGTGTCATTTTTTGTAGATGATTCAAATAAAAGTAGGAAATTATCTTAAAAAAATAAAATAAAGCGAGTTATATAGATCTTTCTTGTGGCCAAAATTCTACTTTGAGATCCAAAAGTATAGTAGACGTTTCTTCTTCAAAAGAAATTTCATCATGTAAATTTGTGAAAATGAAAAAGGTTAAGCTTGCCAAAGTTATTAGAAGTAACAATACTGATGATTATTTTGTTTATTAACCTGTTTTTATGAAGTTCCTCTTAAAATGGCTGATACAATATATAACAATCCTTCAAGTTATCTTTTTGATACTTGTAGATCACTTGATAACAACCAAAAGGTTGTTGTTAATGAAAAAGAATTTTTTTTTTCTTGGAGATTTTGATGACAAAAAATTTGGTAGGGAAATTTGTTTGTGGCTTCTTCAGAATTATGATGAAAAAAGAAATCTACGTGTTAACAACCAAGATATTCATGTCACTAGGAAAGGAGTTCATGGCAGGTATGGACTACCGATGAGTGATATTCCTATGATTTTATTATATAAGAATGTAGCAACAGATTTTATATATCAACTTCTGTGAATGCACTACACCTTATCTAATTATCTAGCACTACACCTTATCTAATTATTTAACATATCATTCTGTGAATGCACTACACCTTAGGAGAGAACATTACTTTTTGGTCGTTTTGACTTAACAAAAGGAAATAGGAGGGATTCGTTCAGAACATCATCTTTTGCTGGATAATTAGATAAGAGAACTCGAGGGATTCGTTCAGAACATCATCTTTCCCTGGATAATTTGGTAATTAACTGGGTTTTTTAAATCATGTTTTTTAATTTTTTGATTAACTAATATGTTATCTTTGTATTATATAGAAAACGCTATTCAAGAAATATCTGAGTATTTCCGGTCATGCTCAAGTTGATTCTTTCGATTTAATAAAGATGGAAATGTTTGATCTTGAGTGGTAGAAAATGCAAAATAACGTTAATTATGGCTTGTTCTTGACGAGGTACATGGAAGTCTATCAGGATGGTGGAGCAGACAAACTTGATGGTGATTTATTACTTAAGTGTACTAGGGAAAACTTGCAATTATCAGACATGAGGAAGAATTAGCTTGGTATGATTTTATTTTCAGATTATAATTTGTGAAAATATTCATTTAAGAGAAATTTGGATGATTATGATAATTTAACAAGCTACAAGAAGAAGAAGATTTACGATGATGGTCATTTACATGAAGTTGAAAAAATGGTTTAGGAAATAGGAGCGTTGAGAGGGGCTTCTACAACAACATTATTTCACTATCATCTTTTGTTTGTGGATTGTAAATCGTGTTCCTTTTTATGATATTTTAAACAACATTAGCTAACTATCATCTTTTGTTTGTGGATTGTAGTCTGTGTTGGTCAATTTTAGGATCTATTAAACAATATTAGCACACTATCATCTTATATTTTTGTTTGCCATCTTTATGTTATATGTTCTTAGATGAACCTTTACGACTTACAATGTAAGTCATAATTTTTTTAAACAAATAACCTATATTTACAGCATATATATATATATATATATATATATATATATATATATATATATATATATATATATATATATGTGTGTGTGTGTATATATATATATATCTATACTATAATGTATATATAATATGTACAACATAGTAATGCATACATATCTTAAATTTAAGGGATACAACCACTTAAAGCATGCATCACATAATCAGACAATTTTGAATTTGAAATTTGAATATCTAAAATCACATAACCTTTTTGAAATGAAAACTGAAAGAGATATATGGACATCTACGGATGTAAGTTTTGCTTATTTGGATTGCCAACTTGGCATTGCTTTTAACCCTAGGATTATTTTGTATATTCACAGATTAAGTTTAATTTCACTTGGATTGCCAGCATGGAAAGCACATAGGCATTATAAAGACTCATTTCCCTGTATTCTTTCTATCCAATTTCCAATTCATGGGTAACCACAAATTTATTTAATTTTATTCTTCCAAATGTGTCTCATCAATTTTGAATTTTTATTTGATGTCTAGGTGAGCATTTGGTAAGAAATTTCAAAGCGGAAGCAGACACACAAGGTACTATGTTTCATAAACACGCATAATATCATATTAATATACATATAGCACACAACATATAACACAAGTAAATGTCTCGCTTGATATTGTTGACAGCTTCGTTTCCAGTCTTGCTGCTTTTTGAAAAAATGTGGTGGCTTCACCATCTGACCATCCTCATTGGCTTATCCGGATAGATTTGACGAATCTGTTATTATAGATGGCCTGAAAGTGAATACAGATGTCTTTTAAAAGAAACTTGATATCCATAGTGACTAAATTAAACAGGTGGAGATTTAAATAAATGTCTTTTTTTGCAGGTATATTGAAGAAACTAACTATTGTTGCTGTTACTGTTTGATGTATAAATCAATATATGGGAGTGAGGAATAGAATACCTACAAGCACATCAAAAATCTTGACAGTGGCCAGAGTTTAAGCTATAATGTATTTCATTTTTTATTTTTATATAACTGGTGTCGTAAACGGTTTAATTGATTTCTTAGTAATCCGGTTTCTTATCAAAATTGAAGCATTTATTACTGATATTTTCCCTAAAGTATGTAAGTTCATTGTCCACATCTGTGAATTTTACAAAGAAATTAACCCCAAAATTTTAAAATCGATCAACATTTACTATGGTTTAGTTTTTATGAAACGCCCTAAACACAAATCTGCCATTGAATCTTTGAAGCGGGTCGTAAAACACAAAACATGCTCAAACAAAATCTGAAAGCCAAAAAATAAAATATGAATAACGCATCCTGATTAAATCCTAATTCAAACCTTTATACGCTGCATCCTGATTCAATTATGTCGATCGGTGAAGCAGATCGGAGGCATCAATGCTGGTGGATCGGAGGTGTTAATGGCTAGGAAGGAGACCGGAGGCGTGAACGGCTAGGAAGCAGATTGGTAAACACCGAACTTTGGCGCTTCAGAAATGAATCCAGATAAACCTATATTGGAATCAGAAGAATCATCATAAATTACATCAGAGAGGCATGAACGGCTAGGAATAAGATCGGTAAACACGAGAACTTGTATTTCTTTAAAATACAAAACCAGGACAGAGATCGACAGATGCAGAAGGAGAGAGGGTTCGATAGAGAGATAGAGATCGAGAGATGCTGAGGGAGAGGGAAAGAGACTAAGAGGAAGGATATCAGAGGCGTGAACGCTGGTGGAGACGAATAGGAAGAGGAGGCGGCGGTTGGGCTGGAAGGGAGTAGCCGGCGATGGGGTTGTAAGGGAGTAGATCTCCAGGAGCTGGAAGGATTTGAGGCAGCTCAAGATGGCGATGACGGAGATGCACCGGTCGGAGATGGCGGCTTAAGGGGAAGGAGATGTAGGCGATAACTGATATAGGATTAGGGTTGCCACATTGGATGTATATATATGTTATTTTAACACTATAGGATTAGGATTAGGGTTAGCTATTATAAAATAAATATTATTGAAGTATTAATATCTAATAAATGTAAAATATGATTTATTGAAGTATCCAAGAAGACATATCTAGAAGCTAGGTGCTTTTCTCTCCCACCACAAACACATATGGCACGTTTTTATTGAAAAGAGAAAGACAAAAGAAAATTCTATCTTTTTTATATATATATATATATATATATATATATATATATATATATATATAGTGTGGTGTTTGAAATATGACCATATATTTTCGAATAGATTTAATCACCGAAAGAAAACAACTTAATGTACTAAACTATTCGACGTCTCGAAAAAAAAATAGTCGAAAGAAAATCATTTACATGTAATAAACTATTAACCCTACCCTGCATAAAATGTTCTCTAAATACCCGAAAGGAAATTATCCGCCGTCCGCCTCATTACGCGGATACGCACCTCCCCCTACCAAACTGCCGCCGCCGCATCGCACGGGTCGATTTTAACTATTCGTCGTCCACCGAAAGATACTAATCGCCGAAACTCAACTAATTACCGCAAAAATCGATACACCGCCGCCGCAACGCGCGGGTATGCCGCTAGTATATATATATATATATATATATATATATATATATATATATATATATATATATATATATATATATATATATATATATATATATTGCAACACTCGACTTTTAAAACAAATATACACGAACTTGTTCACTTTTAAACATAGTTTATAACACAAAACCTATATGTAGGTGTATAATTTACATAAAAACAGGTACAAGTGTATCAAGGGAGTACAAAATATAATTAAACTCCCTCTAAGTTGGGCTGATACTTTCATCATCTACATGCCCTACTCTCCTATCCGTGGGCTATCTCCTTACCCTTACTCGGGTCACGCTCACCTGTACAGTCATCATACACTATGAGCTACAACGCTTAATGAGTAATCATATTCAATTTACAGCATACAAAAAGAAAATAGAACAATTACAACACATCTTTACTTCTAAATTTATTTCTATTAAATCCCCTTACGATTTCAAGGTATAAAGCCTCACTGCACTCCTTATGTGTGTGTGAACCAGAAGGGTTCCAACCATGTATGTTGAGTAATTAACTCAACTGCCTAGCCACAAAGGCCGTTATCAACCACAAAGGTTCCTACAATATGTCGGGTAATTAAACCCAACCCACTAGCCATGAAGGCCGTTATAAACTACCACCAATTCGACAATAAACTACCACCAATTCAGCCAGTTCAAATCAATATACCAACTTGTAATATGGAATAAGGATTACTCACTTGTTTGCGTACGTAGTCCGGTATTGTTCAAGCTATTACCACTAGTAGGTATTGAGTGTTCTTCTTAGCACTTTCCAAGACCTACATCATACACATATATCACATATATGTAACCATCCAACTTTCACCCAATAATAGCTTGAAACTCAACCATTCGACTTAGGTTTCAGGATTAAAACCTTTCTACAAGATTAATTCAAACATTATTTGCATCAAGCTCAGTTAACTACAGGTGGCTTAGCATCACCACCTGCAACTAACCTAATCCAAGCACACTAACCGTTAAATTTTGAAGCCAAAGCTAGATTCCTTACCTCTTTGATGCAATTTCTCGATCTTTACTTCCAATCCTTTAATTTCTTGAAATTCTAAGCTCCAATTCGAACTAATATACTCCTGGGACTATTCTAGGGTTTAGAGAGAAATTTCTAAGAGAAATTTCCCCAAAAAGCCGTAATTTCACAATTTATACTTTTAATTTTTCAGTCGGCACATGACCGATGTCTTTTTACATGGCCCGTGTAAATCTACTACTTGTCTGCTGAAAAACTGCATATCTTGACACGACCCGTGTAATTCTAAAACAATATCAGACATGTTTTTTAAGCCTTTTACACAAACATAGTGTTATATATATATATATATATATATATATATATATATATATATATATATATATATATATATATATATATATATATATATATATATATATATATATATATATATATATATATATATATATGTGTGTGTGTGTGTGTGTGTGATTTAATAATATTAAAATTAAATCACACATTAAATTTTGTGTCTCATAATATAAAATAAATCAATAATACAAATACAATTCATTGTCACATCATCACAATGTCGTATGTCAAATACAAAATAATAACCAAAATAAATGAAAGTACAATGTTATAATAACCAAAATAAATGAAAGTATAGATTACTAATCATTGCATTTAACCAAAGAAAGCTAACAAAATTTCTACCAATTAATGTGTTGGAGTGATTGTTGATACCATCCACTAAAAACCCTCTTATAAATGAAACATCAAGCTGTGAATAGCATGTTACTAGCAAACAAATATTAAAAAAAATGCTACCATCAACCAAATGCTAAAAAAATGATACGACTTCCTGAATCAAGCATCATAATTTCTTTCTTTTACTTGTAACATCTTCACTAGAGGGCCATTTTTCCCTCATCAGTTCATATGGAAACTCATATGTACAATTCAATTTTATTTTCTATGCCCTGTTGGTTTGGTTATCTTAATCATCAACAATTACATATATGATAAGCCATAAGATCAACCCTCAACCTAAAATAAACCAAAAAATCAACAATAACTAGGTTGAAGTTATAAATACACAAACTAATAAATTATATATTAACATTCCAGATCAGATTTAAGAAAAAACAATCACATACTTGCTATTTACGGACATGATACTCCAACTCATAAGTCATATAGAAGCATTCCAACTTAGAACTCATAAAGAAACAATCAAAATAAAGATTCCAACTCAGAACTCAGAAAGAAATAATTTCAAAATTGAAAAACGATACCTGATATTTGCAGACCGGAGCTGCCGACTGTTGAGTGTCGATTGCCGAGGACCGGCGCTTGGACACCGACTGCTGGAGGGATGCCACTGCCACCGTGATTCTGATTTATGGTAATGCAGCAATCGAGCTTGGAGGCGGTGTTCGGAAGAGACAAATACAATCTTGAAGGCGAAGCTTGGAGGCAAGGCATAAATCGACGACGATTGGGAAAAGTGGGAAGCGGGAAGAATTTTGGACGATTGGTAGGCAAGACAGTCAGACGACCACGTAGGATCGATGGTGCTCCGACAGCACCGGTGTAAGGAGCCGGGGATGATCACTTTGCGTATGGGAGGTGAAGAGAAGGGAGGCGGGGATGATCAATTTGTATAATTTGTGGAAAGGGGAAAATAAGTTAACTTCTTAGAAACTGGGCCTTAAACATGGCGCGAGATTTACCCCAAGTGTACTCTGTGCAAATTAATTTTGAAGATATTCAAGTGAGAAACCCTAGATATTAGGTTGGGAACGATTGGAAGAATAGGAAACGGTTGAAGCGTGAAGTAAGAGAGACTAGAGAAATAATTAAAGGAAATAAAAGATGACACATTTTTTTACAGGGTTGCAGAAATCGGCCTTGGCGGCCGATTAATCGGCGATTAATCGCTTGACGGTCTTCAACCGATTACGATTAGACCTAATCGGTCAGCTTGGCGGTTTGCTGCAAAAATCGGCCTTGACGGCCGATTAATCGGTCTTGGCGGTCATTTTCTAATTTTTTTTAATTTTTTAATTTATTTTTTAATTTTTTATTTTTAAATGATTGCACAAACACTCTCTAATAACTCAAGAATACTGAAAAAAAATCAATATTAAAGAATAAAAACAAACAAATAAATAATCTTTGATGTGCATCTCGAAATAAAAATGAATCAAACTTTGCTATTTTTTATATTTATATATTTTTAAATAAATTCCTTTATAATTTAGGGTCTCCGATTAATCCCCGACTAATCCCCGATTAGTCCGATTAATCCCTTAACCCCACCCGACCGCCAAGCTACCGTCAAACGATTTTTACAACCTTGTTTTTTTATAACATGACACTAAAGTGTCTCCCATGTGTTTTTTTCTTTTCTGATCATGACATTAAAAGATGACGTACATTTTTGTATGTGGTAATCATTATAAAAGATGACACAGATTTACGACACACAATTATGTATGTCATAAATTCTTCAGATTTTAAGAAATATGAAACTTTCTTAAGAACATACGATTTTGTGTGTCATAAAATTAGTGTGTCGTAGTTTGTATGTCTTTAGAAGCTATTTTTCTAGTAGTGACTCTTCTCATATACAAGTCACATCTTCGTCTTCTATATGTTCTTTTTAGTTCTATTACATACATAAGTAGTTTGAAGTTCTAGTACTTGAAGCAAATGAAAAAAACAATATAATGTTATTCATTGACCTTTAACTCGTATGAAAGTTGTAGTATACAAGTAAAAATATAATATCTTATAAATATTATGTAGTAAGTGTAAGATAAATTATAAATCAAATTGATCGCTTTTGAGTAACTAGTCAAAATTACAATTTGTAGTTCAACTTATATCCTTGTGAAGTACATAATCTATGTTGGCCAGTATTTCATACCTGTTATTAAGAAGCATCTAACGGAAAATAAATACGCCACACATTTTGATAATTGGTGATGATTTTCTTGTCATTATTATAGATACTCTTCATTGTATCTTGCTATTTGTACGTGTTCACTTTCCTACTTCAAGTCAAACTTTGAGTATTTGTTCATTTACATTGACCCGAATAATGTCTGTGACGACAAATATTTGACCTAATCATTTAAAAATTAATTCCACCAATCTGATATATAGGTTATATATGAAAACCATGCCTGGCTTGGCAACAATTTGGTACCATCTGAAAGTATGTAAATATGAGAAGCACAACCGCAAATTAAGCAGTGTTTTCGATAAGATTACATATATTTATTAAGATAAAAAACATAAAAGTTTAGTCATTATAAAAAGTTGGAAGACTTCGGTTGATTTAAATAATAAAGATACGACTTTTTGGTATTTTTCCATGAATATGACATTCAAACCCAACTTCAACAAATCATTAAATTTGTTGTCAACATTCTTTTTTAGAGATTCATCATTTTGTCCTGTATTCCTGATGTAGGTTTCAACCAGGCAAATTCTACCTTTTGGTATCCCCCGCTCCTTTCTATCTATTTATGTACCCTGCTGGTTATGATTTTAAAACATACACCATCAAACAAATTGCGAACAATTGGGCAAAGCTTTGAAAATGGATATCTTCTACGCTTCTATTCTCTCTATTTTTGTTCTTGTTGTTTCATTCTCTCTTCATTTTTTCCTCTACAAGTCTAAACCCACCGAAGACGGTAAAGTACTTCCACCTGGTAAAACTGGGTGGCCTATAATCGGAGAAAGTTATGAGTTTCTAGCAACCGGATGGAAAGGTTGTCCGGAAAAGTTCATATTTGATCGCATGTCAAAGTTTTCGCCTGCAGTGTTTCGAACGTCTCTCATGTTGGAGGATGCTGCAGTGTTCTGTGGCGCTCAAGGTAACAAGTTCTTGTTCATGAATGAGAACAAGCTCGTACAGGGATGGTGGCCTGCTTCGGTGGACAAAATCTTTCCCTCGTCTGACAAGACCTCCAAGATAGAAGCAATTAAGATGAGAAAGATGCTTCCGAACTTCTTCAAGCCTGAAGCATTGCACCGTTACGTTCCTATCATGGATGTCGTGACACAACAACACTTTGCCACTGGATGGGAGGGGAAAGACGAAATCGTGACCTATGAACTCTCCAAGAACTTCACTTTTTGGCTTGCATGCAAAATCTTTATCAGTATTGATGACCCTGAACGGGTGCGATACCTATCTGGTCCGTTTGAGAGCATCGCTTTGGGGCTTCTCGCCATCCCTATTGACCTTCCTGGCACACCATTTCGAAGAGGGATCAATGCTGCCAACTTTATAAGAAAAGAACTCATAGCCATAGTGAAGCAAAGGAAGATTGATTTGGCTGAAGGGAAAGCAACATCAACCCAAGACATATTGTCACACATGCTTCTGTTTAGCGATGAAGATGGCAAGTTCATGGCGGAATATGATATTGCTGACAAGATTCTTGGGTTGCTCATAGGTGGCCATGACACTGCGAGCTCAGCTTGTGCGTTTATCGTAAAGTATCTTTCTGAGTTGCCTGAGATTTATGACGGAGTCTACAAAGGTATATAGAATTAACATTCAGTAGATATAATCGACACAGATTCATATAATAACAATAGTAATACTAGCTAAATTCTAGAAGACGGAAAATGAAAGAGACGTATATAATCTTTAATCAACACATGCAGAACAAACGGAAATTGCAAAATCAAAAGCACCTGGAGAGCTGTTAAACTGGGAGGATCTATCAAAGATGAAGTACTCTTGGAACGTTGCATGTGAAGTTCTCAGATTGGCCCCACCGCTACAAGGTGCTTTTAGAGAAGCCATTACTGATTTCATGTACAATGGCTATTCTATCCCCAAGGGCTGGAAGGTAATTTGAACACATTAATTTTAAAAACAGCACTTACTGTTAATTAGATGGTTCAAATAAGTAAATAATTTATATCTACAGTTGTACTGGAGTGCAAATTCAACCCACAAAAACCCCGAGTTCTTCCCAGAACCCCAGAAATTTGACCCATCAAGATTTGAAGGCAGGGGACCGGCACCTTACACGTTTGTGCCATTCGGAGGAGGACCACGCATGTGTCCTGGAAAAGAGTATGCTCGACTAGAAATACTTGTGTTCATGCATCATCTCGTAACAAAGTTCAAGTGGGAGAAAATGATTCCTGATGAGCAGATTGTCGTCAACCCGATGCCTAGTCCAGCCAAGGGTCTACCGATTCGTCTTTACCCACATAAAGCTTGAAGATGTCATTTATACGGAGCGAAGATTTGTGATTGTGCTTAACATGAAAATACTCGATTTCAAATGGTGCACAAATGGGATCTCAATCTTTATAACAGACCACTTTGTTTCGTAATTGTTTCTTGTCCGATATCTTTTTGGGTTTTTTTCCTTCTCTTGTATTTCCTTGCGACTCAATAATACTAATTTTTTATTGAATTCACAAAACATACTTGAAGAAATAAGGAGTTGGATTTTGAAAGATATAAAATGAAATTGAACCTTGCCAACCCTTACCTCAGGTTGACATGCAAAAGAATGAATTTCAAATTCATTTTCGTATGATTTAATATTTGGTTTATATAGATATATCTTAATTTGAAATTGATGCAAATAATGATAATCTTTGGAATTATCTTTAATTCATTTTCTTTGTAATTTCTTGTATGGTAATTTTTGTTTTGATAGGAAACGATTTAATGACACGCCAGAAGAAGCCATCACTAGTCTAATACATTTTATTTATTACGAACTTCGAAACCAACAAAATAGCCTCCAATTGGACGGAGATTGACGATAAACTTCGGTTTGAATATATATAGAGATAGATTACTATTAGTGCACACTCGCTTAATGAAGCACCATTTTTGCAATGGTCTATGATGGGCTCTTAAATGTTCGTCCCTTAGTTAATAGTCTTTTTAAATAATATATTGAAACACATAAAATACATGTTTTTATGTAATGAATACAAAAAATTTATATTAACAAAATTAATCAAGATTTGCAGTATCAGATAAAGCATTGCATATAAATTCGGAATGCTTTCAATACAAATTCCACAAACATAAAACTACTATGACAAATTTGGAACGTTGCCTAATGAACAACCTTGTATGAATTTCTTCATAAGTTTATTCATTTGCTCTTGAATGAGTTTATTAACATTCTTGGAAGATGGATTTCGTTTCCTCCATTTCTTCACTAGCTTTTCAAGTCTAGTACCTGCAAAATTGTTAAAACAAAAATAACTAGTAAAGAATATAAAGAGAAAAATAGCAATACCGAGGGACACAAAATTTTATTGTTTAAAATTAAGTCAATATTGATGCAGGGATACAAGTCTTATTGCATGGTTTGAGAAGGTTCTCCAATCTTTCATTTACTATCCATTATATTTGTTTTCTATTATTCTCTTACATATATTGGTGAAGCTTTTGAATAGCTTCTTAGGTCATCAGTTAAGGATTATAGTTTGTCCATAAATTTTCATCATAATTAATTTGAGGAGATTGACTTCTTAAGATGGGGTTGAAGCTTGCCCGTCATGTTATAGCCTCAAGATACTCATTTTTTTCATCATTTTCTATAAAAGTTTCGTATTCAATATCTTACATTTCTCAATAAGATTTGTTATAGCGATACTCAAAGTGTGTACCATTAATTATAAACAACCAAAAAGACATTGAAATTTAAAACAATTTTGGAACGCATTCAATCTTATTGCCAAACCTCTTTGATGGTAACATTGTTTTCATATGCATGTATCAAAACAAATATTGTTGATATATTTTGTAAATGTAAAAATATTTCAATCATCAAAACATCATGAAACCAATCTTAACGATTAAATTGTTTTTATTTCGAAGAACATGATGAAGATCACTCAAAATCCAACTTAGTTTTGTGATCTAATATTTTAGAAGTCATACTGATACCACTATTATGAATTGTTAATCAAAATAGTTTAATAATTATAACAACATAATCAATTTTTAATCATCAAGATCCATGGATGAAATCAGAATAAACTAGATCAATAAAATTCCAACCATGGGATGTTAGGAATACTACCTCAATTTTAAAATGTTGGGGAATGGCCACCAATACAGGTGTTGGGCTGATCAGCATCAGCACTTGAATATGATGATTGTCAAAGTGGATCACACGCTGCCTGGCTGTATCAGCGTTAGACCGTCAGCAGCAGCGTGACTTGTGTATTTTTGTAGTTATCTTGTTTCCATAGTTATCATAGTTATAGTAGGGAGTTATCCCTGATTTGTAGAGATACTCCATATACGTAGATCAACCCTAGTATAAATATAGCGGCTAGGGTTTTTGTAAATGCACTGATATACATTTAATCAAGATCTCTGTGTGAGATCAATATCGTTTTTTTGTGTGAAACTTTGTGTTCTTGTGTGTTCGATCTCTATACGTTCTAACAACTGGTATCGGAGCAGGTTCCCTTTACCACATAAGAATATGTCTTCCTCCTTTTCATCTACTTCTGGAAACAATATCTATCCTTTCGACTCCAACAATTTCGCTATGTGGAAGAGCAAAGCTCTTATGGTCCTCGAAACTATGGACTATCACATGTCAGACATCCTGAAGAATGGCCCTTACGTGCCAAAGAAGACACATGTTCATGAATTTACCGATGAAGATAAGTTACTGGAGAATCACGACATACATGCCAAAGAAGTCGTTCTCACTGCCAAAAGATGTGATGGCATCTATATCCTGGATATGTTCTCAATCGATCAGTCACTAAAGAGATGATTCTTCTCTCGTGCTCAGTCTCATGTAAACTGGTTTGGCACAGACGTCTATCTCACCTAAATTTCAAGAACATCTCGAAGATTTCAAATCATCATCTCATTCGCGGCCTTCCAAAAATGAACTTTGTTAAAGACAAAGTTTGCTCAGCATGTGAAAAAGGCAAACAGGTTAAAGCTTCATTTAAGTCTAAACAGTGTTCATCTATTGTCTTTCCTTTCAGCTTGCCGCATATGGATCTTTTTGGACCGGTTCCTGTAGCTTCTCTTGCCGAAAAGAAATACTTACTAGTTATTGTTGATGAGTTCACTCGCTACACATGGGTCATGTTCCTGAGAAACAAGAGTGATCTTGCTCCTGAGATCATCTCTCTCATCAAGCAATCAAAGGTGTTGTACGTTCATAAAGTAAAGCAGCTGAGGAGTGATCATGGAATTGAGTTCAGAAATCAGACTTTAGAGTTGTTCTGTGAAGAAATAGGCATTATTCAAAACTTCTCAACCGTTCGAACTCCTGAGCAAAATGGTGTAGCTGAAAAAAGAAAGCATACACTGATTGAAGCTGGAAGAACCATGGTAGTGTTGGATTAGGTGTCTAAGCCATGACTTTATATTTATATTTATCTTGTTAATTGAAGCAAAGTCCATTTGGGTTGCCCTCATAGCTGGAGGTCAGGATAGAGTTCAGTAGAGTAAAAGGTTGATTTATTAATTGTGTAATAAATCAATAGAATTAATTAAATGGTTTATTAATATATTTAAGTGTTAGTATATTAATTAAAAACTATAATAATTAATTGAGATTTAATCTAGAATTAATTGGATTTAATTTAGTGATTAAATTAATTAATTAAAAGTGTGAGGACTAGTTTGTATTTATTCAATAGTTGAATAACTGGCAAAGAGAAGTCCAGGGGCCAAAAGTGGCGCCGCCCTTGGAGGTTTCTCTAGGGTTGGCGAAAACCCTAATTAGGGTTTAGGGATCTGGTCCAAGTGGTCAACAGGCTTGCCCACTTGGAGGCTCCTTAGGGTTTCAGGTGTAACCCTAGGAGGCTATAAAAGGAACCCTCTGGCTCCCCATTATTCACGCCAATTCTCACTGTGATTACTTTGCTGGACTGTCTTCTCCATTGCTTTGGGTGTGACTTTCATTTGAGGCAGGATACTTTTGCTGCTAGCTTCAAGTACAAGAATTAAAAGGTTGGTTAATTCTTTTTGATCTTTAGAAATAATTGTTGGCTTTAGGATTTTACTTTATTATCTTCATAGAAGAAAACATAGATTTTTATAGGGTTGCATGTGAACCATAGGATATTTGTGTTCATTGTTTCCTAGAAAACCCTTCAGTGGTATCAGAGCGTAGGCTTGTTTTCTTGTGTTTGATATAAACTGCATAAATTGTTTGTGTCATGAGTGTTTTTGCGAAAAACACTCCTTGGAATGGCCTTTGGTCGAAATCAAGGCTAGGGTTTCCTAACCGTAGCCGCCACCCTTGTTTCCCTCTTGATTTGCTTGCCTTGTTTAGTTGGTTGTTATTTTTGGTAGTTTACTAAATTGAATAACTGGAACCCTAATTACCTTGCATGCAAATTTCGACCTATTAGGGGTTTAAGATAGGTAAAATTAATTTGATTAATTTATAATATCTATCTTAGATTTAATTAATTTAATTAATTGTTAATTAAAAGATCAATTAAATCAGCTTAAAGATTTAATTTAAATTTTCAAAAAATTCCTTAAAATTTGCGAAAATTCTAATTAAATTAATTCTAAAATATTTTAATAAGATTAAAATATATCTTATATATTTATGATTAAAAGTTAACATTTATATATAAGAAAATTGGTTAGTCTTACTGCTAGTAGGCCTCATTCACAAAACTGTCCTATAAAGAGGGTATAAGGCGACTGACTATAAAATGTTAGTCTAATGGGTATCTACTCTTACCCACCGCTCTCCTGGTCAGTCGGGTGTCGTTAGCCGAACGGGTTTGATAGAACCGCTAAGCCTCTTAAAAGTATAATGCTATAATTGAAAGTACTAGAACTTTGAACAAAACCCAATCTAGTTACTTTAGGTTAAAAAATGTGAATTGGTGCTAATCCATGGAATTGCACATTGCACTTTGTGGAACGTTGGTGGAGCGTGTGTGGTTAACCGGCACGTTAATTAGAGATGACAATTGACTTCGAGAGTACCGAGCGAATTTGCATGGTTATTCACACCCGGTTTGTGATCCTCGGCATCCCAGTCACAAACAGTGGGGCACATCCGAGACTAAACATGCCATTGAACAGTTCAATGTGTCTCAACAGATCTAGGAATTTCATAAGATGAAATTGATACGTGTATTATCTACCTTAATGACCATTATGTTGTGATTACGGCATCCCTCTTCACACCATAGTTGGGGTATTTTGGGTCCTAGCCTTAGTAAATAATAAATTGGGTAATTATTTAAAAGGAAAAACTAAACTAATAAATTCTGTGTATTGTAGATGTCTGAAACAAGTGTCTATTCTCCTCCCTCTCCTCCTTCACCCATTTCTGAGAGCATCAGAAAGCACCTGCTAAATATGGAAAAGGCTGACTGGCCTTAACTATATGGTATGGCTTCATAAATAGAGAATAGTTCTCTGTTTTGCTGGCAAGCCATATCTGACTGAGTGTCCGCTACCCAAAACATGACATCACACAGTAGCCTGTGATGAGCATGACTCCTTGATTGCCAAGTCAAGGAAAGTTCGTTGCCTAATATTATTGATCATTGACCCCGAGTTCCGCAGGAATTTAGAATTCCTGGGGTCAGATAAGCTAGTTGTGGAAAGGTTCCATGAACTGGTTGAGAAAGGACGAGCTAAGATCTTCAAAGAGTTTGAAGTGTGCAGGAAGTAGCACCAGTTCACATGTTCTCAAGACTGAGAGACACACAGGTGAACTGTATAAATTTGGTTCCCTTTTGATTGGGAGTTAAAGCATTAGCTCGACTCGCTGATCCGTTCATCCTGATGTACAGGAAGGGAAACCAGATAAGACAATCGTGGGTATGCATTCAATATTGACTCTGTATGATTCGTTCATAGAGAAACATAGTTCCATTGGTTCAGCTACTTCGGGATTGAGTCCAGTAATAGGACACATCAAGAAATGATCCAGATCGTCTAGACCGGTCCTCAATGTTTCAAACTGGGAATCCACAGGGTGGGACACAGTCACGGCAAGATTGGAAAATGCTCCGAAGCCGAACAGTTTGGCAACTCAGGAATATCTTAAAACTCAGAACACCTGATCCTTAGTTCCTTGATACAGGATGTGTTTCTCACATTTGCTCTGTATGCATGGACTCTGTAGGATGTAGGATGTTGTTGCATAGGAGCATATTCAGATTGGATCTGAAGCTCATGCAGTTTTAGAGTTTAGTTAGATGTTGAAATCATGTTATTAGCTTATCAGATGCATATGACATTGTCTATCATTTAATACATTGTTCAAGGATTTTGTTTTAATAAAATTGTCAATTTTCTTTTAACACATGTTGTTTGAAATATCCTTGAAATGTTGTATGATTGTGTTGAATGCATGATTAGTAATAACTTGAATATTGATACATCCAAAGTGTTTGGATTTTAGGAATTGTGCTCATTATGATTGTTAAAGTGAATATTATAAGAATCAATTCAACAAAAGGTCCAGTTGGACAGGACTTTGGAATCATTTGGCTTAGAGTCACATGATGAATTGAGCTCTTAATGTGTTAAGAAATGAATCAACCAAAGATCCAGTTGGACAGGACTTTGGAATCATTTGACTTAGAGTCAGATGATGATTAAGTTCTTTATAAAGCACATGTGGCAAGAAATGAATCACCCAAAGATCCAAAGGATAGGATTTTGGAATCAGCTGACTTAGAGTCAACTGAGGATTGCAAGTCTTGAACAAAATTAACAAAGTCCTAAATTTACATTGAGATGTAAAAGAGATTAAGATTAGGAGCAACGAACACATCAGTTGATGTGTGTTGCTCGAATATTCAAATAGAACACAATTGGTTGTACTTCGTAATATTTGTCGTTCCGTATGACGAATATGGCTTCGCTTATCAGAATAAGTGATTGAATTGAAACCTTGAACAGTTCAAGGACTTCAAAGGAAGTACGAGATCCACAGAACCTGAGTGACAACATAAACTGGGAAAATGTTTCACAGTTCATTCTCTTCCAAGAACATTAATAGCTATAATGTGTCTTAGGGAAGATGATGGAGCATTAGTCGAAACAGTTCGATCTTCGATGTATGAGATACATTGTCAATTAGTTTCCAATAAATTGAATACTAAACCAGTCAGACCATATTCCGACAACATTCTAGACTAAGTAGGCTTTGGAGACACTGCTGAAATGTGAAGCTGGGATTATCCCACTTGCACATAGAGAGTCCAGGGTCTTGTAGTGTTCGTCTGAACCTCATGAGTAGCCTGAACCTGATCAGCAATGTCGTTTCACTGGCTATCCCGCTGTACCTGTAAAAGAAGAGCTCTTTTAGAAAGAACTCATGTTCTAAGGAAACAGTGGGAGTTGGGACAGTCCTGAATGAGTTCAGGATTAGCCAAGTGAAAGAACCTTTTAGTCATCACTAGGCTTGAAGCAGAAATCAGATTTCTGTTTTTGTACTGACAAAATCTTCTCTTGACCAGTAGTTTTGATCACCATCATAAGTAGTTATGATCAGGGTGACATACCGAATAGTGGTAAAACACTATAGTTGGTACGGATTTTCAATCCGACTACTTGGAAGCATTGGTGAGCCCGGTTGCTGCCAATTAAGAGAACCTTAGGACGAGATACAGTCTATGTGACAGTTTGATTGATTTTACAACTGGTCTTAAAACCAGTGGGAGTAATCATCAAAAGAAACCAACATGGACAGAAACATACCTTCAGAACATCTGGTAGAGTGAGACGATACTCAAAGTCAAGTAATTGACTTCGAGAGAAGCGCTCTCAATAGAAGATGAAATCCGAAAGGATACTGCATATTGTAAGTCGTTAGTGGAGCGCGTGTGGATCACCGGCACACTAATAGGAACTCACAAAGAATATGCCAGTATAAAGGTACGTGGGCCCGGGATTACCCCATGGGCATCTCGCAAGAAAGGATATTCAGATTCTCTAAATATGCCAAAGGATTGGATTTTGAGAAAGGGCTGAAAGATATCCATTAAGATGTCAGAAAGGTTTGGATTCTCAAAATGTGCCATAAGCTCTGGGTTTTGTGAATAGTCCATAACCGTGTCAAAGCCAGTGGGAGTATCGCTGTTATCTATCTCCGCATGTGTGTTACATACTGTTTCTAGGAAACGTCTCTTTTCATTACAAAGTGTAATGACGTGGTGTTAAGAGACGGATCGCTATGAAAGACTTAATAGAGATACGGCATGCTCAGGTGGTTACAAACGTCTATGAGATAGATCGAAACTCTACCAAGATGATCTTGATGAGACTCAAGATGCATAGCTCAGGAAAGGAGTTTCCTGTCATTGCAAAGTGTGATGATTTGACATGAGAAATATAAAGAAGGTGCAGCATACTCACATAATCCATAGACATCTATCAGATAGATGTTGTCATCAGTATAGACCTAGCCATAGTAAGCATGATCTTGATAAGATTCAAGATGCATGGAAAAAAAGTCTCTGAAAGGATATAGTTATTAAAAGTCATGACACAAGGATTATAAGTAATCCTAAGATTCCAAAAGATTTTGGAATAAGACTGGATCGAATCCAACAAGTTTCTTGGATCGATTAGAAGTGTCATGAACACGTCTTGATGACTTAATGCTTAGAGCATAGTGAGTCAGATTCAGGATATGACCTGGCTGGGAATACTTAATGGATTTGTACATACAAGAGAAATCATTGGAAAATGATTAGGGGTGAATGTTGATAGCAATTTGAAAAGTTTTTTAAAAAATAAGGACTTAATGGTTAAAGAATTTTGTTGGCATTCCGATGGAGCGCGTGTGGCTCACCGGCACATCGTAACACCTCGAAATAGTCTTAGGATGTAGTCATGTGGACTAAAGATCCCGAGAACCATGGAAAGTCACAGTACATAGAATGGAGTTGTTAGTGAGAATGACGGTATGACCAAAATTGAAATATCATCGGAAGGATATCCGATCGGATAAAGTGTATGAATGTGTAATATTTGAATACATAGAAAGAGTGAAAGGTCAAGTAGACATAGATACATAACACGAATTAAATAGTTTAAAAGGAATCTAGAAACCGATAATAGTTTTATGTAAAATCCGACTTGGTGATTACCTCGTGGAGACTTGGTAATTAGGCAAGAGTAGCCACCGGTCAGATTTTATGTTTCAATTTTGCATGTTTCACTTCCCGAATAATTTGATTATTCAAAAGGTCCACAGTCACTCATACTTTTCGGGAGTAAGTATGAACGAAGACTGTCGTGAATTGGTTTGTAGATTGTCTAAGGAGTTAGACATTGCAGTAAGACTGCTACAACGTTCACGAGTACTTAGAAATGGAGATTTGAGTATTGGATAAACCCGCGCTCAATAGATTGCTTCATGGATTACATCACCAGCAATGTTGAGACGATAATATCGTATGATCTTGAAGCGGAGACATATGAGTTGAAATTTACGAATCGGTTGTGCATTGATAATGCGAAAACGCATCGGTAACTCGATGTTACAAAACGCATGTTGTGTACGATTTGATAAGTAAAAGACACAACCATATGAGTCAAAGCTTATTCGTTCCTTGACCCTGGTGGGAAACAAATATCTGTAGGCCGCTCGATGATTTTGAAGTTGACTACAGTGCTGGCGAGCCTGGACTAAATTGATGTGTTCAATTAGAAGTCCGAAAGTCATAAGCAGAATCGGAAATCGGGAAACAGAGTATCGGACAGAGATTGATCTCAATCCATGTCTCGTGTCTGAAAATATCTTGTTGGACGAAGGATCATATGATCACTTATCTATGGACAGAACTGACTGGGTCAGAGTTCGGCAGCAGTTTCTAGGAAGCTGCAGATTGTTTATTAATCAGAAGATAAATTAAAGTCATAGACTTATCCAAGTGGGAGACTGTTGGATTAGGTGTCTAAGCCATGACTTTATATTTATATTTATCTTGTTAATTGAAGCAAAGTCCATTTGGGTTGCCCTCATAGCTGGAGGTCATGATAGAGTTCAGTAGAGTAAAAGGTTGATTTATTAATTGTGTAATAAATCAATAGAATTAATTAAATGGTTTATTAATATATTTAAGTGTTAATATATTAATTAGAAACTATAATAATTAATTGAGATTTAATCTAGAATTAATTGGATTTAATTTAGTGATTAAATTAATTAATTAAAAGTGTGAGGACTAGTTTGTATTTATTCAATAGTTGAATAACTGGCAAAGAGAAGTCCAGGGGCCAAAAGTGGCGCCGCCCTTGGAGGTTTCTCTAGGGTTGGCGAAAACCCTAATTAGGGTTTAGGGATCTGGTCCAAGTGGTCAACATGCTTGCCCACTTGGAGGCTCCTTAGGGTTTCAGGTGTAACCCTAGGAGGCTATAAAAGGAACCCTCTGGCTCCCCATTATTCACGCCAATTCTCACTGTGATTACTTTGCTGGACTGTCTTCTCCATTGCTTTGGGTGTGACTTTCATTTGAGGCAGGATACTTTTGCTGCTAGCTTCAAGTACAAGAATTAAAAGGTTGGTTAATTCTTTTTGATCTTTAGAAATAATTGTTGGCTTTAGGATTTTAGTTTATTATCTTCAAAGAAGAAAACATAGATTTTTATAGGGTTGCATGTGAACCATAGGATATTTGTGTTCATTGTTTGCTAGAAAACCCTTCAGGTAGTTGATGCTGGTATTCCCCTCTCCTTCTGGGCTGAAGCTGTAAACACTGCATTCTACACTTAAAATCGATCGATTATAGTCAAAAGGCATGGAAAGACAGTGTATGAGATACTGAAAGGTCGTAAACCCGATATTTCATATTTGCATGCTTTTGGTTGTGCTTGCTTTATTTTGAAACAGGGTGAGCAGCAGTCAAAATTTGAAGCCAAATCAGACGATGGCATTTTTCTGGGATACTCGTCAATCTCAAAGGCCTTCAAAATCTTCAACATGACCAAAAGAAAAGTGGTCGAGTCTGTTCATGTTCGTTTCGATGAATCAACCTTTCCCCATCAGCATGATGTTCATGAGCATTCCATTCTTAAAGAATTACTTACTACCATATCATTAGTATCTCTTGATTTGCTAGTGGTTCCTCACATTCTCTCTCCAACTGATGATTCTCTCTGCTCTGATAATCACACATCCATTGACGACTCTCCTGCATCTGAGCATCCGTCAATTCCTGGTCCTGATTCAAAAGTCCTAGTACTGACAAATGATGCTAATACTGAATCTAAACCTCTCAGGAATGTTAAAGACCATCCCATCTCTCAAGTCATAGAGATGTGTCATCAGAGGTTCGTACACGAAGACAAGCTTCTAGCAATTTATGTCTCTATGTTAACTTTGTCTCTCTGATGGAACCAAAGAAAGTTGATGATGCCCTAAAAGATGCTAACTGGATCAAGGCGATGCAGGATGAGCTGCATGAGTTTCAGAGACATAAGGTGTGGACTTTAGCTCCTCGTCCTCTGGGTAAGACTATCGTTGGTACACGTTGGGTGTTACGAAATAAAATGGATGAAGATGGAATTGTGATCCGGAATAAGGCTCGAATGGTTGCTCAAGGGTTCACTCAACTGGAAGCACTTGACTACGATGAGACTTTTTCCCCTATTGCATGTCTTGAAGCCATCCTGCTATTTCTTGCTTATGCTTCGTTCATGAAGTTCAAGGTGTATCAGATGGACGTTAAGACAACCTTTCTCCATGGGGATCTTCCACAAGAAGTGTATCTTAAGCAACCTTCAGGCTTTCTAAAAGAAGATTTCCCTGATCATGTGTATCGACTCGACAAGGCAGTGTATGGTCTAAAACAGGCTCCCAGGGCCTCGTATGACACCCTGACTGCATACCTTCTACAGAAAGGATTGAGGAGCTATCGACAACACGTTGTTCATCAAGAAACCAGGAGATGACTTAATTCTTGCCCATATATCTGCATTCACCCTTGGCACCACATATAGCATCATGGATAGTAGTAGCAGGTCAGTAGTCTTCACTTACAACCTTAAGTAACATTAATATATCTTTATTCACCTTTAGCACCACATATATGGTTTTAAATAAAAACATATCCCAATTATAAGCTAAAAAATCATTAGAAACAATATAGATTGATTCAATATATTTTTTCATGAACAATAATGATATTAAAATTAATTAACAAAAATATCATTAACAACTAATATCATTCTTTTATTTACGGACCTGATATTCCAACTCAGAAATGATAGAGAAGCATTCCAACTTAGAATTCATAAAGAAACAATCAAAATAAACATTCCAACTCAGAACTTAGAAAGAAAAACAATTTCAAAATTTAAAAACCATGCGTGATATTTACAGACCGGAGCTGCCGGCTGTTGAGTGCCAATTGCCGCGGACCGGAGCTTGGACGCCGACTGCCGGAGGGCTACCGCTGTGATTCCGGTTTCTGACAATGCAGAAACTAGCTTGGAGGCAGGGTTTGGGAGAGAAAGATATACAATCTTGAAGACGAATCTTGGAGGCAAGACAGAAATCGACGACGATTGGGAAAAGTGGGAAGCGGGAAGAATTTAGGACGATTGGTAGGCAAGACAGTCGAATGACCACGTAGGATCGGTGGTGCTCTGATAGCGCCGGTGTGAGGAAGCGGGGATGATCACTTTGCATATATATGGGAGTTAAAGAGAAGGGAGGCGGGGATGATCAATTTGTGTAATTGGTGAAAAGGGCAAAATATGTTAACTTTTTAGAAACTGGGCCTTAGATATGACGCAAGATTTGCCCCAAACATACTATGTGCCAATTATTTTTGAAGAGATTCAAGTGAGAAACCCTAGATACCCGGTTGGAAACGATGGGAAGAATAGGAAATGGTTGAAGCATGAAGTAAAAGAGACCAGATTTACGACACACAATTATGTGTCAATTATTTTTGAAGAGATTAAAGTGTCTCCTGAATGTTTTTTCTTTTCTGATCATGACATTAAAAGATAACGTACATTTTTATATGTCGTAATCATTATAACATATGGCACAGATTTACGACATACAATTATGTATGTCATAAATTCTTCAGATTTTAAGAAATATGACACTTTCTTAAGGACATGCGTTTTTGTGTGTCATAAAATTAGTGTGTCGAAGTTCGTCATTAAAAAACTATTTTTCTAGTAGTGACTCTTCTCATATACAAGTCTCATCTTCGTCTTCTATATGTTCTTTTTAGTTCTATTACATACATAAGTAGTTTTGAAGTTCTAGTACTTGAAGCAAATGAAAAATCAACATAATGTTATTCATTGACCTTTAACTCGTATGAAAGTTGTAGTATACAAGTAAAAATATAATGTCTTATAAATATTATGTAATAAGTGTAAGATAAATGATAAATCAAATCGATCGATTTTGAGTAACTAGTCAAAATTACAATTTGTAGTTCAACTTATCTCCTTGTGAAGTACATAATCTATGTTGGCAAGTATTTCATACCTGTCAGGAAGAAGCATCTAACGGAAAATAAATACGCCACACATTTTGATCATTGGTGATGATTTTCTTGTCATTATTATGGATACTCTTCATTGTATCTTGCTGTAATTGTACGTGTTCAGTTTCCTACTTCAAGTCAAACTTTAGAGTATTTGTTCATTTACATTGACCCGAATAATGTCTGACGACAAATATTTGACCTAATCATTTAAAAAATTAATTCCACCAATCTGGTATAGGTTATATATGAAAACCATGGCTTGGCAGTTGGCAACAATTTGGTACCATCTGAAAGTATGTAAATATGAGAAGCACAACCACAAATTAAGCAGTGTTTTCGATAGGATTACAAATATTTATTAAGATAAACAACATAAAGTTTAAGTCCTTATAAAAAGTTGGAAGACTTCGGTTGATTTAAATAATAAAGATACGACTTTTTGGAATTTTTCCATGAATATAACATTCAAACCCAACTTCAACAAATCATTAAATTTGTTGTCAACATTCTTTTTTAGAGATTCATCATTTTGTGGTATTTTTCCATGAATATGACATTCAAACCCAACTTCAACAAATCATTAAATTTGTTGTCAACATTCTTTTTTAGAGATTCATCATTTTGTCCTGTATTCCTGATGTAGGTTTCAACCAGTCAAATTCTACCTTTTGGTATCCCCCTCCTTTCTATATATTTATGTACCCTGCTGGTTATGATTTTAAAACATACACCATCAAATAAATTGCGAACAATTGGGCAAAGCTCTGAAAATGGATATCTTCTATGCTTCTATTCTCTCTGTTTTTGTTCTTGTTGTTTCATTCTCTCTTCATTTTTTCCTCTACAAGTCTAAACCCACCGAAGACGGTAAAGTACTTCCACCTGGTAGAACTGGGTGGCCTATAATCGGAGAAAGTTATGAGTTTCTAGCAACCGGATGGAAAGGTTGTCCGGAAAAGTTCATATTTGATCGTATGTCAAAGTTTTCGCCTGCAGTGTTTCGAACGTCTCTCATGTTGGAGGATGCTGCAGTGTTCTGTGGCGCTCAAGGTAACAAGTTCTTGTTCATGAATGAGAACAAGCTCGTACAGGGATGGTGGCCTGCTTCGGTGGACAAAATCTTTCCCTCGTCTGACAAGACCTCCAAGATAGAAGCAATTAAGATGAGAAAGATGCTTCCGAACTTCTTCAAGCCTGAAGCATTGCACCGTTACGTTCCTATCATGGATGTCGTGACACAACAACACTTTGCCACTGGATGGGAGGGGAAAGACGAAATCGTGACCTATGAACTCTCCAAGAACTTCACTTTTTGGCTTGCATGCAAAATCTTTATTAGTATTGATGAGCCTGAACGGGTGCGATACCTATCTGGTCCGTTTGAGAGCATCGCTTTGGGGCTTCTCGCCATCCCTATTGACCTTCCTGGCACCCCATTTCGAAGAGGGATCAATGCTGCGAACTTTATAAGAAAAGAACTCATAGCCATAGTGAAGCAAAGGAAGATTGATTTGGCTGAAGGGAAAGCAACACCAACCCAAGACATATTGTCACACATGCTTCTGTTTAGCGATGAAGATGGCAAGTCCATGGCGGTATATGATATTGCTGACAAGATCCTAGGGTTGCTCATAGGTGGCCATGACACTGCGAGCTCAGCATGTGCGTTTATCGTAAAGTATCTTGCTGAATTGCCTGAGATTTATGACGGAGTCTACAAAGGTATATAGAATTAACTTTCAGTAGATATAATCGACACAGTTTCATATAATAACAATAGTAATACTCGCTAAATTCTAGAAGACGGAAAATGAAAGACACGTATATAATCTTTAATCAACACATGCAGAACAAACGGAAATTGCAAAATCAAAAGCACCTGGAGAGCTGTTAAACTGGGAGGATCTATCAAAGATGAAGTACTCTTGGAACGTTGCATGTGAAGTTCTCAGATTGGCCCCACCGCTACAAGGTGCTTTTAGAGAAGCGATTACCGATTTCATGTACAATGGCTATTCTATCCCCAAGGGCTGGAAGGTAATTTGAACACATTAATTTAAAAACAGGCCTTACTGTTAATTTGACGGTTCACATAAGTAAATAATTTATATATACAGTTGTACTGGAGTGCAAATTCAACCCACAAAAACCCCGAGTTCTTCCCAGAACCCCAGAAATTTGACCCATCAAGATTTGAAGGCAGGGGACCGGCACCTTACACGTTTGTGCCGTTCGGAGGAGGACCACGCATGTGTCCTGGAAAAGAGTATGCTCGACTAGAAATACTTGTGTTCATGCATCATCTCGTAACAAAGTTCAAGTGGGAGAAAATGATTCCTGATGAGCAGATTGTCGTCAACCCGATGCCTAGTCCAGCCAAGGGTCTACCGATTCGTCTTTACCCACATAAAGCTTGAAGATGGTGTCATTTAAACGGAGCGAAGATTTGTGTTTGTGCTTAACATGAAAATAGTCAATTTCAGATGGTGCACAAATGGGATCTCAATCTTTATAACACGCCACTTTGTTTCGTAGTTGTTTCTTGTCCGATATCTTTTGGGGTTATTTTCCTTCTCTTGGACAATATCTTTTGGGGTTATTTTCCTTCTCTTGTATTTCCTTGCGACTCAGTAATACTAATGTTTTATAGAATTCACAAAACATAGTTGAAGAAATAAGGAGCTGGATTTTGAAAGATATAAAATGAAATTGAACCTTGCCAACCCTTACCTTAGGTTGACATGCAAAAGAATGAATTTCAAATTCATTTCCGTATGATTTAATATTTGGTTAATAGATATATCTTAATTTGAAACTGGAATGCAAATAATGCCAATCTTTGGAATTATCTTTAATTCATTTTCTTTGTAATTTCTTGTATGGTAATTTTGTTTTGATAGGAAACGGTTTATCGACACGACAGAAGAAGCCATCACTAGTCTAATACATTTTATTTACTACGAACTTCGAAACCAACAATTAAAGTAGCCTCCAATTGGTCGAAGATTGAGGATAAATTTCGGTTTGTATAGAGACAGATTAGTATTGGCGCACACTCGCTTAATGAAGCACCATTTTTGCAATGGTCTATGATGGGCTCCTAAATATTCGTCGCTTAGTTAATAGTCTTTTTAAATAATATATTGAAACACATAAAATACATGTTTTTATGTAATGAATACAAAACAATTATATTAACAAAATTTCAAATAAAACAATGCATATAAATTCAGAATGTTTTCAATACAAATTCCACAAATATAAAACTACGATGACAAATTGGGAACGTTGCCTATTGAACAACCTTGTATGAATTTCTTCATAAGTTCATTTATTTGCTCTTGAATGAGTTTATTAACATTCTTGGAAGATGGATTTCATTTCCTCCATTTCTTTACTAGCCTTTCAAGTCTAGTACCTAAAAAATTGTTAAAACATAAATAAGTAGTAAAGAATATTAACACGTCGCAGTCGTTGATGTGGTAAATAATATTAAATTTATACCTTACAGCTCACTAGCTAGTAGCAAGTAAGAGTCGAACCAAGGAGTTCGTGGTTGACACTTTGTGTTTATTGCATTAAAAAAGTTTATTGCATTAAAAAAGTTAGATGAAAATGATTTTTGGAAAAATGACCAGAATACCCTTTGGGAATCACGACTTTATAAAGAACTCTTGAATATAAATTTTTGGTTCACAATTGAGCAAACTTACTCATTCAGGTTATAAAGGTCGTTAAGAAATTATCCATGACTATCGATGTTGTTCGTGTAACGAGCTTTCTAAAGCACTATCCCAAATCAGACGATCTTAGGTAATGAGATGCA